>ML769385.1:361187-862481 GCA_009733575.1 Gymnopus androsaceus JB14
CATGCGCCTATCAATGTTGTGGCAGCAGACTACACATGGAGGACCTACATGGGACTAACACAGGTGATTGCTCTTAACACCAGAATAAGGTTAAACAGATCATGTCTGGCTGCCAGGACCTAGGTGTCTTAATGCAACCGTCGCTCGAAGGGCTTAGATAGAGTAAGGGGTAGCGGTAACAATTCAACTACACCACTGTCAAGGCTGATTTTACCGGTACAGTTCGTATCTACTCCTGATCTCCTGGCTTTCGACGTTGTGGAGCATAAGTGTATATTCCCTATATCAAGAACTCAGTACCGAATAGCCAGCAACTAGCCCTTTGAGTGGCTGCCTATTGCCTCTCGGCCTCCCAGGGGTCGGAGTTTTGACCTAGTCCGAGTACAACATCATACAGAACAAATACTACGTGCTCCTAGTATTACTAACTAGTATACAAGCAGAGCCAGCATCTAATAGAGAAATACTACTAACTAGTGTTAGACTCGCTTGGTAAATAAGCATCACAGCTTAACTACGCTGTGTGATCACTGATTGAACCCAGCTAGGTTCTCCTTTACACCTCTTGCGCTAGAACCTAGGAGTTGCGCATAGTGGTATTCATGGACTCACGTCAAACCGGTGTTGTCTATCGCACGTTCAACAGTGAATGAAGAGCAACTAAGGGAACTAAAGGTTGGGTGGGCTTGAGCGTTAGCTTGAGAACTTTGTAGAAAAGTTATGGCCATAATAATGTAAAATAAATCAAACATTGTAGTTGGGTCATTCCTGAAACTTTGGGGGGGGTTCATTTGAAAACTCCGTGGGGTCTTTCAAAAGCTTCGTGGGGTCTTTCACAAGCTTCGTGGGGTCTTTCAAAAACTACGTGGGGTCTTTCAAAAACTTCGTGGGTCATTTGAAAACTTCGGGGGTCGTTCCTGAAGTTTCTGGGTGGGGTCATTAGACTTCTGAGTTTGCATAGCTCTCTACCAACATTTAGTGGTGACCCACTGGAGATGACTCACAATATTACTATATGGGAAGGCACGTGTGGTCAAAGCGATGTATTTCCTGAGGCAAGGATTCTAAGTAAACACGCAGTTCCATGCTAGAGAGATGGTATGAAAAAGGAAGGAGTCCAGGCTGGGTCCATCTCCAAGTCACTGCCACTGTTAGCTATAATTTGCAAATAATTCAATTATACTTAATTCTCTGGAGCTTGTTCATAAAAAGAGTTGAAGTATTGGATGATGCAGTGGGAAACCAAAGTTCGATGGCACCGAGAAGTGCTCTTTATTGACATTATTTAAATTTTTTTGATTATTGTTAAGAAATTATTCACACTGTTTGCATTGCCAAGACACATTTAGTGCAATGTGCAAATGAAACAGTGGTTTTTACACTACAGTTAGATTGACAGTGGCAGTGACTTGGAGATGGACCCAGCCTAGACTCCTTCCTTTTTCATACCATCTCTCTAGCATGGAACTGCGTGTTTACTTAGAATCCTTGCCTCAGGAAATACATCGCTTTGACCGCACGTGCCTTCCCCATATAGTAATATTGTGAGTCATCTCCGGTGGGTCACCACTAAATGTTGGTAGAGAGCTATGCAAACTCAGAAGTCTAATGACCCCACCCAGAAGCTTCAGGAACGACCCCCGAAGTTTTCAAATGACCCACGAGGTTTTTGAAAGACCCCACGACGCTTGTGAAAGACCCCACGAAGCTCTTGAAAGACCCCACGGAGTTTTCGAATGAACCCCCCAAAGTTTCAGGAATGACCCACCTACGATGCTTGATTTATTTTACATTATTATGGCCATAAAAAGTCATGCCGCACCTATCAATGTTGTGGCAGCAGGACTACATGGAGGACTACATGGGACTACAAGGTGCACACCCAACCTAAGGTTGAACAGATCTGTCTGGCTGCCAGACCTAGGTGTCTTAATGCAACCTGCTCAAAGGCTCTGATATAAGCCTTACAACAGACCACTGTCAAGGCTCAACCGAAATTGTCATCTCCTGGTCTCCGGCTTTTCGACGTGCAGCAAGAGATAGTATACAGAACATACTCGAATAGCCAGCACGCCTTATCTGCATGCTTCGGAGGTGCTGTTGACAATGGTACAAAATCAGAAATATGCTCTATACACTGTATACAGCAGAGCCAGCAAACAAATAACTAGGCCTATCGCTTGTAAAAAGCACACAGCTTATCGCTGTTGCCTCCCAGCTTTTCCTTCCTTTAGTACGCCTAACAGGTTGCTTTATTCTTTCTCCGTCCCCCTTGAACACTGATGAAGACCGCACTGTTCTCCCCAAGCAGCTGGTTGAGAAAAAGTCCTAAACAGCATCAACCAGAGGAGTTGCCATTATCGAGATCACCGACTCCCACTCGCTTCTTCTCGTTCTCTACGGCTCGTCACCGTCAGGTCACCCCAGTGCTGATGGAACCGGATCGCTCGAGGCCAGAGCATGCTGCGTTACGCTCGAAAGCACCTCCTCGTCGCCCTCCCCGCCCTCCTAGCCTCGACTTGATCGCTCCCCCGACACCCACAAAAGACATTGATTCCACAACCATCGTGAAGGAATCTGGGAGAACAAACGTTCGTAAACCACGTCCAAACCCCACTGGCAATTTACTTCTTGCCAAACGAAGTATGCCAGAGTCGGATGGGGTTTGGAAAGGGTTTTTGAAAGATGTTGACGAGGAATTGAATTCACTACATAACCATCCTTTACCCAAACTACCTCCATTACACCAACACTCGTTATCGGTGCAGAGTTCGTACGGCAAGTCCGTTGAGAGCGATACATACATTGCCTCACGGAACGACAATGGGTCTCCTAAACCCCGACCTAAGCCCCGACCCACACTTCATTCCTCCAAGTCTACGCATAATATCACCACTGTTAAACGTGAAGCATCGTCTCCGAGTCCACGTTCTTCCACTTCATCTTCCGATTCACTACCTCTTGCGGGTGACTTCGCCTCTCTATTTCCTGCACCACCTCCACTGACAGTTCTGAAAAAAAGCTGTTAGACCTCTTGTCGTACATCTCCGTTCAACTACCGCTCCTTCACGATCCTCCGATTTCAGTTCCTCGGAGTCGACACCGGTCGCTACCCCTACCACTCCTTCACCACCTTCCTTCCGGCAACTACCACCCTCGCCGATCTTGAAGAAGTTTCCACCTGCAGCATCAGTACCTTCTTCTCCAGTGTCTCCTTATAGTACGGGGTTTCCTACCCCTACTTCGCTATTGGATTGTCATCCATAAGGACCACGTTATTATCTCGCCTGCTACATGGTACACTCTGTATCAAATCCCTCACCCATCAGCCTCCCAATGTCGCATACAGCGCATGGATCTACTTACAGCGGCATAGCGGCTTTCTCCAATTCCATTGAATCCTCCCCGTAATTATAATCGGGTTCTGTCTGTCTTAGGCTTGAATTCGCTTCAGACTCCAGTTGTTTATGCTTCCCGCGTTTTGCTCAGGAAATATTATTATTCGGGACAAAGGAATGCTGGAATCCCTTTGATACGATTAATCGTGTATAGAACATTGTACTGGGCACACATATCGACTACAGAATATCTAGAGATTGTACATTAATGTTATATGGACGCGGTACAGATTTCAAATGTGGTCCGAGTTACCTGGCTAACGTTCTTTCTTGGATTCCGGCGCGTTCAGAGGTACTCTCGTTGAAGGTTTCTGGCTTGTATTGTCTTCAAGAATGGAGGTGATGATATATATGACGAGGACAGCGTTTGCAGCTACAATGGCAGTTATGGCCGCAAAGGTAGAATTTCCTGCACAGAAATAAAAACCGGATCTCGCGTGAAGAAAATATCAAACAGTACCGTTCCAGAAAAAATGTAGACTGCCATAATATGAAGTGAGAGGCACGATGCCCAGAGACAAGCTGAAAATGATCAGCTTCAAGAGTGTTCCACTGATAGATCGTTAGCATGGATATTACCAGCGGGTATGAAAGTTCACGTACTTTGAAGCTGCATTTGCGTTTAGTTTTCCAATGGCTGCTTGTTCACTCATAGTGGGTCGAGGGCAAGAGGCGTTACGAGAACGTGTAGTGATCGCGTTCAGTTTGTCACCCACGTCACAAACACTCTTGATCTCTCCCCTCATTCTGAAGGCAACGCTACACGCAATGCAACCCGAGGCCGACGCCTCCAGCGGACCTAGGATATCCTGGTTGGATCCTTCGGCATGGGATATCCTAGTGCTTTCCACAGTCATAAAGGTGCTACTATTTCCGGCCTAGTAAGTGTTACGCTCCAGAGGAAGGCTGGTTCTCAATCTTCTAGTCGGTCTACGGATTTTGAAGTTCATAGAAATTGGCTTGCAATCACCCATTCACTTCCCATCTCACAATGGTATTATGATGTGCGTTTCTTATACCTCTGGTGGATGTTTGATTCTGACTGCTCATATAGACAACTTCAGAATGGAGTACGTCCCTTACTCATGTTGAAGGACTTTCTGTAACTTTGTGCACCCATAGCGCTGGATTATCCGCCCTTCTTTGCCTACTTTGAGAAGATTCTTTCTATACCGGCCTCTCTCATTGACCCTAGAATCGTTGACCTAAACAACTTGAACTATGATTCTTGGTCTGTCATTATCTTCCAGCGCTCAACAGTCATCGTCACGGAATTGGTTTTGGGAGCTGTGCTTTTAAAGTACGCGACATCCTCTTCTATCCCTGCTAGATTTTGTTTAGAACATTCTCCAGATTCATTCGAAGTGCTGTAGATCCATCTACCCAGCGTATCATCTCAGCGTCACTGTTTCTCCACCCCGGCTTCCTCATCATTGATCATATACATTTCCAGTACAATGGTTTCATGTTTGGTATCTTGCTCTGGTCTATTCTCATGGCCCGTAATGTCAGTATCGCTCTTGCTTTGATTCTTCACATTCTAATCCGCCATTACAGGGAAACAAACTAGCCAGCGGTATTCTGTTCGCTGTATTGCTCAATTTCAAACACATTTACATGTATCTCGCTGTAAGTAGCACAGATGATGCTTTGACTTGACGAGATGACCAACTTCGACTTTCAGCCTGCATACTTTATATATCTTCTCCGCTCGTTCTGTCTATCACCGTCCGGACAGCTGGAGATTAAAAACTTTCTGGCACTGGCTAACGCTGTGATTGCTGTATTCGTTGCTTCCCTCGCGCCATTTGCCCTTATGGGTCAAATACAGCAGCTGCTATCGCGTTTGTTTCCTTTCACTCGGGGACTTAATCACGCCTACTGGGCACCGAATGCATGGGCTCTAGTCACTGCTGCTGACCGTGTTCTTTTGAGATGTTCGTACATCTTTTTCAATGATTCGTTCCTGCATTGACCCATTTCTAGATGCGAAGAACACTGGGAGTGAGGTCCCTATAAATTTGGCGGGAGTGGCTTCAACTTCAAGAGGGCTTGTTGGAGATACTGTCTTTGCGGTGCTTCCAAACATCATGCCTTTGCATACGTTCACGATTACAATAGCTCTACAGTCTGTTAGTAATCAAAACCCTTGTTCCCTGAAATTTTCTAAGCTGGTTCCACAGATTGTTTTGATCAAGCTCTGGTTCCATCCATCTTACAAGTCTTTTCTAACTGCGCTGACTCTTTGTGGTTACTCTTCCTATCTTTTTGGTTGGCATGTACATGAGAAAGCAGTTCTGTTGATACTTGTCCCTCTCAGGTAAGTCTTTAGCTTCGCGTCCCTTTCTGCCATCTCATTAGTATCCTAGTTTACTGGCCGCTGAACGTCATGCGTACTTCCGTACGTTCGTGATAGCTACTGTCGCAGGAGTATTTTCCTTATTCCCGCTGTTATTCACTCCCACCGGTAAGACGCATTTCTTTTCAAGGAAGTAGTACCTGACTCGCAGATAGAATCTGTAATTGAGGTGGTGTACTCAATCGTGTGGTTTGCTCTACTTTACATACCCCTATCAAAGCGTGTATATGAGTGAGTCTATTCCCTACTTTTTTCAAACACCCACTGATTTCCGTTCGATAGGTTCCCAAAGTCTCTATCCTATGTGATACTGGACGTCCTTGAAAAAATATATCTCGGAGGCTTTGTTCTGTTACAACTTTTCGTTGTCTCCTTCCCTATTTTGATATCCTGGTACTCGAAGAGGAAAGGAATTGCCGACTGCATACCATCGGAGGAAGTGGTATGCCCGGATTCACCTGGAGGTCAGACTATGGAGTTTTTACCACTGATGGTGACCAGTGTGTATTGTGCAATTGGGATGGTATGGGGATTCATGCGGTTAATGTACATTTATCTAAACGAGGATACAACATACCAAGGTCAACTTAGCACAATATAATAAATAGTACGGATTACCAAATTGAGCTGATAAGATTAGAAATTTCCTTTTTAGCGCCCAATCTTTTCAACTTGAAATGGTATGCTCATCTAAATTTTTCCATCCCGCGAAATTCAAGGCTCACAAATCTAGTTACGCCGTCAAGCCAGAGAAAGAAGACAATATGTCTATGCTAAATCATTGGAAGCTCAAGAACGGCAGACTTACGAACGGAAACAACAGTTGAAGGATGCTTTAGCAACCGGAAAACCTTTGCCAACCGAGTTGAAGAAGGATGCTGCATCATTGGGCAAGGCATTAGCTTTCGATGAAGCGCAAGTGGGTCAGTCCTTTCGGAGCTGCTACGTGTACACGAGCTGAGTTAGCTTTTGCTAGATCCAACAACACACATCGATAATGAATATTCCCGAGCTGGAATCCAAGACCCTAAAATCGTCATTACTACGTCCCGAGATCCTTCCTCGAAGCTATTACAGTTTGCAAAAGTGCGTGTAAATTCTTCTTTTCAAAACCCGTCGCTGAATTCGCTTTGTGTAGGAAGTCAGACTAGTATTTCCCAACTCGCATCGAATAAACCGAGGAAATTATGTCGTGAAGGAGTTGGCAGAAGCTTGTCGGGCGAACGATGTTACCGACTTGATAGTTGTCCACGAGCACCGCGGAAATCCAGGTGCGAATACTCATAGTCTCCTCCTCCTTCTCTCCTCTGAACTCTGTATTTTAGACGCGATGATCGTTTCACATTTTCCTCATGGCCCAACAGTCTTCTTCACACTCAATAATGTTGCTCTCCGGCATGACATTGCGACTTATAAAGAGTCAACCGTGTCAGAACAGTATCCCCACCTCATCTTTGAAAACTTTTCATCTAAACTCGGCGAGCGAATACGTGACGTTCTGAAATATCTTTTCCCCGTCCCCAAAGAAGACAGCAAGCGAGTGATGACTTTCTCCAATGAAGATGATTTTATCTCTTTCCGGTGAGCACACATTTGTTTCTCCCGGCTGTTTTGCTCATGTCCACTAGACACCATGTATTCGTTAAAATTCCACGGGAAGTACAGCTTGCAGAAGTAGGGCCACGATTTGAAATGAAACGTACGTGTTTCTCTTGTGTACAGTGCTTAATCTTCATCTTCTCTTCCCAGCCTATGAAATCCGTCAAGGAACTATCGAGCAGACTGAGGCCGAACGAGAGTGGGTCCTAGCTCATTATTCGCGGACAGCAAAGAAAAGGAGCGTGTTGGCTGGTTCAGGAACTTATTCAGCTCCTCGCAACTCGCGCCAACCACCGACGAAGAAGATCAAGAGATGATGGCTTCGTATCCGAGACAGCACTGCAGTCTGCAGTGTAGCGTAGTATAGTACGAGCTTGGACCAAGCCGTGTAATATACTTCCTTCCTTCCTTCCTTCCTCGAGAATCATACACTGGATTAGATTCAATATGTAAGCCAAGGGAGACAGTAAATAGTGAGTGTTTGGCGTCAAAATTAATTTTAAAACGCGCTGGATGCTATCTAGTATCTTCTGCCATTGAAATACTCAATTTTCAACATCAAACCTTCCACCTGTCCGGTGAAGTTCCGACCAAGTTTAAGGAGGACGATTTCCCAGAAAATATAATTGCGAAAATTATCGACGATAACCCCGGGGGCAGTGTCGCCAAGTCGATTGAACTCTTTCAATGCCACTGAAGCGGTCTTGAAGCAAAAGGAAGAGGCTGAGTGGGCTAAATTTGACGTCGACAAAGCACGAAAGACGGAAAGTATTAGGTCTATGTTTCCCAAATCCCCGTTGTCCAGTTTCAAAAAGATCACGAACGTGTTGCAAGTCTATGTGCTTGTCCCTCAAAAGAGAATTCAAGGACAATGCATTATTCTCCTTCAACAACAAAATTTTCGATTTCGTAACACAGATATCGACATGGGACACTACGCCATCGTGCGCTCGAGAACCTGGAAGTCAATAAGATGAGAATCGGTCCGGACTATCCTGAAGAAAACAAAGGCGCTGAATTTCCTAGAAGGCATGATCAAACCGAGAAGGATAACTCAGACGGTCTGACCTTTTATCTCTTCTATCGTTGATTTTTGGTTCGATGATATCCATTTCCTAGGACCATGCCAAGATCTCGAGTCTCCTCCGGCCAAACATCGAAAACAAGTACACAACTACCGAAGGTCACTTACCCGAAGGATTGGGTCAGAAACTATAGCTACTTCCATTTGCTTCGTTCGTCATCGGACGCGCCAGAATTGTACAGAGAAGGGGGAAGAGAAGCTTCCATTGCCTCATACTGGTTCAGCGGTGTATATACCACACTTCACAAGCGAGATTTCGTTTCAGTGGACCTCCATCCTACCGTGACTCGTTGTTCCATTTTAATTGATCTGCCTGTCACAGATCTTTCTCAACGCAACCGTCGCCCTACCCAGGTGTCGACGCAAACCGTCTAGTCACGTGACTGTGACCGTGTTTATGTTCAGAGTCCTGTTACACAAGGCCTTCTTCTCGTCCAATGTTTCCTGCTACTGTGGGCACCAGTATTGGAGATATGGATGTAGATTGTACTAAGGTGGAAGTCTTCTACTCATCTATCGACGTACATCGAAACAGGCCTGCTCAGAGCGTCTTCGGCCCTCCTACCACAAATCTAGGACTATTCCCCTTGTCCATTCGAACGTCCTCCCTATTCACTCTAATAAACCAACGCATACGAGACTACCAGGAGCCTGGTGCAAACCTCCAAGGTCATTGGTATATGGCAACTACGAAGTTCATCCCTAGGTACGAAGCCCCTGTCCGGGCTCCGGCACACGAGTTTTTTGAGGCTCTATTCAGGGAGTGTATAATAGTCGGAGACTTCGAGGTGCTCTCTGTTTCTGCGCAGCGTGCTCCTGGCCAGAACTACCTGCTCTTCTTCCGCATTAGCTACTCAGGTAAGACGTTCTTTGCTTTTTATCTTCGCTGTTTTAAATCATTTATCTCTCGTAGAATCTGGCCATGCAGGTCTCAATGTCCCACCGAAGGAAATCTGTCTTACTTTGGGCAGTTCTAAAACGCTTACCAGGGAAGATCTTACAAATAACCTTATCAAAAAGAGTGGAAAGGGACCATTATGGGTCTCCAGCTTTATAAGTAAAGCTCAGCAACCAAGAAGCATCGCTAGATGTGTGCGTGCTGTTAGTTCTGTCACCTGCTGTTTTGGCTTACAACCTCTCAGCACTTTGATAAAATCACTCAGAACGAAGAGCGGCCACCAAACGTTTCCAGCGTTCTGCAGCCACTGGACGACTCGAATGTCTCGGAGTCTATGATGAGAGAGGGAGAGCACTACGTGGACGTTCTCGATTCGTTGACAGAACGTATTGAAGGCTGGGAGGTCTTCAGAGAATACGGTGCAATGAAATCGTTCTTTGTTGACGTTTATCATACATTGAAGAAGCGTCCCTGGTCAAAATCGTATACCCTGTGAGATGTCGTTCAACCTTCTTGGGTGATACTTACTGACCATCTAAATCTGGACCTCAAAGGCAACGCCCTAGCCAAGCGTGGCCGTTTGACTTTTTTGTGCCCTGTGTCGTCGACAGTCGCTCCACAAAGTACTCGCCGAAGTCTGATTTTTCTTGTTGGCAAGGATATCAGGTGCTTGTTCTGATTGAGATATTCTCATCTGGAGGACAAGATAAATACAGAATTCTTTTGGAGGCAGCGTCGCTGGTCCGCCAGTTCAACCTCGCCGCCCTTAAGAGAGGGAGTGACCTAGCTGGCAAGTTCATACTACCAGTGGTATACATAGATGAAGAATTTGTTGGATCAATCACCTGCGCATACCAGGATGATGAAACCGCGACCAAGGTGAGATATCATGTCTATCGTAGCTTAATTTAAGTACTGAAGGTATCCAAGCATCTTTACACCGTTCCTCCCATCAAACACACAATTGTAGGGATTTATCGTCTTAAAGAACAAGAATGGGCCCTAGAGTTCACAAAAACGTTATAAAACGTTCTTGAGAATGCTTCGCATTCGGAAGAATGGAGTGAGATTGGCAATGATGTGCGGGAAACGCTCCTCGACTCCAATTTCACCCAGACCCTCAACCCCGCGAGAGCTTCCGAAGGCAAACAGAGTGCCGGGAGAACTCTCCAAAATGACCCGCCTGGCCCACCCGGCCCTGGTGGTGGATTTCACGGAGGAGGTAATGGCGGTGGGTACGGGGGTGGGTTTTACGGCGGCGGAGGCGACAATGGCGGGTATGGGGGCGGGTTTTACGGCGGCGGGCTCGGTGGTACCCATGGCGGTGGCGGTTGGGCAACTGGTGGTGGTGCCGTTAGTTATGGTCCCGGATATCCCGGCAGTGGTCAAAACTATGGGATTTTTAAACTAGAAGGGTGGATGACACCTAACGATGGCCTGGCTGCCCGTGGTTATATCGTTTCCTCTGATCAAGGGCTCAACTCTTCAGAGGTAAGCTAAGGATTGATTGTGTATCTGCTTTGGACTCACTCTTGCCTGTAGAGGTATAGAATCCCATTGGAGGAAATCCAGTGTTCCTCAAGAAGATTTGGGACGATTCGAAAGAAGAGCATTTTCTGAAGATGTGTAAACACCAAAACGTCATTGACCTGATCGAATCCTTCAGGATGGATGGGGCTACCTGGCTTGTCTTTCCATTTCACATAGCTCTGTCCGTAGGCTTAGTCCATGATCGACATACGATTCGAGATCACGCCATGAAGATCACCTATGGCATCGCGCAAGGATTGAGTTTTTTGCACTCTATCAACGTGGCGCATCCCCGACTCTCAAACGAAGTGCAGAGAAAGGGCCTTGTCTGCTGCGATCGAGCTTCCCACAGTCGAAAAGGCCGCATTTAGTTAATCGGTCTTCTTATCATGTAAATTTATAAGCAGAATCCGTCATTTCCAGTGACTGATCTCCTATATATGGCATATCTTGACGGGTCAGCGGACCGGACAGTCATACAATTTCTGTCATTCGCGTCGCAGTTCAGCAGAACGCTTGGCCTTCTCGTATCGTATAATACTCGAACCGTTCTATAATACACCAGTTGTTCCTTAGCACTCCAATCGTAGAAGATCAAATTCTTAAAACTCTTTAATAACTATTGTTTGTTACATCGTCTGTTACTGCAAATGTAGTCAACTTCGCAGGAGACGTGGTTTAGAAACATGTCTTGTATCGGAGCCTATTTCAAATGAGCGCAGAAAGTTTGTGGTCGACAAAGATCCTCGAACTCCTATTGCCATCACAAAAACTCCAAATCAAGTATGCGATCGGTTGCACGGTAAAAAACATACATAAAGCAAATCTAACTCGAGTTCTTTCAACGATGCCCTTCATCAGGCCTCAGGACAGAGGTGAGTTACAGTACCTTTTGCTTTCAGCTTACCCATTTATCAGAACTCGAGCGACGGTAGAAAAATTCTGAACATCGTGGAGACGCATCTGCTTATGCAACTAGGAGATGCAATGCACAGTCTCGATCCGCTGCACATACTGGTGTCTGGTCCGTCTGGGGCAGGGAAGACGGCCCTCGTGCACGCTATATACGAATCGTTCGAACGGCATCATTGCAAAGATCTTCTATTAGCAACCTCTCCCGTCGCTGTAACTCAGATCTCGCGTGCTGGCGGACTCGTTAACAGCCACGCCTTCAAATACCTTATTATTGACGAGGCCACCTTGTTCGACATCTTGTCCTTATCAAGTGTTTGGAACATGCTTGCTCTTGATGAGGTTAGCATCATCGTCCTGGGAAGATTCGAGCTGTTCCCGTCCGCGAGCGCAAGGAGTTTGTATTTATGTGGAGGTATTTCCTTTGACGGCCATTTCTTGCGCTTGTTGAGATTGCAACTGGAGCAGGACAAGGTTTTGCGTGTCTGGAGAAAGAGATGCGTTTGGAAGCGGCTACACCCTGTTTCAGGGCTGCACCCGTGTCCGCCTATACCTTTGTGCGAATCTCTCAAGCAGCGACGAAAACGACGCCTTCGTTGATTAGTTTGTTGATAAATTCAAGTTTGGGCCATTTCCTCCGTTAGGTTGTTTACTACATATTCTCATTCACATATTTGTTGAATGTCTTTATCAATGAGTACTTATGTATCAGTTGGTACTCGAACTTAGACTGCTTGTAGACTGCTCTCATTGTCGGCATGGGTTTAGTTCCTTAGTAAGCGCCGGACTGGGAGTCGGGGACCTGCCGCTGCACGCGGCGCTACGATCTAGATGTAAAAACCCACAACATTGTCATTGATCGAAGTTTCAATGCTATGCTAATCGATTTCGATTGTGCGGTCCATGTTGATCGTGGAAGGACCATAACCGGATTTCGCGGGACAAAACCTTGGGCAGCTCCGGAGGTGGGGAGAAAAAATGAGGAGTATGATCCATTCCTAGCTGACCGCTACTCTTGCGGCGTTGTCTTTAATATGCTCTGGCTCTGTGTCCGTCCCAGTGCTCCCGACTTGCATGCTTTTTCTGTGGCTCTTACAAGCGAGAACCCCACAGATAGACCTCCTCTTCAAACTTGGATCCAGCGTAATGTTGTGCAGACTCCACCACCGAGCCCAGACTTTGGGCCAAGTGGGCCAGGCTGGGTTGGGTCCATGGATGTGACCTTGTCAAGCATGCGCGCACAGTAGTACAGATTCTTCTTTCTCCCAACTTCCATGTAACTCTGTTTCTAATTACTTATTCTTAATCTCTTCTTGAACATAGCTCCCAAAAGTGAAGCCTACGATCTTTTTATGAACTCTAATAAAGGACTGTATATACTGTAAAAAACTAGTGATGCATGAATTCCATAGGGAAGACAATAATACAGTCATTCTTAAAAGTGCTGAGGTGTTTATGTCTTTGCTTGAATCTGAACAATAATTTGCAGTTGTACAGCAACATCCTTTTTTCTCTGCAAAGCCCTAGGGCATCTGGGTGGGATGAGGTGGGACACTGAGGCGATGGCGGGAATGATGCACACTTAACTCAGTATTCACTTCTTCGATCACCTATCGCTGGAGTCGGATGCTTGGTTATGGAGCGGTGGATACGGGACGCTCAACTAGTTCTGAGTCGGTAAAAGATAATCGGCAACCTCCAGAAAGGGTATGTATGAGCCAATACAGTACAATCTTTCTCGAGAATCAACGTTATTGAAACTTCGCAGCCTGATTACAGTACTGTAGACCGCCGAGATCCTGGACGCGTCGATGTTTTTGATTCCATATTTTACAGTTTTGCGTGCGCAGCTAATACTATTGATGAAAAAACGTAGTGCCTCACTCTGCGGTCACTCTGGCATCCAATTGCGCAAAGCCCTCAAAGAACGACTGGAAGAAATCGATATAACTTTGAACGTCACTGTATGGGGCTGGGGTGAGATTTAGGAGCACCAGCTAACATTGTAGACCTTACCTTGTTCCAGCAGTCTCTCGGAGCGAGTGCATCGATAGCATAGGACAGCCAACGTCAACAGTTCGTAGACCTATAGTCGACAAGTGAGGACCAACAGTCGAACCGCAAGCCCTGTGCAGTGTCAATATGGAAGCCAGGAAATATTGGGCAGGACGTACATGTCGTTGCGGACTTCATAGTTCTGCACCTTCCCTCCTTTCTTTTCAATCAACTTTTTGACGAAGAAGGTGCCGATAGCATCAGTCGCGTATCGTTGATTAGCGTTAGTCTTGATTACGACCCCACCATTAAGACGAGGTTGATGATTCTCTTCATACCTGTTCGAAAGAGAGGTTCAGCAAGATATCAGTGTTGAAAGAAAAGGACATACTGGGACATGTAATTGGGGTGAATTCCGTGAGTCATGTCACTCGAGACCAGAAACGACTTGGCAATACTCTGGGCCAGAAGTTCTGGGGTTGGTGAGAGCCGGCTTAGCAAAGAAGGGATGAGGTTTGAATCGGCTCCCGTGGTAGAGACGCTACCGACTTCTTCGTGATTGAAAAGTGCGATACAATTGACGTTCCCTTCGGCTAGTGAATCGGAAGAAAGAGCCGCGAGTGCATCCAAAGCACAGAACCTGAATATTGGAAGGTTTGACTCGTAGCCTCCAACGTGAAGGAGAAATGCTTACGAAGAGAATTGATTGTCCATTCGCGGGCTGAAAATGAACTCGTTTGCGATGCCACCAAGTTGAGAAGGTTGGGTATCGTAGAGTTGTCTAAAATTTGATAGGTAAGGGTGTAAAGGTGCTCCATAAGAGATGACGCTGACAGTTCAAAATCATGGATCTCGTCTGGCGCGACAGACAGTTCAGAGGCTAGGAGCTGCAATAGCGCAGAGTGGTGGTTTTCCGTGATGCTCGAAGCTCTGGTGTCTTTGGTGTCTGTGGATGTAGCGTTCAACTGTTCCGAGATGAGGCCCAGGATAGGCACGAATTCGGTCTCCTTGTTGAATTTAAAGTTGTCCATGACGGTACGGTCCACTGTAACCGAGGTTCAAAGTTGGGTCAGAGCGCTATAACGAAGCTTACAGTGAATAGCAAGAGTCGGTATACGTAGAATGGGCCTGTCAAGGGAATTTTATTGGGATGCACCTTCTCTCGTCCTGTTTCCAAGCTCACCTGTCAATCTTGACCAGCCTAGTTTTGAACTCCCCGGATTTATTGGCAGTAATCACTCTTCCAGCGATTGATAAATCTCGATCAAACCTGGAAGTCCAAATGATTAGCACCATTCGAGTAGAGTACTCGGTGTAACCAACCAAGTGTGCCAGATTCCTCCACCATATGTTTCAATGCCGACCTTCAAGATGATTAGCGGGGAGGATGATGAGGAATTGTGGACGATGAGTTGGATATCTGGAGGCTCACCTGCAGATAGCCGGCCTTGGTTCGTTTGGAGACTGGTCGAATCTATAATACAGTTGATGCAGACGCATCAAGGACTCTTTGGCTAGACTAACCCTAAGGTTTGGGCTATCGACATGAGTAGCCACAATACTGAGGCCAGCTCCTTGCTCTGTATCAAATAAGCAAGAGATCGAGAAGACCATGACTTGTACCACTCACTCCAGTTTGAAGACGTAGTGAAAGCGATGAAAGTGGATTGGTTTCTGGTATAGTAGTATTTTCCCCCCGCTTTGATATCCCAGCTATCAGCTTCTTTCAACTAACACACAGATAAGAGAATGGTTCACGCGAGCATAAAACACGTACCTTGCTGAAGCCAGCTTTCTCAAGTCGTTGAGCTGCATTTTGAACCGCATGAAACGGCGTGGGAGAGGCATTGACAAAATTGAGTAGCCTTTCAGCAGCTTTTGGCACAGAGGACGTAATCATCATACTCGTTGGATGGGAATGAAAGATTGAAGCGGTAGGAATCCGATTATTATCTTATGGGAATGAACGTTCAGAGGGGAACTTCGATTGGTATAACTCGATCCCATCAAAATTCTTTGGGATCCGCGAACCTGTCGGAATTCCTTGATATGACACTTTCTCGACCGTTTGCTCTCCGTTCCGTCACAGCCGTGACCCGACTTGGACCCTCAGACTTTTTTCTTCAAGCTGGATTGAAAGCCATGCATCTTTCAATTTATCTCGGAATTTTTCATTGCAGATCAGCTGAGCTACAGGAGCCCATAGGCAATCTGGATCAGGCAGAGGGAGGGCTGGGGAGGGCAAGTAGGAAGTCCGAAGAATCTGACTTAGACGGGGATTTGCATTTTTTATTGTAGTATTGTAGAAATATATTGGATTCTTTACAAAAATGTGCCGCTGAGCATTTACCGCCTGCTTCCAAGTTCCTGCTTTCTAAGCCGTCGTTTTTTCTTTCCTGAGTGGCATCGTGATAACTTGGAGTTACGAATTGCGTGTCCGTGACGGTCCATCAAATCAATTCTCTCTTCAAGTAGAATCCATTCAGATCCATCCGTATCACTGAGTATACCTGAGAGCTTACCCATTTGGCAACGCGTTAAGTGCGCTACATTGGTGTATGTATAACAACGTAAGTATGTGTACAACGCGTTGGCGCTCAATTACCGCTCGATGGATGCACCAGCACTCCGACCTTAATTGTCACGCCTCCAGCGCTTCCCTGAACTTCCGAACACCTTCCGAAGCACTTACTTCAATAAGAAACGGGCTCGGAGAGGAACAATGACGAGAAAATACCTTTTTAGGGCTTGTTCCTACGTTATGACACATTCCGGTTGTATTCCGCTCCTTCTTGATGGGATCGAGTTCTACCCATCGACTGTGTACTCTGAAGGTTCAGAAAGCGGAGGATATCAGTTAGGAATCTTTGATCCGTCGGCCCGCGGCCAAAGCGTTCGAAAAAACTTGCTGACTTTTTCTCTCAGCATGGTTCAAAGCTATCTGCGCCACGGGCCAACCCAGGTATAGAATGTGCTCTGGTTATGCTCCTACAAAGTATTAAAGCCTTTAACAGGCCTTTGGTCTCGTGTGTAGCTCATCCTCAAACTCTGTCTACGATGGCAAATTGGCGTACGTGCCCGCTCTTGAAGACATCTTGGTATGGGACGTGAAAAAAGGTCAGATGGTGCGTGATTCAGCTGCGTTCTGGAATGTCCATTCAACATTCTTCAGCTCGCAATGTGGCATGAAACTGGCCACCGAGCCGAAGTTACTTGTATTCTTCGTTCTCCGCAAAAAGATCAATTTGCTGTGGGTTATGCCGATGGTTCAATTCGTCTTTGGAGCTCTTCTACTGGATCGGTCATTACAACCTTTAATGGTCATAAAAAAGCTGTATCCGCGTTAGCCTTTGATGAAGAAGGAGCTCGTCTTGCATCTGGGTCGCAGGACACTGATCTCATTGTCTGGGACATTGTTGCAGAAGCTGGGTTGTATAGGTATGCTCTATGTTTCATTCAAAAAATGTACCTAACATCTCCTTAGACTTCGCGGACACCGAGATCAGATAACTGCCATTAAATTCATTCCAACGACTAGCGATGTTCCTTCGACTTCAACTGCCTTCGCGTCTGTGATGCTTCTGACTGCTTCTAAAGATACATTTATGAAGCTCTGGGACCTTTCCACACAACATTGCATACAAACTATTGTTGCACATCGCTCCGACATATGGGCAATGGATGTGAATATCGATAGAAACATCATTTTCACTGGCAGCGGAGAAGGAGAAATCAAGGCTTGGAGTATTAGCGCAGAAGCAATTTCCAAAGGCCTAACAGAGTCGGATTCGGGCGATGTATATGCTGATTCTACTATGCCTTTGTTTGAAAAACGCTAATCCTAATTTTATCAGATTACCAAAATCATACATCCTATAGCTGCACTTCCATTATCTTCACGGCATCGTGTATCTCAAATCTCCTTCCACCCCACTCAACCATTTCTCGCCGTGCAATCACACGACCGATCCGTCGAAGTGTTCAGAATACGCACTGAAGAGGAAGTTCACAAAAAGCAAATGCGGAGGAAAAAAAGAGCCAAGGAGAAGAAAGATAAACAGCCCAACTCCGTCAAAGATGAAGATGACGTTGAAGATGCCGAAGAGGACAGTGAGATCAGTCTCGTCGCCCTATTCACCCCGCATGTTATAGTTCGTGCTACTAAGAAAATCAGGTCGTTTGCATTCGGGGCAGATAATCCGGGAGTCAAGGATGGTATACAAGTGAGTCCTGAATGATTGCTTTATCTTCTGTACCTTCTTACTTGACTACTAGATCATGGCAGCTTTATCCTCCAACTCATTGGAAGTTTATAATGTTCCTCCTCCTTCAAAATCCAAAGACCCACTAGAAGCAACTTGCACGTATACTGTTGAGCTACCAGGCCATCGAAACGACGTACGCACCCTTTGCTTGAGCTCAGATGACCAGCTCTTAGCGTCCGCTTCGAATGGTAAAGTTAAATTTGCTTTGTGTTGCACAACATCTCATGCCTCTTTAGACTCGCTTAAAATATGGAACATGAAAACTACCGCCTGCATCCGCACAATAGGAGTGCAGCCATGCGATATGTAGTACGTTTCTTCCAGGAGACAGACATGTAAGCATCTTCGTTCCTTTACTACTCTCTCATAACATTTTTTTTCGTTAGGTCGTGGTGGCACCAAAACCGGGGAGCTTTTGGTGTACGACGTGGCATCGTCTTCGTTGATAGAAACCATTAAAGCGCACACTGCAACTGTCTGGTCATTACATGTTCGCGCGGATGGTGAAGCCTTGGTCACTGGAAGTGCCGATAAGGACGTCAAATTCTGGGAATTCGAACAAAAAGACGCCGGAGAAAACAGTGTTTGTTTCTTCTATGTCTAATGGCGCTCTAGGCTGATTTATTCGTAGACGCAAAGCGGGAAACTGCTAACATTGGTTCACCTGCGAACCCTCAAAATGACGGATGATGTACTCTCTGTCAAATATAGTCCTGATGGCAAATTCCTGGCGGTTGCCCTTCTCGACTCTACGGTAAAGGTCTTTTATCAAGATTCTCTAAAATTTTTCCTTTCGCTGTACGGCCATAAAGTATTTCCTTCTTATTCTCGAGATACCTTCTCCTGAACATTATATGCAGCTCCCGGTCCTCGGAATGGACATCTCATCCGATTCAAAACTCATCGTTACTTGCTCAGCGGACAAGAACGTCAAAATCTGGGGCCTCGATTTCGGAGATTGTCACAAGTCTATCTTTGCTCACGAAGAAAGTGTCATGCAAGTCCTTTTCGAGAATGATAGTCACTACTTCTGGACTGTTGGAAAAGACAAAATGCTCAAATATTGGGACGGTGACAAGGTTTGTTTAGCATATCAACTACTTGCCATCGCAGTCTCGCTGATGTTCTGGCAGTTTGAAAACATCCAGCGGCTGGAAGGCCACCACGGCGAAGTATGGGCTCTCGCTCTGAGCCATTTTGGTAAATTCGTGGTAACTGGCTCTCATGACAAGTCGATCCGTGTCTGGGAAAAGCTGGATGACCCGGTTGGTGACCACAAACTTGCTCATATCCGATTGAATAATAACTAGCTTTTTTTTCTAGCTGTTCCTTGAAGAAGAGCGCGAAAAGGAACTTGAGGCTCTGTATGACAGCGGAGCTGTTGACGCTCTTAATCGCCGTGACCTCCCCATCGGTAGTGGTGTCGGAGACGGAGTCGTTGACTCGTCCGCAGTTGCTGAAGCCACTGGAGTCAGCAAACAGACTACTGAGACTCTTATGGCTGGAGAGCGAATCATGGAAGCGTTGGATCTTGCTGATGCAGAACGAACTGTATTCCGCGAATACGAGGAAGCAATGTCTCGCTTACCTGAAGACGACGCAATGCGACTGCAGCCTCCTCCTCGGAATCCTGTTCTTGCTGCGTACGACATGGAGCCCGAAACTTATGTTCTCAAAGTTGTCGAAAAGGTGCAGAGTACAGCGTTGCATGATGCTCTTCTCGCGCTGCCGTTCGGAAAGGTCATCTCGTTGATGGAGTATCTCAATATTTGGGCCCAGAAGTGGTGAAATCTCTCGTTCTTGCGCGTCTAGCTTTGCTCATCGTTCATGTAGAATTGGAACATTATTCTCGTGTCTCGAATCATCTTCTTTCTACTAAAAACTCATCATCATCAAATTGTGGCCAACCGTATCATGAGGACGTCTCTAATTCCTCTTCGGCAGACATTTGCGGGCAGCACTGCAGCGCCAGAAGGAAGTGATTGGGTACAACCTTGCTGCCCTGCAGTACATACGCCGTCGTGACCAGGCAGAGCGTGTCGCGCATTTCTTCGAGGACGAGGCGAGTGCAGAGACCGTACGTCTCCAAATTTCCGAAGGGAAGAAGAGAAACGAGTCAATCTATTGGCTTGATTTGGGAGTGAGAAAGAGTGCGGTAGTGATATAGTATGTGATACAAATCGATAGAGTGTGATATACAATAGTACTAGTGATATAGGTGGTTGTGATACAAACAGACATGCAGAAAATTACAGTATCGTACAAGCGAAGAACAGAGTGGTGTTCAATTCTTCGGGCCCCACATTCTTCGAACCTAACGACCCAATATAGTCAGTACCAATTGCAACGAGAACAAGTAATGAAACAAACCACTCCGTAGGGTCAGTCGCAGGCCGCATTTGAACCGTCAGAACACCTTCGTCCACAGGCGCAAGCTGTGTAAAAGCAGCCCGGGTGAGATCGACGTGCTTGGAACCGGCGGCACATCCAGCACATGTATCAACTACTCGGACGTAAACACACTTTTTTGGACCAGTACAAACTGGAAAGATATCAGAAGTAGCTGAATCAGCATATCGAGCCAACTTACGCTCGAGAAAGCTGAAACATTGCGGTTTAGTCGTCCAGCCATCCAGGGTTAGAGCGCAAACAAACGATTCGTCCTAAAGAATGGTCAAAACTGATCAACGAATGAGGTGGGACGCTCGCTTACAGTGGGAGTCCAAACTGACTTTGACCAACAGCTCGGGTTGAGTAGATCGTTGCCAGTATACCTGTTAACGATGAGTTGGTAAACAGCGAGACTACATGCGTTGAAAACACACACCAGGTGATTTCAACGCCCACGGCTTTACCGATAGCTTTGATGCTTTTGAATGCGCTCTCAACCGTGGCAGAAAATCCACGCTTCTGGGACTTTGGTTCTAGAGCAGCGACGTCGTCTCGAGTCGCGCGTTGGAGAGTAGTCGCGTTGAGGGTGGTCCAGCCATCCCGTGGATCAAAGTCATACGAGTCGTTGAGCGAGTGGCTTCTTCTATACTGGCTGAGTTCGCTCGAAGGAAGACGCAGAACCGAAGACGTGACGCCCGGAAGAATGAGGAAGAGGAATGCCACGAAAAAGGCGAGTTGGCGAGACATTGTGAGATGAGCGTGTATAAGAAGATAAAGAGATTTGACGCGTTGTGTCGACCGAAGTGGTTCAAGTTCAACTTGTGAATGTGATTTCAAATAGTAATACCATATAGTAATACCGACGCGTTTTAACCGAGCACGTGACTGGTCCGGCGATTAACTCCGATTCCGTCAGGCCCGAAGAAAACCTTCGAGTAAGTATGTAGTATAATTCGCTGAACCGCATATATGTACCCTGTACTCGAGTCATCTCGAGTCATCTCAGCTGTACTTACATTCAACGGATTGAGAACAAATGAACTGGAATCTGGGGGAGATTCTTATCACAATCAAAGGACCTATCGGCCATCCGTGCCGAAATTCCGATATAGACATATATTAATTCTTTGTCAGGGTCGCTCGTCACTTTCTCCTCATCCTCCATGCCCGTAGATTCGTCTCACAATCCACAAGTCAGAAGAGTTTCCAGAAAACATGCCAGCGAAGACGACATAGATGTTAGGAGAGCCAGGGGTGAGGTGAGTTTGGCAAGCTTTAAATTTACAAGTTCATTCTCACTTGCCCTTCACATAGGTTTCATGTGCTGAATGTCGTCGGTAAATCATCCATCCTTCATTTTCTCTCTCAAAGTCACTCAATCCATACTTACTAGCCTGAAGCTGAAGTGCGATCGGAAGGTTCCTTGGTTCTTTGATTCAATGCCGGAAGCATGCTTAACCGGATTGTAGATTCCTTGTTCTTCTTGTGTGAGACGAGGGGTGCATAGTATATGCCCAAATGGCAAGATGGCAGCGGGCCAAGGCACACGGTAAGACCTCGAGAATCGATTTCACCCTGTTATTTACTCCATGACCAGTTTTGTGCTAGCTGATACTTCAGAGCTACATGGCAAAATTACCGAAATGGGCCAGAGGATTCGACAGCTAGAAGATGCACTTGCAATATCCCATTCAGGAGTGTCTAATGAGTCGCATCCACTACTCCGCGAAGAACTTTTGTCAATAAAGTTTGGACCAGAAAACGGCGCGGTATCACAAGCTCAGCGGTCTCGGGATGCATCTGTGGAATCAATGGACGCATTTGGGACACTCACTATCTTTGATAGAGGCCAATCAAAATATTTTGGCCGTTCAGCGGGTTCAGAGGTGAGTGTATTCCTGTACCAGTATCTACTGTTGTACTCACTACAACTTCAAGACCTTGCTTCTGGTAAATAGTATACAATATTTTAGAAACGTCCGTGAAACTTATAGGCCGCTTGCAGGCAGGTGCGGAAATGGAGGCTTGGAGTGTCGACGAAGACCAGCCAACTACACTGAGTCAGGATATTCTGCGACTTTCTAACCTTTTCCCAATGTGCTTAGAGACAAACAGCGAAGAAACAATGGACATGCTTTTTTCGCATCTTCCTGAACAACCTCGGGCTTGGGCGCTCTGTGAAACGTACATGGAACAAGCAGCCTGGCAGTTTCAGCCTATCCGACGCGATGAACTCATCGATGATATACTTGTACCCATATATCGATCCCATAAAGACAGAGCCATCTCAGATACAAACCAACCTCATACAATTTCGCCGCACCGCTTGGCCGTCTTATACATCGTTTTCGCCATAGGTGCTCTTGTGGATCTTACTTTGGAGCCGTGTATGTAAAATTTCAATGTTTACTGGCGAGGTACTGATTCATTTGAATCATAGTCAACTCTGAAGCCGAAGATTTCGCTCTGCTGTGTCGTGCCGCAATATCCTTGCGTTCGGTTTTCGACTCTCCAGAGACCTGTACAGTGCAAACAGTCGCTCTTATGGCACATTATCAAAGCTTTAGCCGGCAAAAGATACACACTAGATAACTCTGTAAGTGTGTTATTCCATTCTCTGCTCCAAAAGTCATTATTTTCGCAGTGGTCAGTTATGTCTCTGGGAGCAAAGCTAGCTCAAAGCGTACGCATTATTTCTTCGCTTATTATCAAAGTTCAAGAAGCTCAAACACTCAAACCTAGATTGGCCTTCGTCAGCACGAATTTTGATCCATTGTATCGGTGACATTCTAATATTTCCAACATTATAGACCGTGACGGTTCTCGTTGGAACATTGACGCTAAAACTGTCGAACGGAGAAGGTCTCTGTTTTATGAGATTTTTAGCCAGGAGCAGTTTTATGTTCGTGTTGCACCTATGTTTTGGTCCTTGTTACTTCTCTGATACCGGTATAGAGTCTTTCCATGGGTCGACCTCCAGCCATACGGCCGTCTTATATCGATTGCGAATTCCCAACTGACAACGAGCCACGGTAGACGAAGAAGGAAAGCCACGAGTAGGATGTAAGCATGCTTCCGTTCTCGTTCTGTGACTCTCACCCAAGCAAAACAAATATAGACTTCCAATGGAAATACGAATTCTTGAAAGATATACTATCTCAAGTACTCGAGCTGACCTTGACTGCTGAACCGCCTAGCTATCAAGTCATCCTTGATCTAGATCGCAAAGTACGAGAAAAGACGCTCCCTCCTCACCTCAATGTTTTCATGAGCCCAGAGGACGAGCATTGCACTCCCGCAGTATACATGCGTGGTTGTATCTTGGCCACATATCGCTCGGTGGGTAAGTATCCTTCTCTTCACTTTTGATGGTTTAGTAACATCGATTTCGCGTAGCACTGTTATTCATCCATCGTAGTTTCTTCGCTCAGCGATGCTCGATCATCCTGTGAATCCTTTAAGAAGTCCTTATGCGCCGTCATTCCTTGCAGCGTACCGATGTGCGTCGGGAGTTATTAAATCATCATTGAACCACTATGATAGGTTTCCGGACTTGTGTCGTCGATGGTGGGCTGTAGGGTCCCAAGGTATGTCTTTATTCAACTTGCCTACTCAGTTTCAACTTATCTTTTTATCTTCCAGTGTTTTCTGCTGCTGTAAGATATTCTTCTACCAACTAGAAGCGACTTTATTCATTATTCCTTAGATCATCGTTGGGTCCATTGTGACTCACTCGCCGGCATCTACCATGGCACCAAACGCTCTCATGGAACTAGGGCTTGCTTGCGATTTGTTTCAGAAATGTGTCGCTGATTCTCGGCGTGCACGCAGTGGTTTGGTATGCATTGTCCTGAAGATTCGCGTCGGCATTAAAGCTAAAAAGATCTCCTAGGCCATTTTAAACAGACTACGAGACAAAGCTTACCAGGCATTCTCGCAGCATCGAAGTGGTACCTCACCGATCCCCAGCACATTGTCTGTTGGTCGTGACTACGGGGACGACGAGCTGGCCCTCTTTGGTGGACAAACAAGAGTTCTGTTCAGTAAGCTGATGTTGCTCCAACGTCATAAGAACCATATAGCAGACTCTTCCGCGAGTTCTCCTATTTCGCCTTCAAGTTCCGATCTTTCTCCCCCAAGCGAACCTAGCGATTCCAAAGAAATCTTTTCCGAAAACTTTGCAGATGTGCATCCTTCCCTTGTGGAATACATTTCTTTGCTCCCTCCTTCCCAACATCCTCGTTCATCGCCCCGGGAATCAGTCATGGGTCAACTTTACACAGACCCTCTTGCTTCGGCAAATTTCTACCGTCCTCTAGATACCGAAATGCAAAATCTTTATGTGTCTCCGCCGGCCAATGGCCAAGGTCTTCCTACATTCTTCTCGAATATGGAGAACCCTTCAATGGGGTCATTCACCGCAGAACCAGATGGCTCCTCGACGAATACGAATGCAGCCGACCTTCTGAATCTGGACCTAATGATGACGGATTCGGGTATTGATCAACAGTGGAGGTCGTTTATGAGGGATTCTGGTCTTCTAGACCATGGTTTGAGTCCTTGAGTGTGATGTGATATTATAGACTTGCTGTAGCTACTAGCTCTCTCCGTTCCTTCTGTATCTTTGATAATATTATATAAACTGTTCTATTGCACCAATATGGCGTGACGAGCAGAGTCAGAATCTTCCATTGAGAGCAGGCGTGGCAACGCTTGAGATTTCGTAACATTCGTTTTGTACCATTACCCACCATGTCTCCGAAAGTCAAAGGTGTCGATCTCCTTCATCGGCGATGCGTCCGTTCATGGTGAAGGAATCGAAGTTGCACCATCCATCTCCGTTTCAACGAGTAGTCCCTCCAATTCGACTTACCAAGTTCCGTAATGTTGACTTGACCACTGTAGCTTTCCGCTCAGATCCAAGAGATATCAATCTTGGCGATATAGTTATGCAAAACCCTGCTCGACACGTATATTCACGTTATACTCAAAACGTCTCGACGAGGGTTGAACACATCCTCGGTAAAGTCTTGGTTAGTGTGTGCTCCTTTTGACACTCATTACCCGTGGTTAAAACCTTTTGTGAAGGACGGTCATGCAGTCACTTACGCATCTGGATTGGCATCAGGTTTTGCGGTAATTAAATGACTTCTTTCGAGTTCAAGCCTCCAGTTCCTCATGTTCATGTTTTAGGCCCTCGTCCACTTCAAGCCCAAACGTGTCGCAATTCGCGGAGGCTACTTTGGTTTTCATCAAACTATTGAAGTTTACAAGAAATGTCGAGACCAAGAAATTCAGGTAATCGATCTTGATGACGAGTATAAGCCTGGGGACTTGTGCTGGGTGGAGACTCCGGTGAATCCTACTGGAGAGTCAAGGTGAGGAGATTTCCAGTAGTCTCGTCTAACGCGCTTACTCTTTGAACAGGGACATCCAATATTATGCTGATAAAGTCGTTATTTTGAATTTGCTGAAATCTACTGGAACTAACGCGACCTTTTCTAGATCCATCGAGCTGGAGGTAAACTTGTCGTTGATTCTACTTTCGCTCCTCCTCCTCTGCAATACCCTTTCAAGCTTGGCGCGGATTGGTAAGTTCCAGCTTGGTTGTCGTTTCCTTATCTAACGCTCCTCGCCAGTATTCTCCATTCAGGTAAGATTTAGAGGCTTGAGCATGTTGTTGACCCGGAGGACTGACCAGCAGAAAAGCCACAAAATACCTTGGCGGTCACTCAGACCTCCTAGCAGGTGTTCTTGTCGTCAAGACTGAGGCTGAATGGCTAGAAGTAAGTATCTGCTTGCCTTAGCTTGACGGTGTTAACACAGCGCTGCCAGCTTCAAGGCGACCGCACCTATATGGGGAACATGATGGGCTCCCTAGAAGCATGGTTGCTTTTGCGTTCACTTCGTACCTTCCATCTCAGGGTACTCCGTCAATCAGCTACGGCTACCGCCTTGGTGCAGTGGTTAAAGAGCGTGGAATCATCACCAGAGAACAGTTCGTTTGACGGTATTCCTGGAGGTTTACTCAAGAAAGTCCTCCACTCGTCGTTGCAAGTGGTAGACTCGCGTGGGTTCGATCCTAGTAAGCAGATGGAAGGTGGATGGGGTGCTACCTTTTCGATCTTGGTAAATATCATCCACTTCTTTTACTATCAATATTGCAACTTCCTATACCACAGCTGTCTACCCCGGAATATGCCAAAGCTCTTCCATTTTTAACAAAATATTTCGTGGTATGTACCTATCTGGGATTGACTGTTCTGCTTTACCAATTTTCCTCAGCCTGCAACAAGTTTGGGTGGTGTCGATTCGCTCATTGAATACAGAGCAAAGGCCGACGCGACAGAAGATCCTACCCTGATTAGAATCAGTGTAGGATTGGAGGACTTTGAGGTGACATATCTTTGTTATACTTGTCATTCATTCTGAGCTGATATATCACATAGGATCTGAAGGCCGACCTGAAGCAAGCACTTCAAAGGTGCAAGAATGAGAAAAGCAAGCTGTAGAGATAGAACGATCTTTCAAACTATGCATCTAGATCTGTCCAATATCTAAACAATTTTTGTGTACGTCCTTTACTACCATAAAAGTCTAAGAATCTGGCTTTCATCCTCCGGCTGGCTTTGGGAGATCTAGACTGAATGATTGTGTTCACCGTGTTCCTTAGATCTGTCATAAACTGTTCTACCGCAGTACCGTAGTACTGCGGGTATTCAATTTGTGAAGTATATAAGAGCTGCAATAGTATTCACTATTTACTCACTTGAAACTATTTTCACAGTAGTAGCTCTTGAGATTTTCGTCACGTTCGTCTCGTACCATTACCACCATGTCTCCGAAAGTCAAGGGTGTCGATCTCCTTCACGGTGACGCGTCCGTTCATGGTGGATACGAAGTTGCACCATCCATCGCCGTTTCAACAAGTAGTCCCTCCAATCCACTCGCCAAATTTCCTAGTGCTGACTTGACCACCGCAGCTTTCCGCAGAGATCCAAATATCTCGCTTGACGATATAGATGTCCAAAACCCTGTTCGACACGTATATTCACGCTATACTCAAGACGTCTCGACGAGGGTTGAACATATCCTTGGTAAAGTTTTGGTTAGTGTGCGCTTCTTTCCACACTCATTACTGGTAATTAAAACACTTTGTGAAGGACGGTCATGCACTCACTTACGCATCTGGATTGGCATCATGTTTCGCGGTAATTGAATAGCATCTTTCAAGCTCAAACCTCCGATTCCTCATGTACAGTTTTAGACTCTCGTCCACTTCAAGCCCAAACGTATCGCAATTCGCGGAGGCTACTTCGGTAGTCATCAAACTATTGAAGTGTACAAGAAATGTCGAGACCAAGAAATTCAGCTAATCGATCTTGATGACGAGTATAAGCCTGGGGACTTGTGCTGGGTGGAGACCCCTGTCAATCCTACTGGAGAGTCAAGGTGAGGAAATTTCCAGCAGTCTCGTCTAACGCGCTTACTCTTTGAACAGGGACATCCAATATTATGCTGATAAAGTCGTTATTTTGAATTTGCTGAAATCTACTGGAACTAACGCGACCTTTTCTAGATCCATCGAGTTGGAGGTAAACTTGTCGTCGATTCTACTTTCGCTCCTCCTCCTTTGCAGTACCCTTTCAAGCTTGGCGCGGACTGGTAAGTTCCAGGTTGCCTGTCGTTTTCTTTTCTGATGCTCCTCGCCAGTATTCTCCACGCAGGTAAGATTTAGAGGCTTGGGCACGTTGGTGAACCGGGCGACTGACCAACAAAAAAAAGCCACAAAATACATTGGCGGCCACTCAGACCTCCTAGCAGGTATTCTTGTCGTCAGGACTGAGGCTGAATGGCGAGAAGTAAGTATCTGCTTGCCCTAGCTTGACAGTGCTAACGCAGCGCTGCCAGCTTCAATTCGACCGCACCTATATGGGGAACATGATGGGCTCTCTGGACGCATGGTTGCTTTTGCGTTCACTTCGTACCCTCCATCTCAGGATACTCCGCCAATCAGCTACGGCTACTGCCTTGGTACAGTGGTTGAAGAGCGTGGAATCATCACCAGAGAACAGTTCATTTGACGGTATTCCTGGAGGTATACTCAAGAAAGTCTTCCACTCATCGTTGCAAGAGGTAAACTCGCGTGGATTCGATCCTAGTAAGCAGATGGAAGGTGGATGGAGTGCTACCTTTTCGATCTTGGTAAATATTTTCCCCTTCTTTTACTATCAATATTGCAACTTCCTATACCACAGATGTCTACCCCGGAATATGCCAAAGCTCTTCCATTTTTAACACAATATTTCGTGGTACGTTTCTTTCTTGTATTGACTGTTCGTTCTGCTTACCAAATTTCCTCAGCCTGCAACAAGTTTGGGCAGTGTCGAATCACTCATTGAATACAGAGCATGGGCCGACAAGACAGAAGATCCTACCCTGATTAGAATCAGTGTAGGATTGGAGGACTTTGAGGTGACATATCTTTGTTATACTGATCATTTATTCCGAACTCATATATCACATAGGATTTAAAGGACGACCTGAAACAAGCGTTTCAGAGGTGCAAGAACGAGAATGGCAGTGAACTGTAGAGATGAAACGACCTTTCAAACTATGCATCTAGATCTGTCCAATCATATCTTAACAATTATCATTTACGTCGTTTACTACCATAAAAGTCTAAGAATCTGGCTTTATCTTCCCAACCCATTGTCATTCTTTTGAACTTTCCCAATTGCGAAATCAGAACAGCAGATGCTTCAGCAAGTTCACCCCGAGACGAAGGCCCAATAACCTCACTGACTATGAAGGCAGGAGAACTGGGAGACTCTGATTGAGTTAGCAACCTGATCGTCAGAGCAGGTATAGCGAGAGAGGAAGCCAACGTGAACACATGAGGCAAGGGGTTCAACGAAGACGATGGATAGAGTGTGTTATTGTGGGCGAAAATGCCGGTTGGAGGATCATACCTATTATCAATCCGTCATGACAGTCCAACCAAGAAGCTGCATGAAACATACCTAACACACATGATAAACACGTTGAATTCTTTTACAGGAAGAGATTCTTGGAAAAAATCAGCAAATCGTAACAAGCCTCTACCATTGCTTGTGGTGCATTCTGGAAAGACAACTATAGGTCTATTGGATGTTTTGCGTATCTCGTCCAGCGAACGCGGTGTAGCGTCGATTGAGGTAATATAGGAGGAACTCTGCCTGTTTCCCTCAGCATCGTTAATAGCGAAACCTGGTGAAAACCAGTGATTGGGACCTGAGAAATAGGTTTTTTGGCGGAAGCTGAGGCATCGGGCATGCTAGTCCTACCAATGCGGCGTCCAGGAGCGTGTGAAATGGGGGAAGAGGGTGTGGAAGTTGCTGGCTGAACAGCCGATTCAGGTACAGGTAGGACAAAGATTGGATCAAAGCTTTTCGTTGTATTAGAGATAGATGTCATAGAGCATCATGTGTGAGGCGCACCGGTAAGCGAGCCACAGGAGCTCAACCCATGAATTCCAATTTGAGATAATTAAATCTCCAGAACCAGGGTTCCAGGCTTCTATCTTTTGAGTTCGGTCTGAAACAGCTCATCAGCGACGAAAATCACGCGAAACCGGATGATAACAACTTGCCCTCGTTTTTTGGACACGATTTCGGTTGGGATCCAGAAGAAACCGAGAGAAAACAAGACTGCTCGGATGATGGCAGATGTTGCGACGCGTCTTGCCGGCGGTATTATGGTCTAGGATTATGAGAAACACGATGGTTAAACTTGAGGGAAAATGTGCTCACGAAAACTATGCCAAAGAGAACATAGAAAATTGCCAAGAGTAGAATAATAGCCAGACGGATAAGGCCAACTATATATCGGACTGGCGAAAGTATGGTTGCCAGGAGCGATGACTGTGGACTGGCCGCAGTCAGGAATGGCTGAATACCAGTGCCAGGGTCTCTGTAAGCGCTATACTTCTCCATGGCATGAGAGTCGGGAGCAACTTCAAGTCAATAAGCGCTCACAGAATAGTAAGCGCTCACTCGCTCAGTTACTCACGTCATCATACTTCAACTTGCTCTCCACGTTCATCATCTACTTGCAGTATTATCACTCGACTCGTGTCATCATGGCGACGGACCAGGAAAGCTCCAACTCGCGGATTGAACAACTCTTTCTTATCCCCAAGCGCCTAGGCAAGTTCGCTCTGGGCCGCTATCAACGCCTTGGAACTTTCGGAAAGGTCTTGCTTTTCTTATGGTTTCTCGTAAATGTATTACTGGGTATAGATATCGCTTTCTGAAACCTAAAGGAGCTTTTTCTGACGAGAAAGCTCAGTGACTGCTATTATCGTCATCACACCTTCGAGTATATTCCAATTCTTGTATGATGAATCGGTGAGCAAAGAACAGAAAGGTATTACTTCTAATTAACTTTTAATTTGCGTCTAGGTCAAGTTGTCTCATGCAAGGTTCGGATTTCTCATTCTGGCTTCACTAATTCGTAGGCAACAATCCCCCTGTGTTATGTACAAGTTGGCAAATACTGACCAACCTCAAAAGTCCTAGTTTCGTGCCCTCCCCTCATTGGACATACGACACTAGTCACAATTTGTGGATTCGCGTATGGATGGAAAATAGGGTTTCTCATAGGCGCCATTTCTTCCATTGTCGGTTCTGCAACTGTATTTCTTCTTCTGCGCTTTCTGTTTTCGTCCAGGCTGCGAAGATGGTCGAGAAAGAACGAGAAATTTATGGCTCTTGAATCTGTTGTGGTGAGCTCATACTGCGGTATCAGTCAATGTCAGATTCTGACGTTCTTGCAGAGGGATAAAGGGTAAATTCACTCACTATGAACCGTAACGGAAGTCGATTTACTTTTCATCGTAGCTTGCCCCTCATTATATTGATTCGAGTCTCACCGTTTCCTCCCTGGGTGTATTCAAACTCTCTTTTCGCTGTAGGAAAATATCAACCATTTCGATCTATTTATTCTGAATACTTTCTTCTAGTCCATCGAATCTGTGGCGCTATGGCAGTTCGTTATTGCGACGACTTTTGTGTTCCCAAAAATCTTGCTGCATGCATTTATTGGCTCACGAATGGCTGCATTGTCTGACGGAGGCCAAAGGCACGAAATGGATACGTCCACGAAGATTTTGAACGGGTGTCTTGTGGGCGGTGGGATCGTCATCGCTATCCTTGCAAGCTGGTACGTTGTCCAGCTGCAATCTTTCCAAACATTGATTGACTGCCAAATAGGCTTGTGTATACTCTTGTCCAAAAGCATATACGAAAACTGGAGGGAGTTCCGACCTGTTGTGGATGAGCTAGCTGCTGAGGCGATCGAAGATTTCGATGAAGAGGCCCCGTTGCTTGGCAGCTCCGAGCCTTAGATTCTCTGTATTTTTCCTCATTATAGATACTCTGCATGTACTGCTATACAGTTTCATGGTCCTACTAATTGTACTAGAAGTTAGTAATAATGTAAGAATAACATGCTCAGACTTGCACCAATAAGAAATACAAGGATGAATAATCTACTATCCTTTGATCTCCTCTTAGCCTCGACAAGCTGAGTGTTTCCCTGCTCCACCATGGAGGTCGATGCTATAGCGTCCTCGTACAGCTGATCTGTCAATTCTGTCTGGCTCGTCAAATGCGTTATCAGTTCCATTTGTAGCGCACTGATCTCCATTAGCCGCGCTTCCGCTTGATGGACGGAGTCGAGGGTTTCCTGAACGGAGCGTAGAATATGTGCATTTTCAGTTTCGAACTGATCAATCTGAGATGATGAGAGTTCGAGGTCATCTTCATCGTCGGAGGGAAGTGAAGTATCGGGCAACGGGTATGATGACTGTTTTTCACTGAAGCTTGGTGCACCGATTGTTGCTGCAATCAAGCCAGATGACGCGCCTCCAAGCCAGCTACTAGAACTCCGTGGCCCTGAAGCCTCCTGTGTGCGCAGCGCACCGCTAGTAGTCATATTTAATGCCTCCAACGCCGCCCCAGACCCTAGCGTCCGTGATCTCTCCATCTGGCGATTGACACGTTCCTCCTGCATCTCCTTTTGCTTTTGGCTAGCGTCAGCGAGACGTCTGCTGAGATACCAGGTAATACTGGAGTGGTGTGCAGCAATGAAGTCCGAAGACATGGAAGACGCATTATGCAATAAACGTGCAGGAAGAAGTCTTGACAATGGGTTAGCTTTGCTCGATACAAGTTCAGCGCGTTCTAGGACAATAATTTAGAATTGGCGCAAGTTCTTGCAACAGAATATCCTACTTTTTTCCAAAGCTTCCATTTCTTTTATCCTGTCGGCGCAGCGACCAAGAATTACTCGAGCCTGGATGTCAATCTTGTCGCGCTCTTCATTGGAAAGTTGCCGCACATTAGCCCAGGATTCATTCCCACTGAAGTCTATGGGTCTCGTTTCTTGATAATGAGACGGCCCACTGCGTTGGTCAATATTCAGATAGGGCTTGCGGATGCTAGAAAGCATGCGCGTCAAGGTATTGATATGGTTAAGCTAGAGCATTTATGAATGGATCAACCATAGCACAGAGTTCCATGCTAGGTTCACTCACGACTGTATACGCCTCTGCGATGTATTCCTTTCCAAGAGTCTTTTGTTCGTCGCGTTCTCGATCCTTGTGAGGATGCTTGCTGCTGGGTTTGTCTGATGCTGTCGCATTTCTGACCTGCACAGCATCTAAGAATTCTGGTGTTCGGTCGCTATAGGCCATCACGGAGTGGGACGTAAGGTGAAAAGACTTGAGATGGACGAAGCTACTGTAGCACTGTAGCAGTGAGCGCTTCCCAAGTCGGAACGTGCCAACTCGTCATCATCCGATTCCCACGGTAGGCGGCCTTTAAATTGACGCCCAAAGCCCGTTAATTTTTTTTTTCATCTCTTCGACTTCCATCTTGCACGGGTACATAAAGCATTTCTCGTGGAACGTAGTCTTTGAGGTAGAAGGAAGGTCCTTGTTTGAGGCGGATTGTGTTTTGTACACCACTTTTTGCCATAGTTTGTGACCGACAGAGACGACGACTACGTAGTTCCTTGAGTTTCGTCTACTTTATCATTTCTTAACTATTGCTTACAGTAACCATGTAAAGTCACTGCCATCTATAATATCATTCTACGTTTATTTGTCTCTTTCTTTCCATCTCCGATTCGCCGCCCTCGAAACCGTTTTCTATACCTTTCATTTTCGCAACATCCAACGGTGCCTAGGATACAGATAGTAATACATCTTGTCAGCGCCGTCACTGTCAGAGAGCATCAAGATGAGGAATCTGCTCACGGCAATGATCATTCAAGTCGATGACGAGCCTACAAACCGTATTGCAAGCCAGATCTAAGATATCTTGCTCTTCCACGAACGAGCAATTGATGATAGTAATGATTTCAATTGGTGTAGAGCCCATTACCATCCGACTTTGTACGAATCGCACCAGCGCTCGACCAGTCACTTGACCGCACCACCGTAAATCCAGCACCGCGAGAGTGGGACAAAGAACATGCAGAGATTCGATAACTGCATCTGATATCTCGCTGTCATGCAATTCCAGAGTTTTGAGATCCCTTGAAGCTGTGAAACACGCAATGAAAACGTCTTCAGCCACATCAACATCACGGAGTTCAAGCAACTCCAACGATGTGTTCCCCAAATCTACCCATTGCGAGAGTGTCAAACCGGTCCATTGGTCAGAGACCGGTATCGGTTCCGCAGAGGATATTAGGTGAAGGCGTAAGATGGCCGGAGTGTGAACGTTTCGCAACACAGCAAAGAGGTCTGCTTGCCCTACGAGGGTTAGCTCCTTCAAGGTGGGGAGCGTAGCCAGTCGTTCCGTGTCCCGAGTGAATGTTGTTTCTTGTGCCTGGGCCAGTGAAATGGAGAAGTTCTCCAGCAAAGGAAGATCGAGCAAAAGGTCCATTAGGGTCTCAACCGACAGTAAAATGGTGCTAAGACCGTCTAAGTTAACAGACAAGTTAGTGATATTGGAGGGAATATCGCGTCCGGAAGGTGGTAAATTTCGATTGATGATGCAGCTGCGTAGCTGAGGACAGTTATCGAACGAATCTCTCAAGCTAAGCGTCTCCGAATCTCCTGGCACCACCTCCTCATCTACGGATACACGCAATGTCCGTAGGATAGGATACACACCATCTGCACACCGCTGGAGAACGTCATTAGCTGCAGTTAACTGAAAAGAGGCCAACGTGAGACTGCGCCAGCGTGAGCGATGAAGGACAAGGAGATCCATGATTTCATAAATGGGGCCTGCACTGTTCTGGAGGTCGATGGTAATGTCAATAGCAACGCTCTGAGACTTGGCAAGCCAAAATTGAGTCCGACCATACGGGTCCGGGCTATCAACACTAACATATACTTGAGACCATACTGCAGGAGTCTGCGCAGCTCTTCGCCATTCAGAGCATACATGAGAAACAGCGAGAGGTGCGCGCGTCCATCCGTCGAGTGTGCACTTCTCGAAGATGGTAGCAAGGATCTCCAGAGGAAGACGTCGAGCCAAAGTAATCTTTCCTTTGTGGATTCGTATGGCCTCTTCATGTTTTATGATTTGGAAACGAAGAGTTCGTATCCCATGCATCAGGTTCTCGATTTCGGTCTGTAGATCGGCCACAGAATGTTCATGACGGGCAATCGACCGGCGGATATCCTCTTCAGTCTCTGCAGGATGCTGAGCATTCCGAATATCTTCCATACTATAACATGTACATTGTTAAATCCCCAGCATACTGAGAGCTTGAAACTTACCAGCATAAGAGAAGCAAAGGTCAGTTCCAAATCAACGATCCGCGCGCGAATTCAGTCCCGTTCATTAGTCATCCACCCTTGCTTTCTACCACCACATCTACTTGAAGCCATTTTCAAGGTAAGCTTCTTTCTGGCGTCACTGAGGAACTGTAATGATGACTCAGAGTGGAATCACGATAAACCCGTTAGAAAAATCATTCTGGGTTATAATGATGACTTGGAAATGTTCTAGATACTGCTGAACAACTACTTTGGTTGACTTTATACGTGGACCGCGCAGCTAATACTTTCTCATATTTTCTAGAAAAATATGGACCCCCGAATGGCGCGAGATCCTCGACTGGCGCGATTTCAGTCTCAAGCTCCAACTCCCACACCCCCACCTTCCTCTCATGTTCCTATCGACAATGGTGCTCAAAATTCCTTCTTGCCATCTCAATACCAAGCCCCTGTAGCTATCAACCAAAATTCTGCACAACTGGATCTTCAAACGTACAAATCTCGACCGCTGTTCTGCGTGGTTTGCGCTAGCAATCAAGTGAGTATCACGTAGACATGCACCAATCACGTAGTTGACGAATTGCAAAGAACAGGTCAATGGAAGGACATCATGTTCTCGCGTACGCGAATCTTTTTTGTTTTTTCCGGTCCCGGCTTATGTTTTTGTAGCAAAGCTGGATATCGTGTTATCTCTTCGGGGACAGGTTCAGCCGTGCGCCTACCAGGTCCATCAATAGACAGGCCCAACGTTTATAACTTTGGGACTCCCTATAATGCTATTTACGAAGAATTGAGTACCAAAGATCCTAGATTGTCGGTCTTTTGCGTGCTTTCCTTTCCAGTTGACCTGAATGGCTTTTGCCCACTGTCAGATATACAGCAAATGGAGTACTCCAAATGATTGATCGTAACCGCCGAATCAAGCTTGCACCTGAACGCTGGCAAGATAGTAGAACAGTCGCTGATATTGTTATAACCTGCGAAGAACGTTGTTTTGACATTGTATGCGATGGTAGGTGCTGGAGACTTGCTTCGAAGAATCGAGTCATGACAAACCATGCATCATTTTTCAGACCTTTTGACTCGCGGAGGGGAATTCAACCGACCAGTGCATATTGTTAATATCGAGATCAAGGACAATCACGAAGAAGCTTTGCTTGCTGGCAAAGCTATTCTTGACTTGGCTGCGGCGGTGAGCTTTTTTTTCATTCTCCCTGTAGTGTTGAGCTTACGCTAGATGTAGGTCGAGGCTGCTGAAGACATCGATGAGGAGTTTGAACAAATTTTGGAGAATCAGCAGACAAGGCATCCTCATGCTCTTTTGCACGCAGTTGGCTTTTATTAAGGAGGGATGCGTCAAACTCTCGATTTTATATGTACAAATTTCATTCAAATCCTGTATTTGTGTAGCTACAGTACCTTGTGTATAATTATGTAGGAAAAGAAAACCGATACAAAAGCAGTGGCTGTGTCTTGTTAGGGTTAGGTCCGCATGACGCGGCTCTCGACGCGTCAGTGCAGGCGCTAAAGCTTTACCTTCTTCTACAACAATATGGCCAGCGCAGATGGTGGTGCTTACAGGCTCGTTATCTTAAATGTTCTGCCCCAGATTCCAACTAATGGTCCTATAGTTACTCTCTTACCGTCTTTTCCCCAAGCGGGAAACTAGTTCAAATCGAACATGCCTTAGCAGCTGTATCGCAAGGAACTACGAGCCTTGGAATCAAAGGTCTGATTTTGTGTGTATTGTTCTAATCTGCATACTTAACTGACCTACTTTAGCATCGAATGGAATCGTCATTGCTACGGAAAAGAAATCACCCTCAATCCTGGTCGATGAATCGATGTTAGAGAAGGTGGCGATCGTTTGTCCAAATATCGGCATCGTCTATTCGGGTATGGGGCCAGATTTTCGCGTTCTCATAACAAGAGCCCGGAAAAGCGCGCAAGCGTATTGGAAGATGTATGGTGAATATCCTCCAACGCGAGTGTTAACGCAAGAGATCGCTACTGTCATGCAACAAGCAACGCAAAGGGGGTACGTCGATTCAAGGTCGTTATTAACTACCAGAACTGAGATTCTTCTTCGTCAGTGGTGTGCGACCGTATGGAGTCTCCCTACTAGTCGCAGGATGGGATATCACTAGAGGTCCTACTTTGTATCAGGTGGATCCGTCCGGGTCGTTCTGGGCATGGAAGGCTAGCGCCATAGGCAAGAACATGGTTAACGCTAAGACTTTCCTGGAAAAACGGCATGTGGTGTTTTATCTGCATTTTGACCGTGTACTGACCATATAACAGATATAACGATGATATTAGCCTTGAAGACGCGATCCACACCGCTCTGTTAACACTGAAGGAAGGATTTGAAGGCCAGATGACGGAAAAGACGATTGAACTGGGTGTTATCACTGTGCCTACTCCGACAGAGATTGAGGAGGGTCGCACGGGGGCGGCGACGGGAAGGCCTAAACCGACTTTTAGGAAATTGACAGAAGAGGAAGTACGCGATTACCTCGCATTGTAATGTTGTAAGTATCCATACTTATCTCGAGTTGGATGATTCCCAATCTCCCGATGCTAGTACATCTAGTTCTCTCTGCTCTCGTGGTCTGCTACAATTGATATCTGTAATTTCAAGTCGATCTGAAGTGTTCAAAAGTGCGCAGTACGACTGCAATTCATCCCAGCAAGTCTGTAAAGCGCGGAACTCTGTCAACGAGGTGTACAGAGCCATCTCTGATTCATCAGAGTCAATAATGATCTGATTGGTTTTTTTTCCCATAAAACACCTCGCGAAAGGCCCAGAACGACTCCGACGATACGGTGAATGATTGTTTATGTTCTTTCAGTGTATGGCATATGTGTGGCATTTTCCGCATTTTCTTTATTATTTTGGAGGATATGTCAATTCACAGTCGCTTTTATGTAAGGCATTTTCATACATAGGGCCATCAAATTTCGAGAAAAACACCGCTGGTGTATATTAGTAGTGTATGTTCATGCCGAACATATCTCTTCTACATTATTGGTTTCGAACTTGAATAGATCAGTTCGGAATCGATCCAGTTGATCTAGGTGCACAGGAATCGTTTCATCTGACTGCAGTCAAGACGACTCGTAGGTCTCCATCTTTCATTCCTTTCAAGGGTTTGGCCGGAGAAATAGCCGTACAACCTTGAAGCAATAGATTGTATTCCAAAGTATGGCTGTTCTACACGTGTAGAATAAGATCTTGATTTGGTGATAGCGCGTCACTCAAGTGATCCTTCTTTGGCTTTTAGAAAATGTGTAGTTTGGGGTATATATAAGCCAAGGGTGGTCTTTCGGCCCAGCCCTGCAGATTCCTTTCCATGTCATCCACTTCCGCCTTTGCAGATTCGACTACGACACCAGCTACTAGACGTCGAAGGGCACAGATTGCCTGTAGGAACTGCAGGAGACGAAAAATCAAAGCAAGTTTTACTCCATGCGCTGGGCTCAGTTTCGCTGACGGAACGTCTTTTACAGTGCGTGAGTCTGACGAACAACGAGGAACCTCCCCATAATCCTTGTGAAAGATGTCAGCGGAAGGGGCTAGTGTGCGAGTACGTCGCTGTCGGTGATCCCAGTCCTCCCTCAACTCCGTTGTCGGATCGCGATGTAAGTTGTTTCGTTTAAGATGTACGTTCTTTAGCTTGAATCTATCACACAGGTACACGGCGACATTCCATCTTGAAGGACAGCCATACGCATATGGGAGTAATAGTATTTCGCGCTTCCCGGATCCTCCATACTCAGCGGGGTATCCAAACCAAATGTCTGGTGGATATCCCGGCTACCCTGGTACAAGCTCGTTGAACAACCAGACTCACCCAATTTCCCGCTTTCCATCCGGCCCTCCTACTGCATGGCCTAGCTCCAGCGCAAACTCTCCGATGCTTGCAAACCAGACAAGACCCATGTCTGATAGACCATACTACGCTCCAGACTTCTCAAGCTCATCGCATCGAAATTCTCCTCAATGGGCACAGATACAGGACCCTATGCGCCCCAGGATCCCAGATGCCTACGATAGCACTCGACTTCAGTACTATGCTCATATGCCAGAGTCCAATTTACAGCACGCTGGACCCTATGGCACACAATCTTACGACTCGAATCATCCGTGAGTACAGCGAAAAAGAATCCATTCATGTATTGATATTTTCTCAGCTGCTGGTGCAGAGAAGCGACATGTATCTGCGGTGGTCGACGTTGATTAGCGACTGCATCCTTTAGCCACTTAGCCAAGGATAGGATAGGATAGGATATAAATTATACTGGACAAGGTCCGTTTCCAAACAACCGGTTTACCAAGTATAGCGTCGACATATAAGTGCTCGACGCAGGACACTAGTAGGAGTATTAATACTTATTCACTATTGTAATACGAACTTTAATTCTGGTAATATTTACTGCGTCCCATAGTCGGCGATATGTGCACGGAGGGAAACCCGAGCGCGACGGAAATTGTTGGATTATATTCGCAGACTGATGCGTATGTGGTTCCCACCGGTACTTTATGGGCTGGGTGGCTTTTACGAAGTCCTTTTCAGAGGGTGTATAAATTGAACATGAAACTATTGATTCCAGTCATCCAGACTTGAGGTAGTATACAAATAATATGCAGACGTGAAAACGCGAAACGCGGTGGTACCGGTCAACCTTTAGACCAGATCCGAGCGTATCGAAAGTCGAAATCAATATTTAAAGGGGCCACTGGAGCTTCTCCCCGATATTCCAGTGCACGGCTTTTTTAAGATGACAGATCAGTATTAATCTAGAGGCACCTTTGATGTAATTATCCCAATGCGTACCTTTGACGGACGTGTACTCCTCCAAAGCATGACTGCCCAGTTCGCGACCTGATAGCGGACACCGTCAGACCCAGGATACGTTTAATTAAGCGAAGTATTTGTACCTATCCCCGATTGTTTTTTGCCCCCAAAAGGCACATTATTATTAAGTGCGTTGTACTGGTTCTGGATCCAAGGAGTCGGAAAGAGGTTCAAGATACATATTGGCACGAACTCACCACCCAGACCTAGATGTCCAGCGATGGATGAATGTTATGAAATACAAGATATACGGTTGAAAAGCTCACCGTTCCGGCTTCCATGAGCCCAGAAACTCGCATACATTGAGAGGCATCAGCTACAGGGCAGAAAAAATGAACCGAGTTGCAGCATCAAGAAAGAGTAGGGGTTCTCACTGGAATGAAGTCCAGCACCGAGGCCATAGGTCGTATTATTCGCTGGATACTAAATTAGAATCGGCCATGGGGGGAACGTATGTGCATTGCATTTCACCTAGAGCAATGGCTTCCTCTTCGGTTTTGAAGCGGCCGACACTGAGTACAGGCCCAAATATCTTTGGATGCAGTTAACCGAAGTATCTTTTTTTGCCAAAGATGTGGATAAAACACACCTCCTCCTTGACCTTCACCAAGAAAATAAGGGTGAGTGACATAAAACACATTTAAATAATCCGAACTTACAATCTTCATGTCTGGATTAATGTCTGTAAAAACTGGAGCAAGGCATCAACTTCTGCAGCCAGGAGATCATTCAATCGTACTGACTAGTAGGATCCACAAAGTAACCTGTTGTTAAGAGCGTGAATAAAGGGATCAATAATATTTTTATTTAAAAGACAAACCTTTGGTGTTTCGCCTCTCTCCCCCCAAGGCAACTTTGGCCCCTTCTGCCTTGCCGGAATCAATGTAGCCCCATACACGATCAAATTGGGGTTTCGAAACCAAGGGCCCCCCTCCGCTCTTCTGGTCAAAACCGTTGCCAATGACCGTCGCCTTGACTGTTCGTACTAAGATATCTAGGAACTTGTCGTAAACGGTGTCTTGGACATAAACTCGGGAACCCGCGGTACAGTCTTGACCAGTGTTCCAACAGAAACCAAGCGCAGTCCAGGCAGCCGCTATAAAAAGGTCAATACAAGATCATTTGAGGGAAGAAAAGAATATATCAGGAAGTTCAAGCCGTACAAAATTCAAGGTGCCGTGAAAAAATGTAATGTAACGAACCTTGCTCTAGATCCGCCGACTCGAAAATCAGCTGAGGAGATTTGCCACCAAGTTCAAGAGACACCTTGAACATTAAGGTTGAGAAGCTATGAGCTCCCGATCCCAATGGTCAATGCTTACTTTCTTTAGATTGGACTTTGCTGCCGCCTCCATAATTTTCCTACCAGTCATCGTAGATCCGGTGAACGCGATTTTATCAACATCAGGATGAGCAGCAAGTGTTGCGCCCCCAACCGCTCCCAAAGACGGAACTGTATTAATCACACCCGGAGGGAAACTGAACACACTTGTCAAAACAGGCTTCAAAGAAAATATGTTGTCGTTACCCGGCTTCCACCACCAGTTCAGATAGTTTCTGCGGTTGAACCGTGAGCTCATTCAAAAACAAACTACTAGCTCAATCTTACCAATGCAGTAAGCCTATAGAGTAGGAACTATGAGCAGCGCCCTGGTAATTGAAGGCTTGACTTACGGAGTGATTTCAGAAGGTTTCATGACGATGGTGCACCCTACCGCCAAAGCGGGGGCAACTTTCCACGCCCTAAACATCAGCTGAGCCAGTCTGACACGGTATCATAAGAATCTAGACGATAGTACCACATATTGATAGGATAATTCCAAGGAATACTGAGGGACCCGTATGAGACTGAGCGCAGTAGACTTGGAAAATAGACCTTACATTTGCCCACACACTCCGACTGCTTCCCGGATAGTAAACGCCATCTTAGACTTGTTATCTACTTCGATAGTCTGAAAGCAGGGGTTAATAACCCAGAATTGTTCTCGATGTAGCAAACCGTCCGAACCTGTCCTGTAATTTTATCAGCCCACCCGGCGTAGTACCTCAAGCATTGAATACTGTCTCCGATATCAGAATCTCTAACCAAAATGTGGTAAGCTGATATCCCGTAAGATGGCAAAGGAGCAGTGAACCTAGCGATAGCGACCGGTTTGCCGTTGTTCAAAGTCTCAAGCTCAGCAAGCTCTTGAGAGTCCCTTTCGATTAAATCGGCCAGTTTATTGATCAAGCGAGACCTTTCCCAGCCAGTGACATTCTTTCCCCAAGTTGTTTTGAATGCGGTACGAGCAGCAGCGACAGCTCGATCGATATCCTTTGCTGAGCCTGTTAAAAGGCTTTATTCAATCCGATGGGAGATCAAGCATTTGAACAAACCTGCCACGACGCTGGCAATGACTTCCTCTGTAGCAGGATTAAAGCACCTGAACGATGTCAAGGTATATATCATCATCGATTGAAGAGAACTTACTGAATCGTTTCTTGAGAGTCCACCGAAGGTACGAATTCGTTGTTGATAAACAACTCAGTGTGTACGCTAATTTCTTTATTGGAGCCAGGTACAGGAATCTTCACGGAGTGGGCCATTCTGAGTTGTTGGATTCTTGGTGGAAGTAACGGGTAAGAGACTAGCGATCTCCTTATCAGGTAGCTTAAATCACACCATCTGCCTCTTTTGAGAAACATCGATAAGTAGATAGAGAGTTAGATAGAGAGTTAGATAACTGAGCGTGGACTGCAGTTTGGGCTAACGTGGACGAATCGATGAATTGCTAACGACGCATAGAACGTCGGACGATCGGACGATGAACGATCGACGTCTTGATCGACGTCCTTCGACGTCATTTCTGCTGAGCGCGCGCTTGTCATTTTTGATGCCGTTTAGCGCTTTAGCGCTGCCGGTAAAAGTCGGAAGAAAAATGCACAATCGGAAGAAAAACGCACTTTGACCAGAACCACCACTAGAACCTCCTAGACTAGAACTAGATTATATTATGTCTCTCGCTCTCGCCTCTCGTTCTGCAGCTCGCGCCCAGTCCCACGTTTTTAGACGCCAATTGCATGCCAGTAACGTCGTCCGTTCTCCCCATGGCGAATACCACGTAGCGTCTTTTTCTTCTCTAGTTGGAACGGTTGCTAAACGATTTACTCCTAGCACCTCCCTTTCGCTTGGCCCGGCGACAAGAAAGCTGGTTTCGCTATCAAGTTAGTTGCATACCTCGGGTTCGGATTTAGTATTCCCTTTATTGCTGGATTCTATCAGATGTAAGCGCGACTCTATTCATTTTCGTTTTTGCCATTCTAATGCTCTTATACAGAAAAAAGTCTGGTGCATAAAGGAGCATTTACTCGTCGTACGAAGGTTGTAGGACACTTTAGAGGACATTTAGAGGACCCTTTAGATTGATGATTGGAATGTAGAACACCCCACTCTCGCCATAGATTAATAATTGTTACGCGTCTACGTTTTGGTCTTCTTCCAACAGTCACAAGTCCGTGTTAGAAAACTGGGATCCCCTTCCAAAGCATCCAATCCAAAGCATGACGCGACTTTGGCACCCGACATTCCAGGTTCATCTTGACTACTCGAAAGTACAACGTCATGAACGAGCACTGGTTAAGGCATGCATCAGCTACACTCTTCAATGCCAGTTTCACGACTCACCAAGATACTCATTGTGCTCTTTGACTACCTGGAAGTCTTGGCAACCCTGGGCTTGGAAGAGCTCAAACAGAACTTTTGTTGGATGGTGTGATATTGTCTGAAGCGTGATGTGGCGGTAAAAAGGCTTGAAGACTTTTTCGAAAAACGCCTCCGCTCCCGCCGGTGAATAATCGTCGGAGACATAAATCGCCCCAAGGAGGGACTCAACGATATCCGATAGGACCTACATGTTTTATCGGAGTGAGCACTATTGTAACTGGGTAGTTCACTTTCCTCTACCTTTGGCGTTTCGATATTATGCCAGTATTGTCCAATTAGACGACCTTCTTTTTCAGCTAAGGCAAATTCTTGGACTTGGTTCCGTTGGAGTAGAGACGCATATTCGCGAACATCGTGGGCCAGAGAAGCTGATTCGAACACGAGATGTTGATGCAAACCGGACCAGACGCACACAGCTGCCAAAGCAGCGTTCGAAACCATAGCTCCCTGGAAAAGCACGATGTGGTTATCTAGATTCCATTAAGCCCAAAACGTAAACCTACCTTCAACAAAGTCAGTCCGCCGGGGCTCATTCGCTTATTGCGATGAAATACATGCTGAACCACCACTAGGTCCTAAATCAGTATCGCGTCTCTAGGCACCCATACACCCAAAGAGAATGCATACTAAAATCCAAGATTGCATCTCCGATGAACTCGAGACGCTCATAGGTTGATTCGGCACCCGTCTTTGATGTGCGACTCTTTACTTCCAAAATCAGCTTCCCATCACAAAGAAAAAATAGACCAGACTGACTAGCACATGAATTAGCAATTCTGGTTGCTTGAAGTGAGAGCCTATTATAGCTTCGACTGCCTTGATTGTACTTCCTTTAATCTGAGACGAAACCGGCGCGAGGGGTGCGTGCGCTTTTCGACTGAAGTCGGACCATTCCTCGATTTCAGGTAGTGGTACCTTCAAGGCTTTCGTAACTTTGAGCGCGGCGTCAGTGCCGCCAGAAAGTAGTGCCGCCCCCATGATGGCTTCGGCCACATCCGCAATGGCCTTCACTTGAGCGTAAGTGATTGTAAGAAATATATATATTCGAACTATACCTTGTCACCGAAACGTTGCAAGGAATGATGTTTCTTTCTCTTGTGTCGTGAAGTCCCTGTCATATAAGACTTGTGATGCGTTTCTTCATCGTCCGATGTAGCGAGCTTTGATTTGAACAGTGTCTTTTCCAGGGAATCTGGAGGGATTCCAAGCCTTCAAACTGAGAGGTCTCGCCTGAATAAATGCAGGTAGACCGACAGCAACCGCATTTTTTAGCAAGGACTTGTTGCTGATGATAGATTGCCTGTAGTTATGCATGGAGCCTTCGTCGGCCTTCGGATGCACCACGAAGACATAGATAGATGAAAGATATTTGAGATATGCATCTCCTATTTGAATACCATCAGCAAAAAAAAATCTATTAGGGTTTGTTGGCATCACCTAGCATCTCCAAGCGCTCGTAGTCGTATTCAATGCCAGCTGATGAAGCAGAGAGAGTAGCGTGTAACAACTCGTCAGATACACAGTGATTGAAAAGCCCAGCATTCAATTCCTTCACGAGGAGAAAATCATCAAGTCTGCGCATTATGCATGGGAGCAGCAGCGCTGTGCGAAATATGCTTGAATTAAAAACCATGAGCTAAGGGGAGGACATGAATATATGAATGCAATGACAATACCTTGCAGGAATGGTAACTTTGGCGCAAAGCTCTGGAATAAAGTCTGTATACAAAATATCAGATATTTGTCATTTAGTAATTCAAGCAGACCAACATTTGTGTGTTGAGGTGGACGGTTTGAAGGGACCAGCAGCAGGATTTAGACGGTCAATGACTGAAGGGAACCCTGACACTTCAAGTAGCGGTTGCTTGTAGTCTTTGAGGCCTTCAAAACCTTTCCGGTGCGCCTTGCAAACTTCAACTAGGTTCTCATAGTCCATGAGCTGTATACTGTATTGAAAACTTATTCGAAAAACGGTTAGATGAAATGCGACGTCACCTCAGGATCCAATGGCTTGTTGAGAGGGTTAAGATCCGATCTAATTTTGACGACGTCGTAGCGTCTAGTGAATTGGGACCATCTATCCTGGATGAGTGCGTCCTCGGTGTCTTTTGTAAGAGCCTCCACACTGTCGTACTTTAGTGGGACAATCCAACCGTTCACAAGGGAAGCGATCAGGCTCCAAGAGATATGACTCTGGACATTAGGAAGGCTCGAAATCCATTCGGCTTTGAGAGACCAAAGATTGTCAAGGGGGGCGTAGAATACCAGAACTTCGTCGAGGGGGGCCGAATGCGGTTTGTTCAAGATGCCGCGCAACACCTGATTAGTATACATATGTATGTCTTGCAGTTGATGCTCATCCACTACAAATGGTTCAGCCCGAGTCAAACTAACCCTAGACGGCAAACCAGCGAAAAAGACCCTAAACGATGGAAACATCGGTAAAGGCTGGCGCGTTAACAATAACAAAGGACCATGCGGAGGTATGGATTTTGTGCCGGACTCGACCGATATTACTATGGGGTAGAGACGGGTCAAAGGGCTGACGGAAGTCGAGACATTGTTTGACCAAAAAGATGGTGATTTTCTGTCGTAAGCTCGAGTGCCAGAGAGCTTGTTATCGATAGGAGGGAGTGTCGCAGAACCAAACGACAACATTCGTGGCTTTGGAAATAAATGAGAATCCAGAAGACCTTTCTCATAGAGTGCAACACAAAAATCGTAAGACGCCAACCGACGAGCTCCTGCTTTCGTCAAGCTCGGAGCAGACCATGCCGGCGTTACAGTCTGAGAGGATCCATCCGATTGTACCCGACACACAAACCTTCCATCATCTTGAACATCGAATTCAAAGAGAGGTTTGTACACAGATTTTTCGTCAGGCAACACAGATCCCTTAAAAGGAATAAGGTACATGACGTTCACGGCGTCCCGAGGATACATTTTGCTACCTGTCGTCGGGTCCATGATGAAGAGAGCATCTGCGGCCTCTTCTTCTTCACTGTCCGTGACGTACGGGTTCCTGCTTTCGTAAGGTAGTTCACGAGCAACAGTGCCTTGGGAAGTCCAACAAAGCGCGTTCATCCACCCACGAATCGGAGGTTGTACTTGAATGATACGAGACACGATATTGAAATGGGCACTATTGTCGCGCTCTACCATAGATATGACATGGCCGTCTCCTGCACGACAATGCGAAAGGAGGTGTGCATATGATATTTGGCTGTCGCAGAGGTCGAATCTGTTACAAAGTAAGCCGGCGCAAGAATACACCTAATGCGATGTAACCTACTGAATAACGACCGACGCCTTCGGTATTTCAAAGTCTTCGGCATATTTGGTTACTATTAGCAAATTCCAAGATCCGCTCTCGAACTGACGAAGGATGTCATCCTGTTGGAGAAATCAACGTCGGCTACCAAAAAAAAGAGCGGAATGAAAGCACACCTGCGGAGACATTTCTACATCAAGAGAACCAAGGATAACGCGTGTACGGATAAACCTGAGGTGAGCGTTCAGCAATGCGAACAATCGTTCGATCATTTGGGCCAATATTCGTCGGCGCACTGTGCTTCAGTTCAGTTACGATAGCAGCAAACAAATCACTCGAATTTTTTTTACCAAATATGACTCCACGAAAGTCATCACCAAACTCTTGACAAGATTTGAGTATCTGTACCAATTTCAGTAATTTAGGGGTGACATTGAAATCGGGGGAGCTCATATCGAGATTCGGGAGGGTGAATTCCGATTCTCGCAAGATTTGATGGAATGAAGATGGCAGAGAGCCCAGATATTCACTGCCGCGTCTCCATACTAAATCGCTTGCGCAAGCCCCAAGTTCAGCTAACGTGTATTGGTAAATATCAAAGACACGCCGCACACTTGACTCAGTTGAGTTTAGCGCGCGCAGTTTCTGAACCAATTGTGTAGATGGGGAGGGGTTCGGTGGGTCGTAGCACACGATGGTTTCTTTGACCGGATACGGTGTGGAAAAGCACGCCGCGCGCTGTTCGGCGCTCAAGCCATAGATTTTGGAGTGCAAAGCAGCTTCTAAAATGAGCGAGCGAAATGTTATGTCAGGATAAAAACTTGTCGAAGCAAAAAGACCGGCAAGAATGAGAGGTCGAGATGAGGGGTCCAAATCCGTGTAGAAATTCTTGATTATACGAAATACTGGGTGCGAGATGCTGCTGGAATCATCTCCATGAAAGGGTAGGTCCGCTAATACCAGGGACCCCACTTGTTTCAGCTTGATTAAGCCTCGTACAAGGTTATCTAAAAAAGACTATATACAAATCCGTTAGTGGCATTCTAGATAAAGCTCAAGACATGTACCGAAGAATCTATGAATAAGACCTTTTTCTTGCCCTTTTTAATGTCAGAGTTAGTGTCATAGGACATTATTTTAACATCCGAAATGGCATCTCGAAGAGTAGCTTCGAGAAAGGAAGGAGCACTAAAAAAACAGGATTTGATAAGCAACTCAATAACAGAGTACCATAATCACCGTACTCTACGACAACGAGAGGATATTTTATAGTCCTATTAGTAGCATTGCTGTTTTCGAAGACTGAGGTTATATATTTGGCCAAAAACCCGACCGCGGCTAGGCAAACATCAGTACAGAGGATAGCACGCGTAAATTTCCATACCAGCAGTATCCGGCGCCGCGAAAATAGCTAAAATAAAAATTAGTTCGTAGGTTTACCGCAAAAAGACAGGCTCTGACTATTTTCTTTCAACGCCAATTCCAGTACTTCATGTCCCGCGAGCGAATTGGCAAAATTCCAGATGCGTTCATTTTCGGGCAGAGTTTTCCTGCGTTTCCGGGAAGAGCCAAGTTGATTCTCTCCTCCGTGGCGTTTCGAAGGAATAAAGATAGAAGACGAGTCGGACAAAGAATCTCCATTGGGTAGAGCTGTTTCAGTGCCTTCCAATTCGGATGCAGTGAGGACAGATCCACCGATAGGAGTTCCCCGACCGCAATTTTCTGAGGTGCCTTCGTCTTTCCATCTCTTTTTCCATACATTGAGCATTGCGACGGAATGGAATTTGAAGTCAAGAAAGAAGAGCAGCGCGTGAGACTTGAGGCCTAATTTTGCCGGCGGCAATAGCCTGACGACTCTTCCTTCTACCTTGAACATGCTCTCCGTTAACCCTTTCAATAATGCGCCAATGATCGATTTCCTTGGGAAACGTTTAGACAGTGCCGGATCTTCATTCACTTCACCAAAACGCAAACGTGTTGACTCTGATCCAATTTTACCAGATCGCCTTCCTAACACCTGTAGGTCTCTTTTGGCCCAGCCTTTCGTCTCCACCGACCATAATCTTGAGCTTTCATCCAGCGTGAAGCAGAGATAGCTGCACCGAAAGCGATTTTGAGACAGCTCCGGCGAAGCCCTTCACCACCATTATCGGCTGACTCGTCCCAAGAAGATGGCCATTCAAGACGAGACAGTTCGGCCTCAGAGCCAATGTCACCGTCAACATCACCGTCTCAAATCAAACAACAGCAGATGGATCTCCAGAAAATCAATGCGGCCTGGAAGGAACCTCAAGTGAGCGTGGCGGAATATTCATGACATACCTGCACTTAAGATGTCGTTTTCGTAAGGCCTTTGAAGTATTGCGTGCTGTTGAGCGGAAGGATGTAATCTATCTCATGGAGGTTCGAGACCGAGCGTTTCATGTCAGATTTACATCCTGTTGATTTGGCACCATACTAATATTTTACCCTCCTCAGTTACTTTTGCGCAAGTCGGGAGATGTCACACCATTGTTACATGCAATGCGCATAGGGCAAACTCATAGAGACGTTGCAATCATCCTGTTAGGCGCCTTTTCTCGTTATATCAATCACTTGGACGACTCGGAGATACAAAAACCTCGTACAAGGACTCTCCTTAAGGCTTTGCGTAGGTTCATTCACAGAGTTATTGAATTCTTGTATGCTAACGGACGTTGCAGGGGCCAATCTCAAACTCGCTATAGACGTTGGATTGGCGAAGTCACAAAGTGATCTCACGGCGTCGTTCATGCAAACTTTAATAATGTCTGAAGGTGATAAATGGATACAATCTCAAATAACTAATATAGTACTTGCTTTGCGAGCCGGTACGGCTGGTCAACCTGTCAAAACAGCAAATGAAAGTATCAAGAGGTTTGCCACCAGGGAACTGGGCAGGGCGGAGCTGATAGCATCCTTGGAAGACTAGTAAGTATCCATCACCCATGCGCTGAATTTCTAATGTACTTTCTACAGTGTTGCGAATGCTACCGCTGATTTACTTATGATGGCTGCTTGGACAATGGCGTTGGAGTCGATCGAGGGTGAACCCATTCCGGTATTTCATTTCCTCCTCCTACTCTTTATCATCATCTTGGACTGTGTCTAACGCACATTCTTTCCGATAGATATCTTACTTCGCTCGAGATGATCGCGTGTACAAAGCCTTTGTAGAAAGACTTGAAAAGAATGAGAAATTTATCCGTCAAACATTGAGTCGACGGCTAAAATGGCAGTTCCGGATACTCAAAGCGGCGCTTGAAGGAAGGTCGACAACATATAGGGTATGTCTACAATTTTAGTCTATCGTCACCCATATTCATACCTCTCATCTAGAGAAAAGTTGAAGTTCTCGCAGAGGAACTGGACGAAGGAGAAGGCGTTTAAACATGATCATGGCCCGGAATAATGTTAGCAGATCGAGCATTTATATATATCTCATGAGGTTCTTGTGGCTTTCGCTCGTAAAAGGTGCCCAGCTGGTTTAAGCACTCACCCAGTTGTTGGCGTATCATCGAGCGCATATTGACGTTCCGCTCACGAAGAGTGCTCTCGTATTGACTGCTTTATGCTGGTTGTTCATTCGTTGGCATCTCTGGATCCTAGACTAGTTGTAGCTAGTCATAGTAATAGGAGTTGGGTACAATCAACATTTCATTGCTTGCTTTTAAAACAGATACTTTTGAAGGCCCTTCCACCAAACGTATAATGCTGTAACGAGGAGACCAACTACAGCAGGACCCAAATCAAGTTCAAGGGCAGTATAGATCCAGATCGTGGCGAGTGGGGGACACTGCAACTCTATCGTTAACATAGTTCACCCCATAGGACGATATTACGAACCTGGCGCATATTGACTAGCCAAGTGCCTCGCGCTATTAGATACATTAACCTTGTACCTGAGGCGCACGACAATCCAAATAGAAACACTTGGACACTCCTCTTTCGCTTGTGTCTATGAGCTGTTGATAGGATTAGCTCAAGTCAAATCCAAGCATCGGTAGCACGAACTGAAGAAGATGAACAGGGCCAGAACTTATGTGGATGAGTGACAGTGAGGACTCATGAAGAATGAGGCCTGCTTACTGGGGCCACCGGTGCTCATTCTGTCAAACATACCGCTCAAAGTCGGAGTTCGGCCATATTGATGTTGTACCAGACTTTACTAACAATCTTGAATGAACTGCATGGTCGGAAAGAGTCAAAACGCGCACATTTCCATCACGATAAGGAGAGAGCAAAAAGGTATGATTAAAAGGCTAGTGTCCAAAATTTCGTCCACCAGAGGAAATGGCGACGGCTCTTCCGGTTTGACCTCGTCGACGGGATTCTCCTGGCCAGAGATCTTGTGCAGGACACCAGATTCATTTATGAGCCGCCATTGCTCGTCTTCTGATATTTTAATGAGAGGTTCAGAGGGGACTGCAGCTGGTTTACGCTGGCGAGGCATGGAGAGAGGAGGAAGAAGACACGGCGCCTATATTTTGATCTCATTTTTCCTCTTACCACTATGGACGACGAACTGCTGAATATCTTGCAAGCGCACGGAGAAGCGTTCCTGTCATCTTTCTCCGGGACAAAAGAAATTCTGAAGAAGAAATCATCTCCTATAGAATCAAAGGCTGAGGAGGAAGAGGAAGAAGAAGAATGGCAAGGAATAGGCTCAGATAGAGATGTATCCGAGTCGGAAGAAGGTATGTTTACTGACATTAAATGCTCATTGATTTAACAACGAGAACTAGCATTCATCTCATAGACTATGAAGAGAATGACGATGAATTTACCTCGGCGACTACATCTGCGAAGGCTAATGTAATCGTATTTTCTGATATATCGTCAACATCCAATTCCAAAAAAGACCCTGCTACCAAATCCCAATTGAAAGCCCTCATGGTCTGTTATATCTTCTTTCACATCTCCAAATCATGCTAACTACTCGGCCAGTCCTCTAAAATATCCAAATTAAGGGAAGAAGTACGTCCCGAATCTAAACGCCCTTCAGAAACCACGGATGAAGATTTGAAAGAACGGTAAAGTGCACCAGTCGCGTTTAAGATGACCTTCTGACATCCGATTTAGGTCCAATCTTCAGAACGACGCATTGCTTCATAAATTAGTGCATACTAAGCTCTTATCGGGTTCCCTCAACTCGGAGCTGGAACTTACACCAGCGCAACGGCGGAAGGCTCTGTCTGGTCGAGTGTTGGAGCTATCTGGAGATGCCAAGCTTGGGAGGGGAGAGCGTTCAGTGCGGATCGCAGAGCACAACAAAGCATCCAAGAGGGTTCGAGAAGGTTTGATGCAAAAACAGAAGGAACGAAGGTCAGCTCAACTCGAGGAGGTATGTCCATCGGATCCCTTCTGATTCAAAGCAGCTCATTACTCTTGACAGACGAAGAACTTGGGGAACTATCACCCAACGCTCAAGAGACTCTTTGATGCAGATTCCGAGACAAAACCCAAGAAACGAGTTCGGGGATTGCAAATGGGCATCGGAAGTTTCAAAGGTGGGACTTTGCGACTGAGTCGTGAAGAGATCAGCTCTGTTCAAGGGCACAGAGGTGGTGCATCCAGTCGGGGAAGAGGGGGAAACGGAAGGGGAAGGGGAAGGAGAGGTCGTAAATGATAGTGTAGTTCCTTCCACGCGATCCTTGACCGAAGTTACTCATCCAAAATCGAATGCTTCATCAGAATATGACCAGATCTTTGTAAGAGGATGATTGAGGACCAGGTCTTTGTAAGAGGACCAGGATCGGTAAGGCCCCCGAGTGGGAATGTGTGTTGGTTTTCCCAAAAGTCCGAGTGTCCGGGCTTGGGTGAACTTGGGCAGTGTCAAGTCACAGAGTCGACGCGAGTTGTCACTTTCTATCGGTTCCCGAAAGGGGCTTAAACAGTTGTATAAAACAGGTCTGCCTCAATTCTTCCCTTCTCACCAAGAACACCCAGCTAAAATGTCTATTCTCTTTGTTTTCACCTCTGCCGACAAAAACTTGAAAGGAGGACAGACCGTAAGTTTAATTGTGGCTTCTGTAGTTCTTTTGTATAACACTGTTCACCATATAGGGCTGGTATCTTCCGGAAGCGGCTCATCCTTATTATGTCCTCGCTCCTCACTTCAAAGTCGACTTTGCTTCTCCAAAGGGTGCTAACCCTCCTGTTGACGAAGGTTCCGTCAAGGTAACTTGTCATTTGAAGCATATTTGTCCACTTTCAACTAACCTTGATGAAAGAACTTCACGGATAAGGAATCCGTCGAGTTTCTCAAGGACGAGACAGTGAAGGCCAAGTTTACCTCTGCCAAGAAATTGTCCGATGTCGATGCTAAAGACTACGATGCCATTTTCTACGTCGGAGGACATGGCCCAGTACTCGATTTGGCGACTGATCCCGTAAACATCAAGCTGGCTTCCGATGTCTGTTATCTCTCTTCGCCCAGTCTGCCATGAATCATCCTGACTGCTTACATAGTTCTACAACGCTGGTAAAATCACCTCTGCTGTCTGCCATGGTCCTGCGTGAGTAGCACTCTCTTTTACATCTGTGCGCAATCTCATAATTAAACATTAGTGCTCTCGTTGGAGCCCAGACCACGGACGGCAAGTCAATCTTCGCTGGTAAAAAGGCCACAGGATTTTCCAATGTCGAAGAAGAAAAGATTGAGGCCGTCGAGGTGTGTATCCCCATATTGTGACTATTATACAAGCAAACCTTCTATATTGCAGACCATCCCGTTTCTCCTCGAAGACAGGATCAAGTATTTAGGTGGTGAATACATCAAGACTGACCCTTGGCAAGTAAGTACTTACAGCTACAACTTGGAAGGCTTTTACTGACAATGAACAGCCCAAGGTAGTCGTGGATGGTCATTTAATTACTGGCCAAAATCCAGCATCTGCTCTTCCGCTGGGTGAAGCACTCCTCAAGGCTTTGCAAAGTAAATAATGGTAGTAGAAGTTGTACCAAGCTGTATGCTATGTTTATGATGAAATACCATTGTCCAGTGTCTCTTTTTCTGAGTCACAAGAAGATTAAGTAACTGAAGATAAAACATCGAAGCGACGGGCCCGAGGCGGCACCATTCATCTCTCTATGCAGGTAGAAGTATACCATGATTTTTTGAACATCTATTTATTATCAGGCTCGAAACAGCACTTTCTCATTTTGAGGACGATATCTGCATGATATGGTCGGCTGGGGAGCATCCCATCCTCACCAAGCTCGTGAAAACGTTCTATCAGTGGAAATGACTGAAATTCGAAGGATGTCTCTGAACCCTATCTAAGCCTGGAGGAACTAGAACTTCCCGAACTGCTGAAAGTGTTGATTTTGCTGGAGGGTTCAGAGGATCTTGGTGATTTGTATATATTTAGTCGGGTCTACAAACCCTGTAGGCCTAAAGCAGTCCTCTCTCAGAGGTTGACAACTTGACATTACAAATGTCAGAAACCTCATGAGTTTCTTCATTTTTGCCAACCTCTTAGAGGACTTAGAGGGATTGGTCACCAAGCTACAAACCCTGATGCATTTATTGCATTTATCTTCTATATTTTTCTGAAAAAGTACATTTCGCATAGTAACTGATTTCCCAATATAATGCTTCAGAATTATTGATGGTGTGATGCCAGTTGCTTTTCGAGCTTCTTAACCTCCGACAATGCCTGTGTCGTTTTGCTAATGGTATCAACAATGGCAGAGATGCTATGGGGATCGTTCATCACCAGCGACGGCGATATCAATCGTTCAGATAAATTCAACAAAGTCTTCTCCAGGGCGTGTGTGGTTGCATTCAATGCCGACATGGTTGAATTTCCGGTGGGCTAAGAGGAAGCTATCAGAGCAGCTCAGCGAAAGGAAGGTCCAGCAACTTACAGCTACTGCCACTAACTCGGCGGGCTGTAGCTGATGATGAGTGTCGCTGTAACAGCAAGATAAAAACCGAGCACGTACGTGTTCTACACGAGGCAAAGCTTTAACGCTCTCTCTCGGGATCTAACACAACTGTAAGCTTGTGAGAATAGAGACACATTTGCACACTCACCGCAGGGGGATTGAGAGTGGCTGCTACTTCTGCAGATGATACAGGGAGCTCTCCTTCGGCCAGTTCATCTTCATTAACGTAGATACGACCGCAAATCACGCACTCCTGTAGTCGGAGAGAGTTGAAATTGGCCGGAAAGATTGTACTAGTAGTTTCTGACTTACCTTGCGAGGATCTTTCTCTCCGCCTGATTTTGGAGGCCTGACAAGAGGGACTCCAAAGCATTCTTCATTGAGGCATTCGTCTCCGAGTAAAGCCCAGCCTTTTAGGAGACGCCGGCCAATCTCAGAGGAAGCCCGGTCTGATTGCTCGCGGCGACGTCTACTTTCCGGTGTCTCTGCGGGTATCAAAAAAGTTGGCGAGCTGGATCTACTAGAAATCTCTGTCGGTGGTGTGGAGGCTCGGGATATAGTGTGATTTTGCGAGCTTGCTGAGGAAGCAGAAGAGATACTAGTAGAATCAGAGATTTGAGAGACTGTAAAGTTGTACGATGTTAGACGATAAGAGCCCATAACAAAAAGAAGCTACCTTTTTGAGGATCCCCGTCACAATTAGCACAGAAATGTATAATGGGAGTTTGGCCTTTCGGTGAGCGAAGTAAAGGGACGGTTTTACACCTGTGACACGGTTTTTCTGTTAGAACCTGGAGAAAATGTTACATCCGCTTTTCAGACGCGTAGAAACGTTCACTAACCCATTGTTTGAGCATATATTCTCCTAGAACACTCGAAACATCGCTGATGGTAGTCATATTTAGGGTGAGAAGAACAAGTATGAGCGCTAAAGAAAAGCGCTTCCGTTGTCCGAACTTGCCACGTCCTATTTAAGATATTCTTCCTCCTTTCTTTCTTCCTCGGAAGTCCATTCATGAAGTTGGGGCGATTCCTGCCTGAATGCCTCGCTGCACTTATCTTGGTCGCTCTGGAGTACCCCGTTGCAGCTTCTTCAAATTACTCTGGCTGGACAGCGCAAAGGAAATTAGCAGCTCGGTCCGTATATTCCTGCTAATAGTAGGTGGTAGATTGAACGTCAAATCACAGAGAAAGGACTCGAGAACTTTGGTATCATGGTTTTGACAACTATATGGACCATGGTATGTGGCAGACCCTAATTAATCGCTCATATACTTAAAGTCTTTTCTTCGCCAGCATTCCCCCTAGACGAGGTACCTTCGATCTCCCACCGTCGTCGCCAAATTCTCATCTCCGTCTAGCTGACCCCTCTAAGCTGTTCAGGTCGAGGGCCAGACTGGGCAAATCCGTGAGTAAGTTTTGGCGATACTCCGAAGTACATCCCTTCATGAATACCCTCGGGAACAGTGCAAACATTGCTGCCAATGACGTAGCCGGGAACTTCTCTTTGACCCTAATAGATGTACTTGATACCCTTGTTGTCCTCAACGATCGCGAAGGATTCGAAGCAGCCGTCAAAAATGTCATACAATGGGTCTCGTTCGATGTTAATACAAAACCTCAGGTTTTCGAGACCACCATTCGAGTGCTAGGAGGTCTGCTTTCGGGTCACATCTTCGCCAACGAAAGCGGTCCCTTCCATCTACCCTGGTATCGTGGAGAATTACTGGACATGGCACACGACCTTGGTAAAAGATTGCTTCCTGCGTTTTCAACCCCGACCGGTATCCCGCTTGCCCGAGTTCGTTGTTCCATTCTGCACCAATCTCCTCCATAGCTTACGCGTTTTCTCAGGTAAATCTCAGGCATGGCGTATCGCGAGGGGAGACACTTGAAACATGTTGGTATATTCCTGGATCCTTGTGAATAGTCGATCAACCCATCGTTGCAGGTACTGCTGGTGCAGGCTCGCTGATACTCGAATTCGCAACTCTCAGTCGTTTTACGGGAGACGAACGCTTCGAAAAGGCTGCTTACAAGGCATTCTTTGCTCTATGGAATCGGAAATCTGATATTGGTTTGGTTGGTAACACGATCAACACATTTACAGGCGTATGTGCAGTTTATCCTTTCTCTAGCCATTTTTGACAATAATTCTGCAGGACTGGACATCCCCCGAACTCACAGGTATCGGTGCTGGTATAGATTCGTGAGTTCTCTAAACCGCGTCTAGAGACGTGTTTGACCCTTCCATAGGTTTTATGAGTATGCCTTGAAGTGGTACATATTAAGTGGTCAGCCAAGTTTCTTTTTTCGTCCTATCCAAAATTCTCATGGTTCTATAATAGGTGATGTCGGGTTTCTCGACGTTTGGGATGACGCATATGCATCTATCATGCGGTATTCCCGGGCCACAGACGGATTCTGGGTAAATTCATTATTGTATCCTTTCGGTAGGCTTGAACCCACCTAAAGCGTTTTACAGTATCGTCTTGTCAACATGAAAAGCGGTGATGCTGCTTACAGCACTATCGATTCTCTATCCGCCTTTTGGCCTGGGTTGCAAGTACTGGCTGGAGATATACAAAATGCTATCAAGTTACACATGGCGTGTGAGTGCCAGCTGGAGGACGTGTCGATGCTCTCATAACTCATTCCTCATAGACTATAATCTATGGCGCAAGCATTCCGGTCTTCCTGAGGTGTACGACACAAACTTCAAACAAGCGACGTCTCACGCGTACCCTTTGCGACCTGGTAGATTATTCTAGTCATTGCGAGCCAAACTCTTTTTATTGACTTTTTCAAATCACAGAATTCATTGAATCGACGTGGTACTTGTATCGAGTGCGCGTAGTCCCCCAGTCAATATAGCTCCCTGTTAATTTCAGTTTACTAGGCCACACACGATCCATATTATCTGGAAGTCGGGGAGCGCGTCCTCTTCGATATCATAACTCGTGCAAAAGTTTCTTGCGGATTGACCGGCATCCAGGATCTTCGCACAAATATGCAGGACGATCGTATGGAGTCTTTTGCTCTCTCCGAGACACTGAAGGTGATATTCCACATAAATAAATCATTTGGTCAATTTTTGACCGTGTTTATTTTTTTCAGTACCTCTTCCTTCTCTTTGACGAAGAAAACCCCCTGCACGACGATGACTCGAACTATGTATTTACCACTGAAGGGCATATACTGAAATTGGGTCCTGAACATATAAAGCCAATCTCACCTGCCCGCCAAAAGTTGCGCAAAATCGAGGATCATCAATGTCCAGCATATCACCCATTCATTTTTGCTTCTGGTACCCCCGGAGCTGACACTGGCTTGGTTGTGGGTATTCGGGGTCGTTCCGACGCTGAATATAGCAGAGACTTAGTGGCTCTAGATGCGAGTGAGGCGGATTCACTCCATTGGTCTCCGAGTGGCTGGTGCGAGAAGCCCAAAGTCGAGTTATTCGTAGGTTTCTAAATGCTATAGCCATTTACGCATACTCATCCTCACTCTAGTCCTACGACTTTATTCTGGCTCCGAACGGGAAGGTCTCACCGGAAGATCTCAGTCCCAGTAAAGTGAAACTGCAGCCTGTACCAGAAGGGTATGTCATCCACAATGTAACAGGCATTCGAACACATGTTGTACGAAGATTGGATGGAAAAGGTTACGACGTCCGCAAATGTTAGCATTGCCCAGCTTTTCAGGTCGTTTTTCAAGCTAATGCTTTCGGATAGTAGGACATTACATCGTTCGGCCAGGGCAGATAATATACATCAACGACTCGACCTTGCTTCAAAGCTTACCAACTTCGAATGAAGAAATGGTAGCAGAGAACTTTGGCACCATACAGTTGCGTTTCTACGTGGACGCTGTTGATACCATGTTCAACATGCTAAATATGATGGAAATGGTCAACGACATGGAACTTTCTGTTACGGGCTATGTTGGCTTCTTTGGCGCAGACTTGCTAGAAGACACCGAGGAACTGCCTCTCAAACTTACTGGTCTCATCCCAGTTTATCGAGATGACGGTAATGAGTTTGGATGCGAGCCATACGACAGATCGTATCAGGATGGAATAATCCTGATCTCACGAGGCGAATGTACAGTTCCTGGAAAAGCTTGTAGAAGCTCGGAATGCAGGGGCTTCCTGGAGTAGTTGTAGTCAGCGATCGAAGACACTGCAATCAATCCTACCGCGGATGCAGGCGAGCTCGTAGAGGCAGGTAATCTTGATGATGTCGCTATTGTCATTTTACCGCGGACAGCTGGTCAACTCGTAGAGCAGCTGCTAGACACTACCCAAGGCATCGGCCAAGTTATGCTCTCGTTGGAGCACGAGCATCAATCTGCTATTACAGATGCAGGAGAAGTAGACGATGTACCACTCAAAAACGATCGGGTCCTATATCTCAATGGCCATCCACTGCTTAACACCCGATTATTGGTTTAAGTATACATATCTATATATCTATGTGTAAAATACTCTCTCCTGCAATAGGTTAATCATCGGATTGGACAATGGAATAGACTGGTGCATCCAGTTTTGAGCCTCCTTTGAGGAACATGAGCTCGATGATGAAGAGATACTCGACGGTCTTTCCGCCAAGCTTGGCGATAAGTTCTCCAGCTGCTTTAGCAGATCCTCCTATGATTGCAATTAGAAAGGGTTCGACTTGAGAGAAAGAGACCCATCCTACCTGTAGCAATGAGATCGTCGACCACGATGACAGATTGGCCTGGTTTTATAGCATCACTTTGCATCTCGAATGAATCCTTCAACACTCAGTCAGAATATACCCCAAAAGCACAAGATGCAACTCACGGTTCCATACTCTTTTTCATAAGTAGCACTTTCACAAGTGCCAGGCAGTTTTCCTTGTTTGCGAACGGGCACGAAAGACGCTCCGAGGCGCAAAGCAAGGATGGGTCCTAGGAGGAATCCACGAGCATCGAGGCCAACGACGACATCGATCTTCTTTGAAGGGATATTAGGGATCGTTTGGGAGGTGAGATGGTGCAATAGGTGCGTTATGAGGGTCTCGAATGCTATCGGATCGCGGAGGATGGGGAAAATATCTAAAAAGACGATTCCCTAGGTGAATAGGGTGGATCAGTCTATAGAATCTCACATCCCCGAAAGTCCTTGCCTTCTTTGGAAAGTCGGGATGTGCTGTGAGCTTGGAGCGCAGGTATTCTACGTCTGCCATCGTTGAACTAAAACAAGAGGCGCCCTGTGAAATTATTTTCACGATCGACGCGCTACATCCGACAATCGGTCGAATTCTCATGCATAGTGTCGTTTCAAAATTTCTTCCAGCATGTTCATAGCTCATATGGGAAGGACATAGCATAAGAGTAGGATATAAGACTACGCCATTTTATACAGATTCCTGAATCTCAGGCTCCTTAAAGTCTTTCGCAATCTTGGTACCCGTCTCCTACAAAAAGAAGACAATTTATTAGTTTCAAACGTGAACAGAGAAAAAAACTATACACTTACATCCGTTGACTCGCCGTGAAGCTCCATCAGCTTTGATACATCGAATTTAGGAGCTTTGAGAATTTTAGCCTTGCGGACATAGACATTCTGCAAAGGGTAGATGCTCCTCGACGCCTTCTCAATCTCCCGACCAATGGCCTCCGGCACAAACTTCTGCACAAGCTCCTTCAAGTCACAGTTGGTGGCCTCACGGGTCATGATCTCGAACATCTTCTTCCTGATCTCCCGAACCTGACTTGACTGAGCATAGGTCGTTTTACGGACCTGTGTCGGACGGCGCTTAGTGAAGCCGATAGCAAAGAGACGGAGGAGGTAGCCATCGGTCGTCTTAACGTCGACGTGGGCTTCGATGAGGGTCTGCCATTTCCGTACCAGCGATCGTAGCTTGTCGGAAGTGAAATCCATGCCGTGGAAGTTGGTAAGACAGTTCTTTCCCTGAACTTCGTCGATACGCAGTTTGATTTTACGGAAGGACTGTTCTTCTTCCTTGTTCAGGTCTCCTAGAGAGACCTCGATGATACGGCCCTTGAGGGAGTCGTTGGCATTTTCTAAGAAAAAAAAATAAGCCAACTTGATAATTGTAGAATGAAATTGTACGCACTTAAGCCCTGGGACCTGTTCACGAGGGTTTTGCCCACATTCCGGACGTCGAAAATTGATGGTGCTTTAATATCGTACCAGTCTGAGAAGCAGCATATCAAGATAAAGCACCAAGTAAGAATAATGAAGACGTACCCTTCCTGGAGAACGGGTCGACGACCTTTTTCTTGATACCCTTCTTTCCCTTTGAAAGGCGCTTGTTCTACAGGAGACTGAGATTGAGAATGCGTAGGCATCGCAGAAAAGTTATACGTACCTTGCCGACCGCCATGGTGTAGTTTTTTGAAAGAGTGGACGAGAGAGTGAGCGCCAAATGGATGTGAACAACTGTATCGGTGGCTTCTCACGTGAAGCAAAACAGCCGCTCTGGGCCAGAAATAAGCGCCAATGGCTTGAACTTCAACCGCGACTATGCTCACGCGACCTCAGTTCGATCGAGCGTGCAAGCTACTAATAGAGGAATATGCAAACTGTTCTTCGTCTTTATCGACAAATGCCATGCAAGGATGGTGTTGGAACGAACATCCTGTACAACTCTTTGCTTTGATCCTTGCGCTTCTTGTTCTTAAATACTTCTAGTCGTTCTCTGGACTGGGTTACATGTCTCGAACCTCCGACTATCTTGGGCAAGCTTCCTCTGACAATCTGGATCCTGAAGATGACTGCATAGAGATCGATGAAGCAACTGCTTCAATATCCATTGTAGTTTCAACGTCGCAGCAATACGTCATGTTTTCTGCTACGTTCCAAGTTCCTTGCTTTTATTTTACAATGTATCATCCCAGTACGTATCTTTATTGTTTTCCTTCGTGTCTCACAATCCTGCAGATGGTGCTCCATTGTCAATAGATGAACTGCTCTCTACCTCCTTGTTCCGGCCTTGTATCCTCGAAGATGCCGAAACAACAAGTTTTGCTCTTACTCGCCCGAATGCGGCTTTTCCGCTCTTATCGCAAGGAGATCATCCAACAACAGGAAGACCCTGCTGGTTCTTACATCCATGTGAGACCACTGCAGCAGTTGAAGAGTTGATGAAAGAGATCGCGAACGACGGGGACAGTGAGGACACTAGGCTGTTAAAGTGGTTGAAGATGTGGTTCACGGTGCTCGGGAGCGCCGTAGACTTGGCTTGAAAAGCACATGTAAATTTGGCACGGCACCGGGTCATGGATCCGAGCGGGCTGTTGTAATTATAATATGATACAAACTCTTATATACTCTGTTCTTCCAGTTACGCTGGTCAAACATTGAAACCGTCGCACAAAGTCGTCTTATACTCTGAAATATTCCTGGTCGTACGATTCAAATCGGCGATCGGGTAGATAACGATTTAATACTTAAGCCACATTGATATGTTGTCGCGCCTCACCTCTTCCTCGCTTTCCTTCTCCCATCTTCTCCATTCATCTGCCAGTATTAGAACAATGGTTTGTTTTATGTCCTCCGCTTGAATATTCGGTTTGACCTTTGTCTAGGCCACTGAAGTTGTCATCGTCGCCGCTTCGCGTACTCCTACTGGCTCAATCAATGGTGCCCTCAAAACTTTCACTGCTCCCCAACTCGGCTCTATTGCCCTCAAACACGCTCTTGCCTCGAAAAATATCGACCCCGGCGTTGTCGAGGAAATTTACTTTGGAAATGTCGTTCAAGCAGGTGTCGGTCAGTCTCCTGCTCGCCAAGTCGCTCTCGCTTCGGGCATGAGCAGCAAATCCGATGCTACAACTATCAACAAGGTTTGCGCTAGCGGCATGAAATCAATCATGCTTGCTTCCCAGAGCATCCAACTTGGTCAAGCTAGCGTTGTCGCTGCCGGAGGTATGGAAAGCATGAGTAACGCTCCGTATGTAATTTATCCTCTTGATGACCACCTCAACTGACTGATTCTCCTCCTAGCTTCCTCCTTCCCCGCCAAAATCCCGTGTTTGGTAAATTCACTACTACCGACTCTCTCGAATACGATGGTCTTTGGGATACCTACAACAACCAAGCCATGGGGAACTGCGGAGAGTCTGCAGCTGAGAAGCACAGCATTACCCGTGAATCTCAGGACGCGCATGCCATCGATTCGTATAGACGTGCAGAGCAGGCATGGAAAACTGGTGCATTTGACGAAGAGATCGTACCCGTCACCGTAAAGGGCAAGAAAGGAGACACAGTCGTACGGGAAGACGAAGAGTACAAGCGAATCATCTACGACAAGGTTCCCAGTCTGCGTTCCGCGTTCAAGCAGGGTGGTAGCATTACTGCCGCCAACTCTTCGCCATTGAACGACGGTGCCTCTGCCTTGATCCTTATGTCTGCTGAAAAGGCAAAAGAACTCGGTCTTACTCCTCTCGCCAAGATTATCTGTACGTTTGACTATTATTTGTTTTTCGATTTGTTCTTGACATGCGATTACAATAGCCTACGCGGACGCTGGCGTGGACCCCATCGATTTCCCTATTGCACCAACAGTCGCTTTACCCAAGGCTCTCGAACGCGCAAACCTCACCGTCAACGACATTTCTCTCTTTGAGATCAACGAGGCTTTCTCGGTCGTTGTCCGAATCACCGAAAAGGTGCTCAGCATTGACCCTGCGAAGATCAACGTGAATGGGTACGTGCCCTTCTCAACTATCGTATGATGCCAACTGAATTTTTGATTTTCCAGTGGTGCAGTCGCACTCGGTCACGCTATCGGAAGCTCTGGTTCGCGTATCGTCGTGTCATTAGTGCATGCTTTAAAGTCTGGCCAGTATGGCGCGGCTGGTGTCTGCAATGGGGTAAGCACCGTTCGGCAGCAGCATGACAAAGCACCTACTGATTTATCGTCCTCGTTTACAGGGTGGAGCCGCTTCAGCGATTGTTATTCAGAAATTGTAGATTTTAGGCACTTCCATGGGGCATTCAATAAAAACGAAATGAACTACTTTCCTTTGTTGGCTGACGGTTCGGCATGTATCTCGATGCCATCTTGTGCCTCTGGGAAGCGGGTGGCTCTACGCCAAAAGTGTATAATATTTCTCGAGGGTGGGATGCCTATCTTTCACTCCCTCGGCAGCGGTGTCAGCTTCAATACTATCTTGGCATTCAAACTTCTCATGATAAGGACAGACTTTATATAAGATTGTTATGTGGGATATCGTTTTCTTTCTGGATAAGAACGCCCCAGAGTCTTCTCTACTTCTTTTCTTGTGCAGAATTCACGAATCACCATCCGCTCCAATGGCGACTCATGAACTAGACAGGAAGAATTCAGAGGATGAGAAGAGGTCACCTACCTCTGAACATCATGAAATCGCTGGTTCTGAATCGATTGACCACTCGGACGCGAACGGGGATGATGCTTTGCTTTTGGTGGGCAAGGAACGTACAGCTGAATTCAGCGAAGAATATAATCTTAAACTGAGGAGGAAATTGGTAAGTTGGTGGGGCGTATTTAGCCAATGTTCTCTGTCGCTTATCCCATCCAAGGACCTGTTGATTCCTCCGCTGTGTGCAGCGGTTTATTTCACGCAATTCATGTGCGTATATAGAGCTTACTCTTAACGATAGCTTACCCTCGGTGTGCAGGGACAAAACTTCGTTGAATTATGCTAGGTGAAAGAAATCCTCGAGTATGAGGATCGCACTAATACCATATATGCACATAGTATTATGGGCCTCCCTATTACAGGCCAGGTATGCGCACTTCATTGATATTCTGATATCCTTTGTACTTACATGCTCTCAAAAGAACTACAATTTGGTGTCTGCAGCTTTCTATTTTGGTAGGCACTTGGCCAACATTGCTGGCTTTGAATCTGACGTTGACTCCCTACCATTAGGCTTTCTTGTTTTCGAATTCCCTACTGTCTACCTATCGCAGAAGACCAGAGTAGCCAAATATCTTGGTGAGTTCTTAATCATCCGAGTCAGGACCTTTGAAATTTATATATATCATTCAAGGCTGCAATATCGTCCTGTGGGGAATAATATTGATGCTGCATGCTGTTGGTACATCTTTCGGAGCGTTCTTTGCTCTCCGGTTCCTGTTGGGTATGTATCATTTTTGTCGACTGGGATTTTTCCCAACTTACAGTGTACCTCGAAGGAATGTGCGAGAGTTGCGTGGCGCCGACCTTGATCTTGATTATTTCAATGTTCTACAAGAAAAATGAGCAGGTAAGCAAAAGATCTTCCGTCGTGCAACACAAGTCACAGAGCTCACAAAAAATAACAGGCATCCCGGATTTCCTGGTTCTATGTCATGGTACGCACGGTGGCTCTAAGGCATCTGCAGCTCTGACTCTCCCCACAGAATGGGCTTACTCAAGTCTTCGGGGGGTTCATCGCATATGTCAGTGCTTTCGCAATTGATTTTTCAAGAACAACACTGACTTTTTGCGTCCAGGGCGTTTCGTTCTCGGATAACCCCAATCTGGCACCATACAAGATTATTTACATTCTGCTTGGCGGCCTGGCAATCGTTAGTGGGGATAGTGGTCCTTGTTTGGATGCCCGACTCACCGGTGTATGCGCACTTCCTGACTAAAGAGGAGCGAATAGCTGCCTTGGAGCGAGTAAGAAACGACCAAGGCGGAGTGTCGAACAGGAAAATCAAGAAGAGTCAGATCATCGAAGCATTCACAGACATACGATCATGGCTGATTGTGCTGTCGACGATATTAAGTGCGTCTTCGTTGGCACATCAGTGCTTTGAAGTACAGCCTGACATTCCCTGTAGCGAGTATCCCAATGGTGCCTTGAGTAATTGTAGGCAATGTTTTCTTTAAGCATACATCGATGTAAACTGAACCTACTTGGCTTTCAAGTTAGCAATATTATCATCAAGAGTTTTGGCTACACGTACGTACCTCTATTCTTCCTTTATGAACATTTCAGCAGAACTCACCTTACCCAAAAGGACACGACAGACATTGATTCTATCCACTCCAGCAGGTTTGGTAGCGGCGGCCATGACAATTTTCTGTGGATGGTACTCGGACAAAAAGGTTTGTCCGAGTTTGCCCAACTTTGTTAGATAAGATGAGTATAATTTTTACTTTTTCAGAATTCACGTATGACTCCCATAGTCATTGCCCTCGTTCCAACTATCGCTGGTACAGGTAAGAAGCAGCGTCTCTTTGGTACAACCTGTAAACTAATTTCGAGGATAGCATTGATTATCGGGCTGAATGGCTCGGACAAGAAAGGAGCACTTTTGTTTGGTAGGCCTTCCATGGTCAAATTATATCCGATGTGCTAAGAACTGCTATGCATGTAGGTACATACCTCATTGGGACGTTCGGAAGTGCGCTTGCCACAATCTATGCCTACAATGCGAGCAACACGAGGTGTGTTTTCTATCTATGTATACACTCGAATTTATTGAAAATATTTGGCAGTGGACACACGAAAAAGAGCACGCTCAATGCCATGACTCTGCTGACATTCAGTGTTGGAAACATTATCGGGACGGAAATCTTTCAGCCCAAGGACGCTCCTGGATACATCCCGGGAAAGGTAGCGATCATGGTCTTACTGATTATTCAGCTGCTGCTATCCTATGTCCTTAAATGGATCAATCTGCGTTTGAACAAGAAGAAAGTAGCCCAGATCGCGGAACTGAAGCGTAGCAAGGGTTGGACAGATGCGGACGTTCAGAAAGAACGTGAAAGACATGCTTTCATGGATCTTACAGACCACGAGTACGTCTTGAATTCTGTTGTATCTACCGATGACTGCTGATGATCAATGTAGAAATATCTACTTCGTGTACACAGCTTAGGACCTAAGCATTACAGTATATCCGCTTTGGGAAGCCAAAGCTGTAGATATCATAGTGCGTAATAATTGTAACTACTTTGTATTCCCAAGGATTTGAAACATAAGTGTATAAAATTAACAATGTTAACCCAGACCTGACGTTGAAGCGAGGTAGTTGTAAAATCACTAGGAGTGCTGGCTGTGTCGCGCCTATTCTGCCAGGGAACAACCTAATCCTTAACAGGATTTTACACTGGGATTAAAATGCCCTTTAGTGAGACAGCTTTGAAATAGTACAAAGCTTGCGAGCCTATGCCTGTAGTGACGGATTAAACCAGCACATAATCCTCACGGTCAACGGCAGTGAAGACTCAGCAGAGCTCAAAGCTAACAAATATCAAAAACATGATCAGTACATATGCAGAACAAAAGTCCACAAGCCATCGAGAGGACCAGCGTCCAGATAACTTTTAATGTCAAGTCAGAATGTCCTTCCTATACCTCCACAGGTAGAACACTGCTCTTGGAACAGAAATCCTCCAATTGTACCATCCCCATCGCACCTCCAGCACAGCCTACCACCTAATCTAGGATCGCCAGTAGCGTATACAACGGAACCCGGAGGAGGTTGAGACGACCCATATGGTGAATAAGGTAGCATTTGGACATTTGGTGGATGGGACCCAGGCGGAGAAGGATATGGATTCTGTCCTTGGCCAAGATTCTGGGCATAATCAGCTCCGGGATACCCAGAAGTTGCGCGGTGCGGAGAGCGAGATGAGCCCGCCTGAGGTGGCCGTAATAAGGGTAATGGTCGCTGGAATGTCTTTCCGGTGCCTGCAGATGAAGACTTGAAGGAGCTGTATGTGATAACACCCGTGAAGGGTTTGGCATACTTCGACCAGCACTTGCGACAAGGATGCGAAGGGTCATTTTGTTTGTATCCAACGTTATGACCTGTAGAGCAGCATTAGCGGCCATGCCGTGTATAAAGAGCTAGAACTGCACATTTATAACACTCATATCCTGGAGGATAAACTAGCAGTCGTCCGTTGTTCAAAAGCGGACGACCTGGCGTGGGCGTCTTTGTTGGACGTCCATCGTCATCAGAGTCTGGAGGAGGTCCTGCTGGTGGCGGTCCTGGTGGTGGAGGATATTCTGAGGTTCCTTCACCCGGGCCTGCGGCGTAAAAGTCGCGTGCAAAGTCCGAGGTTGGTGAAGCTGGAGACAAACTGGGACGGGGAGGCAAGGGAGGCGGAGCTGGCGATTGGGGTGTCCAACCTGCCTGCGGAGGCGGTGATGGTCTGTATGCAACGGTGTTGGGATAAGTTCCATAGCTGGAACCATTGATATGGTCGGTGAGACTCCCTGTGATCTGCTGCAACAATGACCGCAGCGGACGATTCGAATTCTGAGCATTAGACCAGCCAGTGGACTGTGCAGTTATAGGCTGTTGTGGAGGAGTCTGTCGCGGCGGAGGTGGAGGATTCTGGAATGGTCTCGTAGGACCATATTCAATAGTTTCTTCTCCTTGATTGGAGTTTGGGGTAGGCGTATAAGCTGGCGGAAGCTCTTCATTTAGAATATCCGCTGCGGACGATGAAGATGCTGGCTGGTCATTGTCTGTAGATGCGGCCGTAGAGTTTTCTGTTGGTGTAGCAGAGACAGGTAAGGAAGAAGAAGAAGCTTCAGTTTGGAGACGAAACGGATTGCGAGAGGCCATGGTCAAGGTAATGACATCGATGATCGAGAGCTTATAATAAGTCGCACGTGCCAATGCTCTTCCGTCTATCCGTTATAATTACACATCGCCTTCCATTCAGCTTGCATTCAGCTATACTGGTAGTCTTCAATATAGCTGCGGCTGCGATCAAAATCCGTCGCAGCATGCGTCGGTAACCGTCGGAAGCGCAATGCATAGAAATGGGCAGCGTTCAACTGCTGATGCAGCGTGACTGATTATTCGAGGTTCTGCTGGTAAACCAAGTAAACCCCGTCATTCATTCAAATTCACCCCATGAAAACTTTAATGATGCTCACCGGTATCATGCTCCTGAACTTTTTTTGTCAGCCCTAAAACATTGACATGCTTTCTTTGAACCAGATTATTTCAGTGAAGGATGAAGTTGAGAAGGTTATCCTCGGTCTGCTGAACGTTCCATGGATATGAGGGATACATCCAGACGTATAGCCAAGGTTTCAGACTACGAATGTTGCATCGTAGTTGAACATGAGTGATGAGTTGGTTGAGCTCTAAGATCTGAGCGCTGAGCGTTCGCCGCTGGCTGTCTTCGGAAGCGCTCGTTCGCGGAAGGACATGCCCTTATAAGCGTTTTCTCAGAATCTTCATTGTATTACATTCAATGTCCAATGTGTATGCAAACTAAATGCGAAACCTTCCCTCGTAACTAATGCTATCTCTTCAAGAATGGTATCTAGAAAAGTGTCAAATCGGGGTCTCTTGCAGACAAGCTCAATCGCACCTGAAGCAACGCTGATATTGAAGGTTTCTCAGAAGGCACATCATGCATCGCCTGCTTCACAAAGCTCATCAACGACGGAGATGGTGGTGGATTCATCTTCCCAACATCGTCAAGCAACTGGGGACTCTCCAAGTCCAGAGACATTGCACTATCGAACATTTCTACACGCAAATTAACTCAATAATCACAAATATTCTTTCATTTGACACTCACCAATTGCTAATAACCCCAAATCCCATATGTCCGTTTCAAACCGCGTCTTTTCGTTGGCTCCTGCAGGTCGCCGTCTAGCTCTGGAGTACATATCTGGATCCTCAATCATAGCAGCCAACTCTGTTCTTAATTGAGTACGAGTAGTATGAGCACTAATGAACCACTCACTCAATCGCACTAATATCGAGCTACCAGCATAACTGAGCAACACTTGCCCCGCACTGATATTCCCGTGGCTTATACCATGCCGATGCAGATAATGAACTGCGTTAATGACGTTCCGCAAGACGGTGGTGATAAAACTTTCTTTCATCCCCGCATCCCTGTTGAGATTTGCCACAATGACCTTCTTCAGATACAACGGATCTGAGAGATCTTCCAGTACAACCCATACGTGGTTCTCGTGCTGGAATAGATCTATATAGTTGATAATATTCGGATGATGCAAAAAGCGCATATCTTGGAACTCGTCTGCGAGACGCGTCAAGGTATGCGAGTCTAATTGCGATATCTCCAACTGTTTGATGGCTACTCTTGAATTGGTTTCCTTTATGCGCGCAACATAATTCTTGAGTGAGGAGCTACTGGAGGAGCTGGTAGAGCTACAGGTTTCTGGTAAATAAAAGACATCGAACAGATAATACAAGCATACGTCAATTTCAACTCGTGGTACATCCTGCTAGGATCTGCGTGCCGACGAATCCGTTTTAAACACCTCACCAATGCTGCCTCCTCCTCTGAAGGCCTCTTGCGAGTCGGTGCTCCGTGCGGAGTCAAAGTCTGGCTGAACAGCGAAAAATGGCCCACAGTCGCTAGTGAGGTGGTGTCTGATTGCACTTTAGGAAGCATGGGAGGTAAGGCATAAGGATCCGTGGCGGATTGTCGTAGAATGTGCTTGAGATGATCTACTACGAGACCACTTTTTGGTCTCGCAGCTCGATCGTGATTCCAGCATGCATTGACCAGGTTCCACAGTTCATTTGTCATAGTGTTCACTCCCGATGGCCGTCCTGGACGTTCGCCGTTGATGACCTTCTCCAGGACCATGATTTCGCCGCGAATTTCTGCAAAAGGCACTTCGCCTGTGTAGACCTACGCATACTTGACATGAGTGGGATTTGAATGCTCAAGGGAAAAATCCGAGGCGTTTACCTCGATGCAAAGACATCCGTAAGCATACATATCGCTGGCTGTTGTCCTCTTGTAATTTTCAATTCCTAAAACAGGATATAATAGTTCTGGGGCCATCCACCGTAAGGTTCCTCCGCAATCCGTAGTATTATGGCGCGTCGCATCAGCAAAGATGGTCAAACCAAAATCTGCCAACCGAGGTTGTCCAAGCTCGTCGATTAGAATGTTTCCCTGCGGTAGAGCACGTCAATATGGGCCAATCGGATACACTAGACACTACCTACTCCTTTGATATCACCATGTACAATATTCTGAGAGTGCAGATGGTCGATACCTGGATGAAGTCAGTGGAGAACGCATTGTTCATGCATCGAGAACGCACCTTGTGATATCTCGTATAGCTTAAGAAAATTGACATATTAGTCACGGACAGCACTTTCGCAAGTCGTACACTGCACTCACTAGCTTATCGATGTTCACCCTTGGATAGCGTTTAAGGAATTGATTTATGGTTCCGTGCATCATCCACGGAGAAACCATGCAGGGTTGACGAGGAAAGTTTTCGGCATCAATCCCAAGAAATGGTAGTATAAACTTGTAGGAGAGTCGTTGCCAGATAAGAGCTTCCTGGCAGAATTTCTGGATATATGTGATTTAGCAGCACTCAAGAAAGAGGGCTGGAATTGCAAACCCGATATATCCGATGGCTTTCAGTTTGTTGAAAGTGTCGCAGTCGTTTTAATGCAACCGGCTTCCCGTTATATGTACTGCGATACACATCACCGAACGTTCCTCCTAATGAATTTTTGTCCTTGACAGGGGCAACTCCGGTGATGAACATGGATGCTGGGAGGTTTGTTGAACTTTTTGATAGACTAACTAGGAAGCGATGAGCTTCTAGCCGTTCCGCTTCCGTAAAACAGAGTGCATTTCTCATGACCTGAGTTATTGGATGTCGATTAGTCCTCATAGGTGAGTAGAGACTTGTACTTACGTCCTCGAGTGCGTCCATGAACAATTCCGCATCCGGTCCTTTGAGAGCCAGTGCAACTGCTTTCTCCTTTTCCAACTTTAGTATGATCTTGATCAGGCTTGCTACTTGAGGCTCGTCTTTAGTGATAGCATCGTAAATCTTGGTCTGATAGCAAACTTCTGGTCTTTCCAGTATCTAAGTGGGGATCCGAGTTAACTGTGAACTACAATACTGTTGAATAGGTGAGCTCACCGCTTCTAATTCATTGCGATACTTTCTGCTTTGCACGACACCGCGAACTGCACCAACTGCAGCCTCAGCAGATGGAATGCTGGAAGGTTCTGTTGACCGGGATCCCTCCACAAGCTTGTTGAGTTCTCGTTCGGCAAGTTTATGAAGATGCTGGTATAGCTATCAGAGGGCAGTACATTGATGGAGTTGGCTACGCACAGAGTATATCTATCGTGAACAATTAGAGTGATCGCATGGCGGAAATAATGCTGCCATACCATATCTGGACAATCTACCCGCGAATTCGATGACTGTTAGAATTCATTGAAATATAATTGATTCGCTCCTGAACATACATTTCCGTTCGGAACACGCGGCGAGCGCGCTTGAGGAGAAAGTAGACGTGGAGGCGACATGGGTGAGAGTTGGGGATGAAGAAAATATGGATGCATTGTCCTGTATGTACGAAGAGATCAGATTATATTATACGCGATGAGAATACCAGATAACAACGCACATTTACCACAAGCTCGAATCCGGATTCGGGAGATAGTATCGATTCCGAGGGTGGGGGTGTTGGGGGAAGCGGCCTATCATATTTATCTTTGCGCTTTTTCTTCCGCTCCTTCGTCGGGCTCTGAACCGGAAGAGAAGGTGTCAGATGAGTTATCGCTTTTGGTCGAGGCTGAGGCTGAAGCAAGGTTCACAAAGCGAGAAATAACCCAAGTGGTGCAATGCTCACCTCTTCAATAACTTTTGGGAGGGATTCCATGACGCCTCGAGTCCCATTTTTTGATGAAGATAATGACTTTGGACTTGTGGTAGGAATGGATGAGTTGAGGTTCAAGCGTCCTTTGACGGAGCGCAAACTTCGAGGAAAGCTCGAGTTGCTAGTGCCAGTAGGGAAGCTAGTAGTAGCACTCATTCCGTCAGAGGGACGAAGGAAGGAAGATGGATTGAGTCACGGTAGGCATAATGTGGCGCACTTAGACTAAAGTCTCTCACTGTCATTACTGTTCCGCAATAGGCGGTGCTGCACACCCACTTTACTGACATCAGGCAGTTCCTTCTGTTTTTTTTTCTATTTTTTCTGATATCCTGGAAATTGTTGTGAGCAAGGACCCCCGGCCAAAGCGGCACTTTTATAAGCAATGAATAAATGGCACAAGATATCGGAACAGGACGTAAATACAGATAGAACTTTAGATGATACAGGATTACTCTTGGATGATCTTCAAATAGTTTGAAGGACAACTACAAAGAATGAAGAGATCAGAAAAGCGATACAAACACGAAAGGACTGTCAGGTTTACCTCCAATCTGCCCATTCAGTTTCCGTGCAGGCCACCACTTCCTGTCCATGGTTCTTGAAACTTCAAGAACATCACCTTTCGAAAAACTCAATTCCCCTTCCCCGGAATCGTCAACTTCAGAAGTACTGGCCGAGTCTACAGGGAAATTAGCATGGGTCTACCCAATCGATATATCACTTACAATCATACAGAGCTAATGCTTTCTGCGAATATGAGTAGTTTGAGCTTGGATCACTACTCCCGTGAGTGGCAATACTCGTCGGTACAGTTAGTCGAGACTGTCGAGCGGAGTTGGATGATGTCTTTGAAACTACAGTCGAAGGAGGGAAAGGTGGAGGGTAAGGTAATGGAGGACGAGCAGTATCGTCACTCTTGGTACTCTGACGAGGGTTCGGTACTGGTTCCTTATTTTCAAATGGAATATCGGGTGTAGGGGCTTGTATTTGTGGTTCGCCTTCTTGATCACTAATCGGTGAGTGCAGGTCTGTGGACGACAGCCTGATACGCGCCTCTTCCCCACTTCAGAACAGGATTAGCCGTGTGGTTCAAGAAAAGTAAGAATACTCACAAGGCTTGTAACACTGGTGAATTACGGTCGGACGAGACCACAAGGATCCAAAGAATATCAATAATCGAAAGGATGATCCAGGCTGCGGCAATTGCATCGCGGGATCCAGTACCAGAGAAAATGTTCCTCTCTATACCCAACGCGCCTGTCGAAGAGGTTGTAGATCGATTCTCAGCCTGATAGATGGAAACTGACCTAACACAACAGACATTGCTGCAAACACAGTTATCTGAAGCCGAAACAAGGGTATGGAACTGGTGAATAAACTGTACACCATCCCCACATTAACTATTAGCTGTAGAAAAATCGCCAGCCATAGTGTTGCGACTGCACTGTGACCAGCTAGATCATGTATGAATTAGGAAGGCCGAACGTTTAATATGCATAATCAAGGTGCATTTACATTTCGCAGCAGCAAGCGCCTGCGATACGATGGCTATGAGCCAAGAAGCCTAGTAGAATGCAAGAGGATCAGAAGTGCAAAGGCTAGAGAAATGCAAACTGACATTAGCGACCAAGGTGGTTGCAAGAAAGAAAGGATGGAATATAAGCTCTTGGTTAAACAACATAGAGATCGGTCTCGTATGTCAAGTCGCGACAGGTTTACTATTTAGGACGAACATGAACTTGCATCACGTTACGGTTCTCTGCAAACGTGAGAATTCGAACTTGAGAAGCAGATCATCGCCCGTCAGTGTCATGTTGAGTTTTAATTACTCCAAATCTATCATTGGAATCTATGCCTCAAAGATTCTTACAGTAAAAGATGCTCGTCACTTTGCAGGACACCCTTCTCTGCTGAGTCTGCACCCATCTTCTTTGTGAAGAATTCGAATGGACGAGACAGTCAGATTCAACGTGTTTTCTACAGAGCAAGTTGAAGTCGCAACTGGTGCTCAGGCGGTCAATCGCAGCTCCGGTATGATCCTCCTCTCAAAAATGAATCGATTATACTGACAGATCCCTGCCAGTTGCCGCTCTTGCTTTTTTGGTGTACGATATCATAATTACCGTTCAGGAAGAGGTAAATTCTTGAGCGTTATTTCGAGCCTATGTGTGCTAATTTACTCAGGTCGATTTTATATGGCCGTACGTTTCCTTATCGATCCTTTCTTCACCAAAGTCTGATATTCCTATCTCCGAACAGAAGGCCTTGGTCCCTCATGAAATTCAATTACTTTTTTGTCCGCTACATGCCTATGCTCCTCCAGATGTGCGCGCTCGTTTTCCAAATTCCAACCCCTCAATGTTTCGTTAATCCACTCTCCATTCCAGACCCCTTCTTCTCGTTGGCTCAGAGCTTACGCCGCATTTTCATTTCACAGAACACGCTTGCTTCATATGGGGGGTTTATCAGGGTGTGGTCTCAGTCTCAACTACGCTAGCGGTGGACTTCATTTTAATTTCTCGTGGTACGCGCGCTGCCATCTCATGTCTATTCATTGTGTTGGTTAATACTTTTCTTCCAGTTTATGCCTTTTACTTTGACAGTCGCACTGTCCGCTGGATTACAAGTCTTGCATTCATTCTCGAAATATCTGTAATGTGTGTCGCGCTTGGATTTGCACTCCCTCGGATCAGCTATGATGCAAACTGTGTTGTTACAAACGTCCCCGCCACTCTCGCTATATATATGTGCGTCCTAGAGTTCTTTATATATGCGCTGTTTCTGATACCCTTCCTGTTAAGTGGAGCTCCAATTCTCTTCCAATTTCTGTTGTTCATACTCACGGCATACAAGTTCATCACTTCAGTACGCTCCGGCTGGGGTCATATACCCATCATCCGTTTGTTAATGAGGGATGGGACGTGGGCCTTCTTTCTTGTCTTTTGTAGGCTTGTTTTCATTACTGTGTTGTGTTAGCGTTTCATATCGCTTTTTTCCCTTTCAGTTGTATTGCTAGGACAGGTTTTTATGTATCAGCTCGCAAACCATGCTTTTTCCGGCGTACTATATGGGTTTGTTCTTCTTTCTCGTTTTGGGTCGTCCTGCTTATCATTATTCACAGATGGGTGCTCGTATTATACTCTTTCAGCGTGCGAGATTTCCTTTTCTCATTTTGTTAATGGTTCATGCTTATCATTATGCAGGGATATCGCATACTCTTAAACATAGGCTACCTTACAACTCCCACCATGGTTAGCAGCAACGGTTTTCATTTTACCAGTCTGTTTCCTGAGACCCATGCTGGATTAACCGATTCGTATGAGCTGTCGGCGGACGCAATAGCGTCTAGCTCGAGACTACCCCATACGAATACAACCATTCCTCCTGGTAACCCTTCGGCCTTTGTATCAGACCCTGTGCAGTCGCCTTAACATTATAGTTAATACTGAAAAGTAAGCATCTGTCAGATTTCTACAGATGCAGAATTGCTCACCTTACTACTGCAAAGGCTTAGATCAGTGCCACGGAAACAGCGACAGATGGCTTCCGAACGACCATCAAGACCATGATGGATCTAAAACACAACGCTCGACCCATATCAAGTGCTTTCCTTTAGGATTCTAATCTCTCATACAACCCCTCCTCTATCATGTCTCCCACTATACGAGTTTTAGGGACTGCCGAAAGACCTGGAGTCGAGCACGTCGTTATTTCAGGCTCTCATCTACTCAGTATCAACACCAAGGCCGAGTCTGTTGATATCTGGGGGCTATCAGACGCTGGAATAACTCGTACGTGTCCTCTGGTTGATCCAACTTCCTCGAGACGTTCTATTTGGTCATGCACGGAAAGCCACACTGCGCCATTTCTCGACAATAAACGGAAGCTGGTTTTTGCCATGAGTCCGCAGGTTCTCAACCAGAGAGACACTGTACGCGTTTTTCGATTCCAGGATAACCACCTTGCCCCTTGCACCTCTATTACACTAAGCAGCGAAAAGCCTATCAATATTTATCATTATACGTTGCAGACCAATGGCCATCTCTTGATTGCCGCTAATGAAGGAGAGGACCATGAAGGAGAGGAATACGACGATGAAGATGAAGAGGGTGTAGTCGCCAGGATTTTACTGTGCGACCCCACGGTGGAGGATTTCCCTATCCTGAGGCAGATAGCTTGGCCCCGTTTGCACGACCCTTTCTTTGACTCGATATTTCTCCTTCCGACACAAAAAATCGTTGCCACGGAATCACATCATCATATGGGCCACGGTGAATATGGGGTCGCCATTCACTTGTGGGATTCCTCTTCAAATGCTGAGCCCTCCCGGACTATTCAAACATTCCCTACGCTTATTCAGGTCGACCCAGACGTTTACCTGAAAGTTGAAATCGCTGCTAGCATCCTCACTTCCACAACGCTAATCCTGTGCGCTGTTGAAAGCATCATGGATGTCACTCCGCGGTCCACAAGTCACCAATCGTCCATCCGAGCTTTTGGGATCAAAGAACTCGAAGAAGAATGGTGCGCTGAACCAATTCCTGGTTCTATGAGGGCTCTTCATCATATCGAGTCTCAAGGTCTTCTCATTGCTTTTGGTTCCGTCGATGAGGGTTCACCGGGAAGCGTTGACTGGGCGCTCACTATAACCGCCATCGATGCAGCCTCAGGGAAAATTCGAAGGGCTGAAAGGCTTAACTACAAGGCTTTTGGACGTCGGAGGCTAGCCTGCGGTGTGGTTGACACGGAGAGCTCTGAACCAACAATGAGTATCCTGTTCGACGATGGTTGGGTTAGTTTGGTGCCTATAGCCCACTTCCTCGAGAATGGTCTTGATGTTGGAAGCATGGGCTCACAAGTAGTCCCGAAGGACGGGCCGAAAATCAGTCGAGGGTGTATCAGCGAGCGCATATTAGTGTTCGTGAGAGAGGGGAGTTTTACAGCGGCTGTCTGGTAGCATAGTAAGTATAATTATTTCCTAGAATCATACATGATGTGTCTGGTGAAGCTGTTATAAGCGTCTCGTGTCTCAGCTCCCGGGTGACTCTTTGGCTCCCTTTGGGCATTCGCAGAAGGAAACTTGAAGTACACGCTCATCGGGAAATTCGGAATGCTCCGATAAATACACGATAACCTGATAGCCATTTCTTCCTCTCCCTTCAACATGCACTCTCTTGATGTCGACTTCGCTCGCAGTCAATTTCCTGCTCTCAAAGATGGATTCATCTTTGCGGAGAATGCGGGCCAGTATTGCTGAATGATCCTGATCATAGCCTGACTGTATTCCAATAGGCGGATCCCAAGTTCCTGTGAATGTAGCAGATAGGATCTACGAATATCTCTTATATTCCAATGTGCAATTCGGCGCTGGTTATTCCAAGTCTGTTGAAAGCACTCGCCGAGTCATGAAGGAAGCTCCTGAAGCAACGATGAAGCTCTTCAATGCGAGTTCGCCGGACGAAATCGTCTTCGGTGCGAGCACAACGATGAACTTGGAAAACCTGGCTCGAGGCATGGAGAACGATATACAAACCGGGGATGAGTTCATTGTAACTCTTGAACATGAAAGTGAGCAATATCTTTGATTCATACAGATCACTATTAATATCTCGGAAATTGAAGCTAATGTCGGTCCATGGACGAAACTGGCTGCTCGTCGTGGCGCAATCGTTAAATATTGGAAACCGACTCCAACGAATCCCAAAAACCCGTACTCCGTTGGTTATAAGGTGGAAGAGCTTCTTCCACTCATCACTTCCAAGACACGTATCTTGGCCTTTAACGCATGCTCTAACATGCTTGGAACGATCCTTCCGATCAAGGATATTGTGAAAGCTGCCCGGAAGGTGGCCAAGGAGCAAGGATCCAAGAAGCTTGAAATATCTTTGGATTGTGTAGCTTATGCTCCTCACCGTCTTATCGATGTGAACGACTGGGATGTTGATTTCGCTGTCTTCTCTTTCTACAAGGTAGGCTATTCGGTCAAGGAAACTTCTGTCGGCTTACAGAATTGATTTATCCAGTTGTATGGTCCCCACATCTCCGGGTTATTCGTGCGATTATCCTCTCTTCGTGAATCAATCTCCCCCGTCGTACACCATTTTCTAAAGGTACATGATAAATCCTACAAGCTCCAGCCTGGTGGTCCTGGATATGAGCTTGTTTATGGAACCATCGGAGTGCTACAGTACCTACTTTCTCTTACGCCGGAGAACGACCTCAAGGCATCCTTTGACGCCATTACCTCGCATGAACAGAAGCTCATTGAACCCCTCCTGTCGTTTTTGACAGCTCCTGAGCAGAATGAACGCGGGGTTAGGATCATCGGTGAAGAAACCCTAGGACTTACTCGAGTACCTACGATATGTTTCGTCGTTGTGGGTGAGAAGCCTAAGAAAAGTAGTGATATTGTCGAAGTGTTTGACAAGAATGGCGGGGTAAGTATCGAATCAAGTTGCTGTTCTCGGAGGCTAACTTCCGTTCCGTAGATTGGTATTCGTTTTGGGCACAACTACGCGTATGGACTTATTGATCATTTGGTGTCGGATGTCAACGATGGAGCGGTCAGAATATCTCTAGTTCACTATAACACGGTACAGGAAGTCGAAAAAATCATCGAGGTTCTCAAAGAGGCTTTAGCGTAACTGTTTATTTCTTATCAGAAATTATTTGTATTATGGTACCATTGAGCAATGGAGTGGAGCTGTCTCTACTCTAAAGAGAGGAGACCATGTTTATTGGATGTTACATGCTGTCTGTTACCAAATTCACCCGTATTTCTGGTACCGGTATAGCTTCGACCATCGCGCATCATTGTGCAGGTAGATTTGACCATCGTGAGGTAGCTTTGATCATTGTGGAGGTAGCTTTGACCATCGTGCAGGTAGCTTTGTCCATTATGATCATCGCTGCGGATCATTCCCCTTTTCTTCCTTTGTTTTGAAGTGGAACCCAGAAAGACCACAAATTAAAGAAAGACCGTAACAAGACCATGAACGTTTTGGATATAAAGTGCTCTTCAGCCTTTCCTGACTGGTGCGCCCTCCCTCCAGCATGTCTATCAAGGTCTGTAACGATTCCTACTGTACTTATTCGCTCGAATTTTGACGATGTTTTCTTCCATTGCAGAGCTCTTCCTCTTCGACGAGCTTCAGTGTCTCAGGACCAAGGAACCCCTCCCTTAAGTCTCATTTAATCGACTCAGAGGTGCCTACAGAGGACGGCGAGCACACTCTGACCGCCTTCGGCGATGTCGCTGCATCCGAAATTAATTTCATGCGCAGCTCGTCTCCCGATGTCATTGAACCTCCCAAACGTCCAAACCGTAATCGTACCATCAAGCGACCCTTACCTCCTTCGAAGAGTGCGTCACGCCGAAAGGCCTATGTGAGCCAGCATTCGTTTATTTTATTCGGATCTGATCTAACTTCCCCTAGGGCAATCTCGACGATTTCACAGCTCTTTACAATAGCTTGCGCGAAGGTCGAGATCAAGCCCGAGCTTCAAGTGACCGCGTGAAATCAGATTCCTTTGAGCAGCAGCTCTCTTGGGCATTGAGTAGTGAACAAGTGGCTTCCTACAGTGGAAGACCAACTGGAATTAGGAACTCGAATCAGGCGCGAAACACCACTCCCCTCACGTCCTCAGACCATGATTACTCTCTTCCTGGTCCGCTCCGTCACAAAATGGAGCGATTACCGCGAAGGCAGCCTTTGCCGCGTTGGAATCTTTATCTGGAACAGGATGATTCAAAGGAAGGTGTGGCCAAGGCTGAATGACAAGCCTAATCCTAACTGGTGCTTTCCAGAGTTAGATTTTGTGTAGTGCTGTTGATGATTATGATACAAGTGTACGCTGGACGTGATACCTACATTCTTTTTAGATTCGGACTTGTAAGACGTTTCTTCAATTCTCCTTTATTCTTCTCGTCCTTGATCGCGACTGGAAATTCTACCCGAAATTTGCTGAAATCACTGACAATTGCGTGTAAGTATTAAGCTAGCTGGATAAAACGAAACTCACTCAACGAATTTTGTCTCCATCCAATAACAGAGACGATCGACGAAAGACGCGTCATTTCAGATATATATCAAAATACATCGTTCCGTTTCGCGATCCATCACGATTGAGTTTGGAGACTTTCTTCTCACCCGAACGCCCATGTAGTGAAAAGTGCAGAGAAAGTAATTGACGAGCGGATTTCTGTGGATTTAGATAGCAGGCAAGTAAGAAAACTGCGATGAAATCAGAAGAACACGGAGAATTATAGATTATACCGAACCCTCAACCACATCCTATTCGTGAACTTGTGTTTATTATGTGTTCCGCGTGTCTATTTTACAGTCATGTCAGTTGTATATCTGCGATTTCGCGTCTGTTTCGTGAAAAAACGGGTCACAGCTTCAACATTACCTATCAAGCTGAGAACAGAATGAATGTCGAGTAATCGCGAGATGATGACGAAGTACATACTTAATAAGTCACAATTGGCATTCAACGTACGTTTCTTCTTCTCCATCCCTCACTCTCTCTTCCATTATATGCAAAAGAATAATGTCTATTGAATGGTGTGTGGGCACAGAAAAACTATAGAAACACTTGTGTAGGTGAGCAAAACTTGCAAGTACAAAAAAAAAGACATTATCTGTAGAAATTGTGGGTGGAATGTAAAGTAAGTATGGCATCAAAAGATGTATGCAAAGTGTGATCGTTCTGGGCAAGCATAGCGGACAAAAATACAACAACGAAAGCAGCAAATAATCAAGAAAAAAACGAAGCATAGATCTATCTAACCTTTGACGACACTCCTGCCTCTACGGACGTTACCGTCCTCCCAGCGCAACTGTGCATTGTTCGAGTCATCCTTACGAGGCCACCACGGCACAGGCGAGTTAACGGGTAAGGTCACTCGATGTCGGATCGCCTTGATGTGAACGAGGTCTACGCAAAGCCTACTCCTTCCAACCTCTTCGAAAGCAGTACCGAGAACTTTCTCTTTACTCAACATCCCGCTCTTGATGCAAACTCCTTCCTCGTGGAGCTCAACGATCTGGGTATCTGTCACCGGGACGCCTGTACAGTTTTCCAGAGCCTTGAGTCGCAGGTAAAGTGGATTCCCTACAAAGCGCGGTCGTGGGATAGGATGCGAAGCAAGTGGAGGAGAGGAGGACCTTCTTGACTGACGGAATCCGTTTGGTCCACACCTCGGAGGCGAACCTGGGCGGCGCTTCGAAGAGGAACGAGAGTGAATCTGTTCAGTGGACCATCTGCGGAGAGGCGAGCCGGTAAGAGAAGGTTGTGGTTTAAAGTGGATGGCGAATGGAAGGGGGTTTGGAAGGATAGTTTGAGGAGGATGTTCCGCGTTGTACGGATACGGGGAGATCAAGGGAATGTACTGCGCAGAATCGTCGGGAGGGAACAACTCTGGGAACTTGATCTTCGGTCTAAAACCACTCAGAGCTGACGGAAAACAGTCAAGCTTGAGTCATGAAAAAGCAGCAAAAACCACTCACCAGTCACACGTTCAGCATCATTGGGTTGTTGCCCGCCCTTCTTAATGGCTGAAATGATAAGAGCAACCTCAACCTTCTCCACTCGATATCCGACAGGCCGCAATTTATGCTTTATTTGATTTTCGACTGCTCTGGACTGCTTGGTCTCTTGTTCGTTCTTGTATTCACGGTCCCAGTCATTTCCATAGGCGCTGACGTTGGGAACAGAAGCTATAGCAGCAAACATGGTTGCATGCATGTAGGCGGATTGGAAGTTCTTTGCTGCGTTGAGTAAATGGTTCATGGAACGAAGAAGAGGATTGGTTGCAACGGAGGAAGCCAATGGTGGAGAGGAAGATGAATGTCGAGAATGTGAGCCGACGAGAGATTTGTTTTCTATTGGCACTATAGATAAACAATCCAGGGGAAGAGGAGACTCGTCTTTCGCTACTGGAATGAGCCGATAGCCAGGCCCTGTGGAAGAGCTGTAGGTGCAAGGGGCATCCAAAAGGTCACAAGTGCATTTTTCCTCCGATGAAGAAGACGCGACACCCTTCAGCCAAGTAGAGAAGACGCTGCCAGGCCGAATGGAAGACTTTATGGACGGCGGAGATCCGGATATCGACGCCGAAGGTGTTGTTAGCTGTGTGGATGTGGAAGACACCGACGAAGAAGAAATAAACGATAACCAACTTCCAGACCTGGAAACACCACTGCTGCTGCTACACGTAACAGATGGTGAAGCCAAACTCGACGAACAAGCGGCGCATGTTGACTTGGTCATCACAGAGACAGAGCTATTCGTTCTCAATGGTACTCTCCCAACAGCTGCTACTGTTCGCTTTCCCTTATCAGCCCGTCGACCCTGAATTCCGTCCGCCCCAACTTGCTCACTGGGGCGCGCCAGTAGCTCAGCAAGCAAAGCGGCATCCCTCTTCTGCTGGGACGTGGACGAAATCGAGTTTGACTTGTAATTATGAGACAAGGAATTGGGAGTTTTGCTCCGTTGTCTCATAATCCCAATGTCTAGGTCGTCCGATTTCGTTCGGCCATGCAGAGTGTTTCGAGAGGGATCTCGCTTCTCTAGCTGAAGGGACGGTGATTCCACAGGAAATAATTCACCACGCATCGCCGTGATCACTTCACGGAAAGAGACTGGGCCAGGAAACACATCTGAATTTTCATTCAAGGACTCGAGTGCCAAGGACCCAAGACCTAAAGAGTGAGAAGATGGAGTGGTGCATTTACGTAGCGGGCAAGGATGTTGGTCGGCCGCACGGGGGATTCGCCGTGGTACAGTAGAAAGCTTGGGGATATTAGGAAGTGCATACAGCAACTGAGGCTGAGTCGGAGAAGGAAGAGGAGAAGCGCAAGGGCGAGTCATAGGAAGGTGAGCATAGGAAATGCGCGGTATTGACACCGAACCTTTGGTGGAAGGATTGGAGCGACGTCTCTCTGTGGTGACTCGACGTCTTTCGTCATCCTGCCGTTTCTCTTTCTCTGCCTCTTCTCGGCGTGTCCTGGCCAAATCTCTCAACTGCTTCAGCTCATCCATCTCGCGCTTCGCGTTTCCCCATACACCTTCAACCCAACTCTCCCAAGCTCGTTCTCTCTCGGCCCGTTCTCTTTCCTCCTTCTCGACTCTCTCCCTCTCCTCCTGCTCTCGTTTTTCGCGTTCTATTCCCTCTCTATATCGTCTCCTCTCCTCAGCCTCTTTTTGAAGACGCTTCCGTTCTTTCTCCTGTTGTTCGGCTAGTCGAACTTCGTCCTCTGGAGTCATGAGCCCTCCTCGAGGCAGGAACGCAACGTCAAAGTCTTCAGGTTGGACAGAGTCGAGCCGTGGATCGGTACGAGAGGTAATATCTTGAATTCCGTGCGTGATGTTAAGTAGCAGGATTTTGGCAAGTGGTAAGTCATCGAGAGCATATGCCATGTGTAGCTGGTCGAGTAGGGTTAGCGATGGCGGGGGCGTGTTCCATTCTTCGGGGGAGCTGGGTGAGAAGTAGGAGTCGGAAGCGTGTGATTCAGAGAGGGTGGGTGTCACCACTGCGGATGCGATGGGTGAAGGTGAGACGGAGGGGGGATAAATGTAGGTGTATAAGTCGGTCATCATGTCGTGTGCCGCCTGCGATGAGGATGCAGACTCGGGTCCAGTGAGATCTACGGTCGCCATAACGCAGGTTAGATGGTAGTGCGAGACATAGAGGTGGACGTGGCTGTGCTCACCGATGATATCTAAAGGCCGCAGCGGGCGGTGGCAATCGGCCGGGACCAAATTACTGCTCAACTCTGCACCTCCAGCAGCATTCTTGAACACTGGTACCGAGTCTCCTGATTCCGAACGCGCAGGTTCGTGTTTATCGGAAGTGATTTCTTGGGTCGACGCGGTAGCTGGACTGAATGTCGACGACGGTGTAGGTGGCAACGACTGAGAGTTAATGATCATCAGTCTCTCCATCATTGCCCGTTGCCTCTCCTCCGATGCCTGTCGTGCCAGCGCAGCAAGGGAGACCTGTCGGGAACGTCCCCGTCGTTGCATGTGCAATCCCCCGCGACTGCTCTCCTTCAATTCTTTGTACTTCTTTGAAGACTTTAGGGGAATTTAAAGACAGGTAGCACTAGAATACAACAACAGGTAAGTGTATATAATTTCTGTAATTGTTTTCATACTCACCGGAAAATCCTAGGATGTTTAGAGCAAGGATAAGGAAAGAAAGGGAAAGCTATAGATGAGTACTCCGTTCAAATATCAAACTGTAACTTTGATCATACAAGCCTCCCACTCTTTTATTACTTGGTTACAAAGCTGCCTCGAGGCATTGAGAAACGGGTCGAAACCCTATGTAGGGTATCTCACCTCCGTTCCCTTGATAAATGATTGGTGATACAGTAACATACTTCACAAAATGTACATAAACGGCACATTACACAGCGACTAATCTTGAGCGCCCATCCGTTTACTGTCACAATATCAGCAAACCAACAATCTCAAAAAGGCAGGAAGGGTCTGGAAACTTGGTCGGACATTCAAACCTCGTTGCCGCTGTTCAAGATAACAGCTCTACGTACATATGCTACGTCGGTGCCACAGCATTGAAGAGGCCTCACCCCGCCCTACTTCACCCTTGACCTCACGGGCACCCCGTGGCTCCTCCGTGAATGTATAATTTGGCGCATCGTGCCCGTCCTACGACGTATAAAATCTTCTCCATGTATGGAGGTCCAACAGAGGTCCAACAGAGTATATGCAGGTTGCCGTAACCCTTGCCGCCGCACTTATCTTCCAATCACAAGCTTTCCTTCTCTGTTCGGACTTTTCCACAGGCCCGCTTTGACTTTCAACGCCTTCAAGATGTCATCATTGTGGCGTCGTCCCTCTCTTATCTCGAACCCAACCCAAGACTTGCCCAAGACCATTCCAATATGACTGCCGACTGGATTTCTTGCGCCTGAAAATGGCCTCTCAATCATCATCTATGCATCATACGCCAGATCCTCACACAACACTTGAAATGGTTGGAATGTGCCACGAACTTCTCGGGGTGTCCTAATCGCAACTAGAGCACTGGCTTTCAACTTTCTTTGAAAGTTTCCTCCGAGTAGGTAGCCTATTCAAACCAATCCCAGTATCGTTCGTATTCATTTGATCCGTTCTAATCCTCGTAGATGCCTTTGAATGAATGACTCCAAATGAGCACTCCGATACGCATATATCCCATATGTACTATCCGCAAATAGCCATATGCTGTCGGTGATCGCCAAGGTCTGCATGAATGTTATGAATCATACATGAAAACCGTTTATGATTGGCACCGTCCCCGGTTTCTCTCAGACTCTCACCAGCTTTCCCGAGGTTTCTACGAACACAATTTCTGGATTTCTAGATCGCCTCCAATGTCACGCTTGCAAAGAGCTAGTTTAAATAACTCTAGACTCTCCCATAGTTCAGATGCTTATGGGGGTGAACATTCAAATCTTTTCTATCACAGCAGTCGAATGATATCAAGAGATAATCGACGTCCAACAAGAGTATAATAGCTATAACTAATACAAGTTTCAAGTCCTCTACGAATACTTATGTGGCGCATTGTACTACATCTCGGGGTTTGCTTCTCTGTACATAGACTAAAGGCTGCCCGATTATAATTATCACAATCTAATCGACATCGGACATGACCTTCCCTCCCTCTTATCTGAATAATCATTGTTCTATATCAGTTTTAACAGAGTGCGACAAGGAAGTTTTATAAATCGTAGTGTGTTGCGGTCAGATTGCGGCTTTTGATTTACCCTTCTATCCTAGTAAGATCTTTGCTCTCATGCCACAGGTTTCCCACTCATGAGAAGTACTAGTAAACCCTTGGAGTAGATTAAGATTGGTCTCGCGACCTTCAAGTTCAGATGAAGACTTTTTAAAAAGCTGATTTGGCATCTTTATAGAGCTTCATTTAGGAAGCGCATCTTTTTTCGAGTCTCTACGATAAGTTTAAGGTTTGTTATTCCAAGACCTTCTCCCGTGCGGGATTACAGAGGTTCAGCTTCGCACTTGTCCCTCCATCACTGCAGAGCTCGACATACTGATACATCGTCCTCTTCTTGCCTGAGAAAGAGGTTCCTCTCTCTCTGCCCTGAAGTGCCCTATACTGTTCAAAGACAGGACCTTCTCCTCCCGTAACCTGCATCCCGGTCTTCAGAGTAATCGCCTTAGCCAGCAATAATATACTGCGGTAGCGGGGCTATCACAAATTTCAAAGCCTAATAACGGTATCTCCGATTCATCCTGTCCTCGGGAACGAGTCAAGCGACAAAGATGGATTGAAAACACTTACTGTACTCACCGCAAGCTGTAAATCACTGCCTTGATTATCTGAGAAAACGTCGACCTCTACGGGCACGCTGTATACAGCGTTTTTCTTGGCCTATGTCCCATGTCTGTTCAGATGAAGATTTTTTCAAGTTTTCAAGTTGGGAGAAAGAGAGAAAAGAAAAGGAAAAGGAGAGAGTTTATTAGGCATACCATAGATTATTGTGACAAGAGTAGTTACCAAGAAATACAATAACGAGTGCACTATTCAAGTTTCGCCATTTGATTTCAAGTTGAATACAAGCGCCCATTTGGCTTGGGTTTTTGACAGCGCGTGGCATTTCAAGCCCATGTCCTTTCGGAGAAACGGCTCGATTTGGACTAAGGATTCAGCCAATCATTTTCAAGATGTTATAAATCTCAAAAGATAATGATGAAGCGCCCGGGTAGCGCTTGAGATAACACACCGATTAACTTGTTTTAGAGCCGACACGCAGGAGTGGGACCGACGGCATGCCCGAATGCAAAAACATGAGAACTCGTTCAGCTCCCAACGGGATTGGATGAGGATAAGTGCATTTGAAAGCAATTGTGAAGGTCTATTTAGCTCCCCGGTCCCGGAGCCCATGCATAGACTAAAAAATATACTATTTTCGTGCACCATAAATTTTCCGGAGACTCTAACACGGTAACCCCACGCTATGACTTGCAAAATAAAAAATAAAATAGAACATCAATTCCTTGTACTATATTCCTCCTCCTGTTTAAGTTGTACTATCTGATGCATTCCAGGCCATAACTGGACTCGGAGCTCAGGACTGTTAACAAGGGATCCCAAGCATGTAAGTACCTTTGTTATGAGCTGGGACTGAGTTTGGAAGAAAATGGAAGGGAAGGAGATATAGTCTGAGTTAACTTGACAATTCTAGTGATACAGCACAGTGGTATTTAAGTGATCTAAGTGAAGGAGTAGTAAGTAAGTAAATCCAAGAATAAATCAGGAATTTAGCATTTATGCATAAATAAAACATTCCTAAAAGCTCCTAAGGTCAGTTTCAAATGTCTGAGAAGCATGTATGCATGCACATCAGCAAAGCCTGTATTGACTGGGATGAGCGGGACTACACTGGGAAAGGCAAGATATGGATAAAATCCTTATAAAGTTATATGAATGGCTCTCAAGCTCGCTTACTCATGGCCTCAAACTTAATTTTGGCTTGAGGTATACTAAATAAAATGTATTAGAGTGACATGTTGCGAGGAACATATTTTACAAGTCTTAATTAACAAGTTATTTTGCTTCCGAGTTTGAAGTTGTTAGAGCCTCGAGATTAGTTATAAATACAGAAAAATTATATGTCTTTGCTGATCTATATAGGGAGATCCCTAGAGCTTCAGATCGCTTTCAAGAGCTCTCAAAATTGTCCAATTCCATTGAGAATTGAACAAGTTACTGAGCTTTTGCATTCGGAGTAAATTTTTTGTACCTGGGACCAACAGAGTTGAAAATACATAAGTGTACTGTATCGTTAATTACAATGTAGCTAGGATTTATGGACACATTATATCTTTGAAACTAATCTACATACTGTCCTGGAATCCTGGAAGTCAATGCGACGCGCACATTGGCGGCCATGTGAGATATATATAGGTATATATACACTTACGTGTCCATCATGGCTCATGATGGACAACGTAATGTCCCATGTCCGAATTCGGACATGGGTCTGAACAGACATGGGACATGGGCCTTTTTCTTGACAAGTGAGTGTCCGGTTAATAGTATAATACAACGATCTTTAATGCTAATAATATCAAGATGTAACTTTTACAAGGAAGCTCTGACGAAGAGACAAGCCTCGCGGTGTGCCTAGTAGAGACTGTTGAGTCGTTGACGCAATACGACAGACTGTGCACTCCGGTTAGATTACAAACCGTAAAATACCGCACAAGGATGGCACATATAGTAGCTATATCCAGGTCCACATTAGTACTGTTATGCTCCGAGATTATTACTGATAATATCTTGGGGTCGGATCGTGGAGCGTAGAGCTATGTCTAGAAGATTGGGATGAGAGGAATCGATTGAAAGACTCTGGGATTTCTTCGGTCCATATTATCTGTAGAATCATGTACACGCCCTCTTGATTCCGAGGAAACTGCTCATCGATACGCCTCATGTACGGCCAGCCTAAGGAAATGACGAGTAAATGAACTCATGATGAATTCAAGGAGGTTTTGGAAGCAGGGAGACATCTCGGCGGGGATATCTTTGTGCAGTTTCTGACATCGAGTTCTTCTGAGATATACTGGCACATGTTTGGCCTTGAGGTGAGGAAGCTTCTTGAGCGGTGGCTCGGGTCCTGGTCCGCCGAAAGCTATGGAGACCTAAAAATTTTTGACCAGACACGAGAGGTAAGAGTATTAATTCAGATTTAAGAGAGAGATGCGCCGATAGCAGAAAGCAGTCGACTCGCCGCTTCAGCCTTCAAGTTGTTATGATCAGCAATCTTACCAGACTTACTTAGGTAGGTAGCTTGAGTTTGTGCGTCAGTGTCTACTGTTTAGGCTGCCATCTAGGTTCTGCGAACTGTTCTCAGATCTCAGAGACAGAAGCAAAGGATGTTGGAACGGAAGCAAATGAAGCAGCGCCTAACTAGAGCGCTCAGATCGTCATAACACCCAATTCACGTGTTTGTGCTCATCCTGCCCAAATCCTCATCTTCATCCTCATTGTTCTAAAGCAGCCATTTCTTTTTAGGATTTCATTACTGTTACCCGTGGCTCTGGGTGCCACTTTCGACGAACAATGCAAGATTCCGCGCCAAGCACGCCACCTTTAAATGGGAATGGGAATGGGGGCAAGAACTATTTCTCAGACCGCCTTGAACGTTTTAAACGCGAAGATATGGCAGAATGGAGTAGTGCATTTACTTTACTAGGTCCGTCTGGTAAACTGCTTGATCGCGCTCAGTTCCTAACATTTTTTTCTGTTAGACACAATGGAGACTTTCTTCGACTCACATGTAGACCTTCTTCAACGAAAACTACAACGCCACTCGGATAGACTTAGAGTGAGGGCAGAGGAGGCCCTCAAAATGCGCGATTTGTCCGCTGCTGGAGACCATATAACAGAGAACTTTGAGAAGGAGGTTAAAAGCTTCAAGCTCAAGGTGCGCATTTCTCTGGGTCTTGAACGAGAACTATCGCCCCCCATTCCATTACAATTATGTTGCTTTCACGGTATGAACTCCCTATCTCAACTCAACCGCTTCTCGCAGGTGTCTTCAAGGATGACCAAACTTGCCAGCTCATGGCAATCTGCAAAAGTCGTCCGAACGCGTGAAAAGATTTCGTTCTTTTTTGGTGTCATGTCGCTTTTGATTTCGGCCTTGCTATTTGGGCTAGCTCCTCAGTGAGTCTTTACATCCAATATTTGTCCCTTCCTCATTGTCTGTAGATGGGTCCACATAGCGTATACCTTGCAGGCTTGTGAGTTCTTTAGATTTAATAACCTTTCTGCTCCTGATCCACTGCTCGCAGCATATCTTCTTCCCTATCGGGCTTATACGTATAAAAAGTTGGCTTGTGCGTGCTGCTCAAAGTTGAATTTGACCGAGTAAGAAGCTGACAGACAGTTCCTTTAAGATCATTACTTCCTTTTCGACCTGTGCTATTTCGCGACAATACTCAACTTCATCTACATCTGGGTTTTTCCCCACTCGCCTGCATTGCTTGTTGCATGCTACTGCTTGAGCCATGGAAGTCTTGCGAGCGCAGTGATCACCTGGAGAAATAGTCTGGTATTCCATGACCAAGATAAAGTCACTAGCCTTTTTGTGCATATCTTCGCCCCTTTTACCTTCACAGTCATAAGGTATTTTTCTTTTTCCTCTGTATATCCACATTGACCTTGCGTTTGCAGACATTATTATCCCAACGCTGAAGAACGATTCCCAGCTCTTCGAGAAGTGCCGCATTTAAACCCATTACATGCTCTCGCTATTAGCGGAGGAATCTGTGAGTAAAGCTGTCTTTATATCTTGTCTTTTCATTGAACAAATTTTCAGACCTGATATGGCAACTTCTCTATTGGAAGGTGATCTCAATCCTTTTATCTGCTCATGATTTCATCTCATATTTTACCATAGTTTGTCTATATTGACCGCCGCGAAAAGATTGAGTCTGGGCAACGCACAACCTCCATGTCTTTCATGCTGAATACGAAGAGAGGCGTGATTGGGCAAGTACTATGCAAAATTCCGCCCAATACACGTGCTCCGGCCTTCATGTTTGGCCAGCTTAGTAAGTCTATCTAGGGCGATGTGCTATGGCAAACTCTAATGAAGTGTAAAGTCTATAGCCTTGTCACTGAATTGCCGGCTGTCTTCTTGCTTTATGACTCCCCGTTCTGGAGTGGTGCCTTCCTCATATTCATCTTTTCGGTGAGTGTCTGGAATGGTGGCGGCTTTTATATCGAGGTTTTCGGTAGGAAGTAAGTGTTCAAACTTTACACTTGGCATAACATACTGAATATCTTTACAAAGGTTCGAACGTGAGCTCGAAGCTCTCCGAAAAGAACTCGCCGAAAGCGCGCAGGCCAGATCAGGTCGGTCGAGTCCTACCGATGATTCCTCCGTGGCCCTATCTCGGTTCACCAGCGAAGACAATCTTTCCTCGCTCGGTCACGACAGCTCCGACTCCTCGAATTCATCGCCCTTGCTTGCCAATCAAACATTGCCGCACATCGAATCGGGATCAGAGCCAAACTTTGAAGGCCTACAGATGAAGGCGAAGAAGGAGCAGTGATCTTCACCTATATTAAAGAGCGCTACGAAACGGCCTTGTCTCAATAGCCTGTATCGGTCTCCGGATTGTATATCTAGTTCCCCTCGTACTTTACCCATTGATTTACTGTTTGTTTATTCTACGTCTTTTTCACGCTTGCCGATACGACCTTTTATGTGGTCCACTACTTGTTTAGCTATGAACCTGTTACGAACACATACACTACTGCTTCGTTATCTACCAGATTCCTTCTATTATATCTGTAATGTCATTTGGGAATTGAGCGCGAGTAAGCTGCTTCAATCCGGACCGTGCAGTGTTTAAATCCAACGCCTATGTCAGCCCTCCCGCTAGACTCCAAAGCACCATCTAGCTCTAGTTTCAAGCTCGAATCTATCCCCAAAATTGACAAAAATCATTTTATTTCTTCATTTGTAGATGCCCAAAAGCTTCATGCCAAATTACACGCCGAAGAAGGTCGCGCTCTTTGGGATAATCTAGAAACATCACATAGCCGATCTCAGAACGAGAATATCACTGGATTTTCTACTCCTGTCTTGATTCCTAGAAATCCGAAAACCCCTGCGACAAACAGTCTCAATGAAGCGAATCCGCACAAAGAAGTCATTCCGACTAGGATGACAAGCCCTACCAAGAAAACGAAACCGAAACCGCAAAAACATTCCGAACCAACGCCCAAAGAGCTCTCGAATCCCAAGAAGGTCCAGATCACTGAGAAAAGCAAGAAACGAACTGAGAAGGCTTTCGATGACGATGAAACCGCCGCCAGTGGGTCTGCTATCCATCCTCTGCTTGTTTTTTTTAATCGATGACTCTGCCACAGGACTAGCAGAACGCCGTGACAAGAAACGCGCCAAGCGAGAAATCGTACGGCCAACAGCAGACGAGAATAACGGCGATTCTGACGATGGTGATTCTAAACGACAAGCCAAGGGATCCGGAAAGAAGAGAACGAAAGCTGCGGCCACCCGTAATCATGCACCTGGTCTGGCACTCATGCTTGGTTTCACCGCGACCAATTTAGGAAAGAACCGTCTAACAGTAAGTCTGGATTCTTTGATCATATATCAGAGTCTTTACGGGCTATGTTCAGGCTCCTCCGCCTGTCCTCGGTGTATTCAACAAAGGCAAAGCATCGACGAAAACTCAAGTTCGCCAAAAGTCTAGCAAAGGTTCGTCGCTAATACTGCCGTTGATTTACAAGCGGTTCTCAGCTTTCATACAGTCATCAAGTCAACAGCTTTCATTGAGTCCGTTTTCCTAGGAGGAACATCTAAAGCACGGGAATCGCGTCCGAAATCTCCTTCAAGTGACCACTCTTCATCCATTGAAGAGGACCCGACTCCCGCCTCCCCGACGAAACTCGAGACGAAGAAATCCCGCCAGCCTCCTCGCAAGAACGATTCCAGAAGCTCTACACTAACGAGTTCGCCATCTCTTGATGAAAAGACTGTATCTGCCCCCGTTCGCGCCGAATCGGAGGTATGGGACATCGAACGCGACGAATATCGCCTTCCCTCGACTGTTTCTTCTTTTGCTTTGGAGCACCAGTGCAGCGTTGTCCTGCCTACACATGACTTTTCATGGGGAAAGGGAAATATAGAGCAAGCAAGAGAGAACACTGAGCCTTTAGCTAACGACCAGGACATGAACTCTCAGGTCACCAGCTCGTTGGCTCCATCGCAGTCTGCATCTCAGCATGGCTTGTCTGGCCGAGTGCCCAATCCTGGAGCTACTTCCAAATACTTTATCTCACAACAACCCCAGCCCGTGGCTGCTAAATTGACGGCTCACGATACAACGATGCCTTCGAATTCACCTCCACCGTCACCTTTGGCTCAAGCGAGCTCCCAGAAACATACTCCTGACTACTACATCGATAAACTTCCACTGCCTCCTCGGCCAGATATGCAGATAAACGATTCTTTCTCTCTAGCCCAATCTCCAAAGGACACGTCTCCTGCGAAGCGACCTTATGCATCGCCCTCGTATATCGCAGAGGAAGTGTGGGGAGATCCCCTCGTTTTCTCCGATCCTGTTCACCTCGACGACGACGTTGATATTCCCTATCATGATCAACAGATTTATTCTGAAGTCCTTCCTTACGATGTCGCTTATCCCCACGACTTTTATATCCCGCCGAGGGTTGATGCGCCTCCATTGTTGCTTGATCAATTTTACGATGACAATGACGATGTCGCAAACTCGGTGGGCTCGTTTGACGATGACGACTGTGAAAGGATAGACTACGATGGCTATGAGATGGCGCAGGAAGAATATCTGGACGACCACAACTTTTACGATGAATCGGGAGACTTTACCTTTGACCCTCAGCACTGTGTCGAATACGATGATGTGCAAACGGTCCAAGGCCACGATTGGCAGTATGAGACTGTAGAAGAATATCTTGCCGCCGAAGACGACGAGGCTGCGTTGTTTGAGATGGGGATTTACGAGACGGACATACAAGAAAGTTGCTCCGAGATGGGTGCGTTTAGTGACGTTTGTATGGGGTCGGAAGTGGATGATGGGGAGATGGGCATTGAGGAAATGGACGTGCAAGAAAGTCGCTCCGAAATGGACTGGGAGGTGGAGGAAGGGATATCTAGTTTCTTGCAAGGCCGTGAGCTGCTGCTAGGGTTTGCAAGTGGACGGCGGGAAGCGAGTGAGTGGCCTGGACGCGTCTCGTTTGCGGAGGCGGATGTGGCAAGAAATCTGAAGGGCCACTGGTTGCCACAACGATTATGATACGCTTGATGTGAAGTTGGAAGTGTGCTGTGGACGGCGGGAGGAGTGACTGAACTCTGAGCGTCGCGTTTTGGGGTCGGACGTGACAAGAAACCTGGGCCTGGGTCTGAGGCTCAGGTCTCAGGCCACTGGTTGCCACAATTATTGTACCCCAGATTCTTAAAATAGTTATTTTTCATTAATATTGTCATGATCGTTGTCAATAATTGTACCAGGCCGTACAGTACGACGCGTTGAATCAAGATTGAGGTCAAAAAACATTGAAGCATAATAAATAAACATTTAAATGGCATAGGAAAGTGACAGACAAATTACAGCACGGGGAGTGGAACTATCGGATTTTTCGGCTGTTTGCACTACTGGTACTGTATAATTATTGCGGGAAGAGTCTAAGGCCGTAGGCGACGCGTCGCAAATTTGCGATGCACCTGACGTGACAGTCACGTGTGCTCCACAGTGACAAATTATCACGTGCAATATCGTGACAATCTTTTGACGCGTGACAAAGCTTGTTGAATTACTTGATTGCTCCTTGATTGCTCCTGTCACCATTCGCGCCACTCTCGCGCTTCATAAATGAGCTACAAAGAAAACTTGATCATGAATCCATTCATGGTTTGTATTGACTTGATATCTCCCCACGTCTGTTGTATGTTGTATTGACCAATGGCTGTAATCTTCCCACTGCTGCAGGTTAAACCCGAGCCACATGAGGCTAAGATTCCGCCTCATGTACCCCTATCGATGTCGTCGAACGCGAATGCCAGCAACACTGCAACATCTTCAAATGCGACGGTGAAACCAGAACCATCCTTGGACGATGTGCGTACCAGAAAATCCCATTTTCTAATCATCTGACCTTTTTTTACAGCTACTCGATCAGTCTTATCCAGCCGCGCCTTCTCGCGATATGGGAAACAACGTTCCCCAAAACGCGTCCCTTGTCGGCGCAGAGACGAAAAAGTACACCGTTTACCAGTCGGTCGCCGATATTTCATATTCGCCTGAAGCAGCCTTGAAAGAAGGGCTTGAAATGGTGAAATCAGTCAAGGCCTACATGGCTAAAATGAATTTGGGGAGTAAGCTTCGACAGGAAGTCTGGAACCGAGAGTTGGCCAAGTGTGTTTTCAACTTGTTCTCGCCATCACTTGTGCTAATTTCTTGTACTATTTCGTAGCCTAGAAGCCCAGACAACTCCCAAAACGTTGATCGCTGTCTGCGGTGGTATGTCTTGTTTTGCCTTCAATATGCCATGCTAATCAAGCTCGATTATAGCTACTGGAGCTGGCAAATCGTCCATTCGTGAGTTCTTTCGTTTCTGATGCCTTTCTGGTGCTCATCGCCGAACCTCTACAGTAAATGCTCTTCTAGATGGTACTGTTCATCTTACATATGTTTTGTCTGATCTAAACCGCTGATTGTATATCGAAGATAATATTGTCCCAACCTCGGGTATGCGAGGTGTGTACATGTCTTTTTTTCATTATCGGCCGATGCTGATCCATCTTGCTTTCCAGCTTGTACGGCAGGTACGGCGACCGTGAATTTCAGTTCCTATCACACAATGACTAGTTTTGCAGTGGTCACCGAAATCGCATATCATTCCAAGTCTACCATCGACGCTGACGTCTCGTTCTTGAGTGAAACCGAATGGAAGCAAGAACTCATCGTCCTTCAACACGATTTGACTGAAGAGGATGGCAGTCTCAAGCGAACCACTGATCTTCAAAAGTGATGCCGGCGTTGCGTGGCAGAAAGTTCATGCAGTCTATCCAAATCTATCTCAGGAAAAGTTGGTTCGAATGAGTCCAGACCAGATTATTGCGCATGAGCCTAGTAAGCTAATTCTGTTCCATTTCAATTCTCTGCAACTCATTATCGATTAGGGGTCGCACAGGTTCTTGGTAGTACGAAGCGCATATCGGCGCGGAACTCTCGTGTTTTCAGCGAAGAGATCGCCAAGTACATTGACTCTAAAGATCAAAGCAGAGGCAAAAAAGACAAGAAGAAAAAGAAGAAGGACGAGAAGAGCCTCATGGACAAGGTTCGCGATATTGCCGGTGCAAGCAAGAAGAAGGATCACAACGCACCCGCCTTCTGGCCCCTCATCCGACAAGTCAATGTTCGATGCCATGCAGAATGCCTTTCTTCTGGATGTGTTCTTGTTGATCTGCCTGGTGAGTGTCAATGTTTTTGACGTGTTTAATGCAACATTATGACTAACTCATCCTAGGTGTGGCTGATGCAAATGCCGCACGAAACAACATCGCCAAGAACTACATGAAAAAGGCATCTTGCATCTGGATTCTTGCGCCTATCACCCGGTATTCACATATTATTTTTTGATTTCTTCTCTATGCTAATTGTGCAACATAAAGAGCTGTCGATGACAAAACGGCGCGCGATTTGCTTGGTGATGCTTTTAAGATGCAGTTGAAGAGTGAGTCGTTCTCAACATTTTTCTTCTGTATCGATTGCTGACGTTGCTTTCGTAGTGGGTGAGTGGCTAGCCTATATTATTTTCTTCCTTGGTTCTTAAAGATGTACTGATAATGGATGATAGACGGAAAGTAAGTGACAACGCTGTCCCCACAGATTCCGTTCTGATATCTCTATTTTCCAGCTATGATGATCATGCCATCACGTTTATAGGTACGTTGTTCAGCTGTTATCCGTATGCATCACGCTCATTTCTCTCCGTCCAGCGAGCAAAACCGACGATATTAGTTGTTCCGAAGTCATTAATGCACTTCACCTGTCCGATGATCCTGAACTCGAGGCAATTGAAGACCAACTCGACAAGATCAATGATGAGACCTCCGACTGGAAGAAGAAGAAGACGAATTCAGACAAGCTCATTAAAGGTTCGAAACTTTCATCTTATCGTTAACGGAATCTTATTTTTCCCCCAGTTATTGAAAAGGAATTGAAAACCCTTCGAGCCATCCAGAAGGAGCATCAAGACCACATCGAGGCTCTCAAGAATGGCGAAGATTTCACTCCCATTCTGACCGGTGCTAAGGGCGCCGAAAAGCCTGCTAACACCCCGAAGAAGCGGAAGAACAAGGGAAAAGGCAAGAAGGGATCTCCGAAACGTAGGCGAAGCTCCGTGGATTCAGATGATGAGGATGAAGACAGCGAGGATGGAAGTGATGTTTCTAGTGACGAGGACGAGGACTCAGATGAGGACTCCAGTTCTGATGACTCTGACGGTTCCGACGATGAAGCCTCCGACTCCGAGCGCAGCGACAAATCTGATAATGAAGATGGTGATAGCGATATTGAAGTTGAGGGGCTAGTTGAGGAAGTAACCGAGGAGAGCATTCAAGCAAAATTGGAGCAGACCCAAGCTGATATCAGAGCTGCTCGCGGCCGCCTCTCCGAAGCGCGAAAAGAGAAAAAGGACGCTTTGGATCACCTCGCTGGCTTGAAGGTACTGTCCTTATCGCCAAGACAGAATCAAAACGAGTGCTCATTATCGTTACAGAAATCTTTGACGAAGGTGCAGAAGACAAAGAACTGTTGGTGCTCTCTGAAACGATCCGAGGTTTGTTTCACCTCTTGTCTCACATTCTTTGTGCTCAAGAGTTGGCTTAGTTCTCTCGTGATGTTTTGAAAGAAGATTTCAGAACCGGTGTGTTACTTGTTCAGACTGGTGAGATTATCGAAACTAATCATTCGACATAGGCCTCAAAGATCTTGACGGTAAGCAGCAACGAAGACGTATGAACATTCTCAAGCTCAATAGCTATTAGACGAAGTTGCTGAAGAGCGTGATCCTCTCAACTTTGACAGCAGTGTTAATCAGCGAGGTATGTCGGATACTCACTTCCTAATGAAATTGGAATCTCATAAGCCAACTTCCTGCAGACTACGACGCTATCAACCTCCCTGTCTTCCCCTGCTCTAGCCGTGACTACGTGCGCCTGACTAGTAAGTGTCTTCCATTCCATGGCCACGCTAAGCATTGATATCCTTCAAAGACCAGGTTAAAGGAGACGGCGAACCCACTTGTTTCTCCGACAAAGCCTCCACTGGTATGCTTTGTTTCTCCGCATGTAGTAGAACCCGCGACTCATATCTCCTCAGGTATTCCTGCTCTGCAGGCATGGTGTCACAGCCTAACGATTGCATCTCGAAGTCGGGCAGTCAAGAACTTCTACGACACGTTGAAGGCCTTCGTAACATCTATCAACATTTTCGTGAGCGGCATAGGTGGCGTAACACCCGAGGATCGCCAGGCTTTGCAAGAAAAATGGGAATCCCAATTCGGAGATGACAATGAAGACGAATATGGCGCACGCTCATCCGGTATTGAAGATTACGCGGATCCGTTCACCACCTACCTCAATGGTCGCATTGGATATAACGACTTGATTGCACTACAGGGGAACAAAAGTAAAGTGGACGAGACTGGGGAACCTGTTGGAATAACACCTCGGCTCAATAAGGTCTATTGATTTATTGAGATGGTCTACATATACTCAAGTGTTTGTAGGAGTTCGAGGTTCTGATCAAGACATGTGTTGAGCAGCTTCAGGAGCTCTTCAAGGTGTGTTCTATTGTCAAATGGTGATGCCGACTGCGTTCTAAATGAGCTCTAGGATGGTCTTGAAGACAAGTGTCGGGTTGGAGCTTCGCTGGTGTGTCCTTTTCTCATATACCATGTGAACGCGGTCGTTACTAATTCTCATTTAGTCTGCTAACAGTGCAGTTGAGGTTTCGGACAGCTTCGCGGCTTCCATGCACTGGTTAGTGGTCTCATTTGAAGCTTTTTACGGATGCTCAAACGAAACGTAGGGGTACATATCGCGCGACGCTTCGAAGACACGGAGACTGGCGTCGCAATCTGAACATGGAGCTTCTTACGCCCTTTACCAAGAACATTGCTGCTTCATGGAGCAAGCTCTTCGAGACTGACTTGCTTCGCCCATTCGAAGAGTCCGTTCAGTCTGCTATTCGGGGACTCATCGAAGAAATGGAAAACTCGGCAGCAATAGGACTCAAGGAACGTGTCAAGATGCAAGGGGACCTGTGCGTCGCGGAGGCAGACGTTGCACTGAAACAAACCGTTGCTGTGGTTGGGGAGACACTTCAAACTGAGCAGAAAGAAATCTCTCGATGCTTGGCTCCACATGTTCAGAACAATCTTATTGACGGATACGATATTGCGATGGAAGAGAAAGGTAAAGGATCAGTTGCTCGTCAAAAGGTTCGTGTGTTTGCTTGCGAATTTGGACTTGCTTTAAGACTTCGTTATAGCTTGTTTTCCGAACCTACATCGACGAAAGAAAAGAAGATATGTTCATTGACGGTGCCGATGTCATGATAGATCGTCTTACTTTGATGTGTTCTTCGGTCGGCGAAGCTTTGAAGGTTGCGTTCAAGGAGTTGTCCAAGAAGGTACGTTGAAACGGGCCCTCACCATCACTATACTAAGTTTCTTGTTTTCTTAGATTGAAGTGAACCTTGCAGTTCTGTGGGAGAATGCCCAGGACGATCCTAGAGAAGCTGGTAAGAGGAGGGAGATGATGGAGGCTGTTTCGGAGATTCTAGGGCAGGCGCAGTTGTGGATCAATGCTGCAAACGAAAAGGCAAAGAACGCGTCTGCTATCGCTCAAGCTCTTCAGGATGTCGACACTGAAATGGATTGATTCTATCCTTCCCCATTTCCTCTATCCTTATTTCTTTATTTTGCTGGCTACAGAAAACGACTATGCCCCACTCTCGATACCAATAATGCAGTATCGCAACGATTGTATATTTCGACCGCTACTCTCTAGTGTAACTAACCTCATACTTTATATTGTGCATTACTTAGTTCTACATACATATTTTCCTCATATCACCCCGAGAAGATTAAGGTCCAATGTCCAGCGAAAAGCACTTGCGCTGGTGATAAATTTATTTGGCGGTAGAATACATTCAATGATCCCGAGATAAGAACCAGAGTATCACTGAGGGGATGGGATAATAAGGAAGAACATAGGTAAGATAAGTAGCTCTTAAGTATAGGTTCGTGTTGCCCTTGAACCAGTTCTCGGGCAATTCATCATTACTTTTGGTCGTAAAGCTCGAAGAGCACCCTGCGCGGATGATCGAAGAAACGCGATCGAAAAATTTCAACTTAGACGCGGTATACAGGTCTTCCATGACGGTCTACTTCAGCGCCTGTAAAAACCCAAGTCAGTTGAGAACACAAGAGCTTGGAGGAAAAGAATTGACCTGTACGGGCATCCATATATCTTCTCCGCCGCGACCTTCCAAGGAATCCCCAAGAGCTATTTCTCGACTTGTGTCTGTACGTTCGGTGTTTTGGGCCAAACCCAAAGAAGCGACGAAGTCGTTCGCCAAAGGACAAGTGATGATGATCAGTGCTGTGGCTATGGCTATGATGAGGACGATGATGTCTAGAACGGCGGTGGTGTCGACGCCCGTCATCTGCATTGGAATACTGGAGGAAAATTAGATTAATAGTAATTATCTATCTCTGGCAACTCACCATTGTCGTACTCGGCGCTACAGTGTAATGATGGGGGCGATGACCATGCGACGAACCTGCGTGGCTAGGAGGAACAATGACCACATCATTGCCGCCGTAGGCGGGCTGGTTATAGTACTGCTGGCTTCCGCTAGCAGCGTAGGGTTGTGGCATTCCGTGGTGTGAATGGTGACTACCGTTGTACATTACTGGGGAATGGCGACGAGATCTGTGTGAGGCTTGCGTAGGATAATAGCTCATCGTAGATTGTAGTGAGAGAAAATCGTAGTGGAGTTCGGAGTTGAAGAGGGAACCGGCAGTGCTTCAACTTATATCGGGATGTTTAAATGCGTCATTGACTACCATAGTTGGAATGCTCAGATGCTCCCTTTTGGATAGGAAACAGGTATCGACTTCAACAGCTTGCTAATTTATCTACTTTTGCTACAGCACACATAAAACAACAACGTCGCACTGGTGTAATTCCTGTACACTTTTTACTTACTCTAGATCCTGGAAATCCCCTTCATCCAAATCGTGCGGCTAGAAGAAGAACGTCAGTATTGGGTGTAAACTGCATCATTATTTATGCTCACCTCCTTGGGCTCCTCACTTTCACCATATTGCATCGTATAATCAATATGACTTACGACGTACTCCAATGAATCAGTCGATGTGAGATCCAATGGTAAAAACGACACCAAGGGGTGATCTTCAATCTACGAGAATAGTCAGACATTGTTCGGCTTGCACGGTGTAGCCAGGAAAGTAAAAGGCTGTTGGATGTTACGTTGTAATATAGAGAGAGGGGCCTGACTTCTTCCATCTCCGCTAAACACAGAACCATTCATACACTCACCAGTTGAACGATAGCTTGGTTGAGAGCGTGGAATCGCGGATTTATGGTGTCTGACTTATCGCCTCGTGTAGTGGCAATTAATAGAGGGTCTGGGTCGAGATATCTAAGCCAAGATAGCGTTAGTAATTTCGAATGGAGCCGATAATGACATCGATGGAGAAAAAGGTGGATATAACTTTGAAGCATCGGAGGCTGTATTGCTCCATTTCGGACGCTTTTCAATAGTCTCATGTTCAACCAGCAGAATCATGTCCTTATGACTGAAAACCTGCAGGCCAAGAAGAAGTTGATAAGAGATTCGAACCTGGCAATATCCTTTTGTCTTCGCAGGCCATTTCTTGCACCAGTTGAAGGATCCTCCGGATTGGCTGTAACAAGGTCCATCTTGGACATGATATTTATCCACGGTATCTCGAGATTTACCATCGCGGACATGGCAGATAATACACCACTGTTCGAGTATGCAGTCGGTTACATTGCAGTTTAAGAGAAACCCAGCGCGTACCTGAAAAACTTGTACTTGTCCTCCATAAACTGCGATTCGATAAGATAGGTGGCGCAAGTGCGGATGCCCATCCGCGAAAGGTTTTGCACCAACGTAGGAATGAACGGATGATGTGTGTAGAGTTCAATTTGCCCTTGAGGAGGTATTTAGACAAAAAAAGAACATTACGGTGCCTTCCAACTAACCTGGGCAGTCGAAAATCAAATAATCGTCTTCATAACCGCCAAGTTCTTCTTCCAACCAGTCCATATTCTGCAAAAGGTATCTTGAAAAAGTTGGTTGGATGTGGGTTATCAAAACGATCCTCTCTCTCACTTACTTACTCAAAACAATAAACCACGCCACCATTAGGTCCGTAGTCCAGTTCGCTCATGACATCTTCGAGGCTGATAAGGTCTCTAATGTCGATAGTAGGTTCATATTCGAAACTTGACGGATCCGCAGCAGGGTCGAGGTTTACGAGATGACCGGTTCGTTTGGAGGCAGCAAGATGTGTTATAAATGATTTTGCAAAGGTGGATTTGCCTGCACCTGCTGGGCCAGTAACTAAAACTGCGTATCGCATGTGGAAGGAAGAGAAGAGTTGAAGCGCCCAAGCAAACGAGCGCTAAGTAACGATTACAAATCTCAAATTCCCTTTCGACCTTGCCTTTAGCATGTCCAGATCATCTCTACCCCCAATTGAACCAACCAAGACTGCTGCAGGCATCGCTCTTGATCCTCGTACTCTCGAACGAGTGATTCCCGAGTCTAAGAGGTCAGACGGAAGGTGAGCGATCAGCGCACTTACTGATCTCTGACACTGATTTCATCACTCACAGTGTCCGCAAACAACTCAAAATTCGTCCAGGATTCACCCCTCAAGAAGATGTCAGACTCTTCAGAGGGACGAAACAAACTCAGATGGAAGCTAATGCGCTGCCTAAAGGCCATATAATCGGCTGGACACCGCCGCCATCGAAAGAAGCTGAGCCATCGAAACCGATGAGCAAGAGCGCAAAGAAGAACGCGAAACGGAGAGAAAAGAAGGCTGAGGAGAAAGAGCCTGCAGTGAAGGATAACTGGGAAGATGATGATGATGAAGCGCCGGCTACTCCTGCTATTCCTGCTGCATCTCCCAGCAGTAAGCAGACCGCGCATTCTGCAGACTCTGCGGCCCCAGATCCAAAGGCTGACGCTACGACCGCGGAAGCATTGTCGTCAAAGATGGAGAAGCTTGATGTTAGCTGAGGGGTGATCGTGTTCTTGGATTAGATGGGCTTGGTTACATAGGGTTTACAACTGATATTGTTACATTATGATTGTAGATTATACGCGTGTGCTGGCATGCCTTTACCGGTATGTCTATCACATACAATAAGTCGACTGTCCGCGCTATGTGACCCAATCTAAAGCGTCCGACGTGGTTGGCGCCAAGTCAGCTACGGTGAGGGGTGTTGAACCGCTTGGAGGCGGCGGAGGAAGGGGTTTGGGAGGAGGCTTAGGACTCATTTCCATGCCGATAATCACGATTGCTGCAAAGGCAAATAAACTACCTAGAACGAGAATATCAGCACAGTGAAGAGCCTTGACTATGAATGTTGAGAACATACCGACAGTCCGCCTCATATTGTCCCATTTCACCTCCTCCACGTCAGTTCGAAGGTCGCTAATGCTGACGATCGACTTGTTCAACAATTCCTACGACAGTAATCTTCAATACTTGAGCAGAAGGCGTAAAGGCCAACATACCTCAATAGCAATGTCTTTACTGGTAAACTGGTCCTTGACTTCATTTTTTCGATTGTCAAGTTCTATCTGTACCCTGTGAAGCAAGATATAATCTAGCTCTAGAAATGATAATAGCCAACGCACTCGTGTTTGAGTGTGGCAATGTCCTCCTTCATTTTGACATCGAGCCGATCAACATCCCGGCGAAGAGCTGTAGTAGCAGCTTGCACTGCGGCAGATTCATTCTTGGTCTTGAGAGTCATCTCCGAACGAAGCTCTGACAGGGCAGCGCGGAATAGATATGCTTGCTAAGTCGCTTTTAGTTTGTGAGTTTGAGACATAAGCATCATTCCAACCTACATTATCCAAATCCTTGTAAGTTAAACCCTCTCTCCGGACTCTTCCGATTCGATCTACTAGCAGCGCACGAGTAGCTCGCATGAGACTGCGTGCAGTAGGGGTTGGAAAGGTCTTTTCTAGAGCGGAAAAGAAGGCGTGGGTATGAAATGGCGGATGAGTATACGGTGGGGTATAGTGATCACGGTGATGGCGAATGGTCGAAGGTACATTTGTCGGCTCTAATTCGGGTGCAGAGGTCGTTATTGCTGATGGGGGAGGCGGAGATGAAGTAGAAGAAGGAGCGCTGTTAGATTCATTCTTTGGCTGCGAAGATGGATTGGAATTGGAAGGATCCATAGGATGTGCCATGGAAATTGAGTGATTAGTGTGCGCATCACGGTGGGTGATAGGAATGAGAGACGTGGAAGATGGCGGTAGATGAATATCTGTGTGGAGATTTCGACTCCAGCGAGAAAATTGTTGTCGAACGATCATTGAATCGGCTATAGCATATGTGGTTAAAACGAAGGTGCATGGCCGCCGAAGCGCCCAAATGTCGCGTTCTACACACGCCAAACACACGCACCATACTTTCCGCTATCTATTTATCTACTTACCACGATTATTATCCAAGGTCTTATGACCATGGAATCGAAAATCTCAAGGTCTATTTCTAGAGCTTTACTCTTGTTACCGCCGCCCTTCCTCTTTCCGTGCTGTCCAACTACAAAATGAACAGCACAAACGGTACTAATAACAGCTTAGACCAACGCTTGAATGCACTAGACAAGGATCCGCTACGTCGTGCATGGCGCGGTAACAAAGAAGGTAAGCGGCCCTCATTTCTCAGTCACCTGCAGATCGTGGATTGTCTATTAGGCACCATCCAACTGCAAGCTGTACCAAGTTTCAAGAGTCCTTACGAGGAGCGTGAATGGATCAAGGTCGGTTTGCTAGAGGAAAGATACACAGTGTCTTATGCTCGCTGTACAGGCCCATATGGCTGCCGCTCTTCGATACTGGGGGAAAATGGGATTCGGAGAAGGCATCGCGGGTCATATCACTGTCCGTGACCCAGTCCTTACAGATCACTACTGGTTCGTTTCCCTCATGTACTTTAAATATTTCAGCTTCTGATTTAGAATGAGTAGGATGAATCCATTCGACGAGCATTTTTCCACAATCACCGTGAGCGAATCTATTACATTGCTTTACCTACTCTTACACTGAGCATGAACAGAAATCAATGCTCGTTCTGGTTGGCCCGGACGGCTATGTTTCGTCTGAAGGAGCACAATCTCCTATCAATGCTGCAGGCTTCTATATCCGTACGCATTTAACCATGTTCTGTGTATGCGTTTACCATATAAATTTCCCCTGTTAGATTCTGCCATCCACAAAGCTCGTCCCGATGTCAAAGCTGCGGCTCACTGCCACTCCATCTTTGGAAAAGCATGGTCGGTCTTTGGACGTCCCGTCGACATGCTAGTTCAGGATTCTTGTCTCTTCTACGAGAACCAAAGTGTATACAAGAACTTTGGCGGTGTTGTCTTATCTCATGAGGAAGGCACGAATATAGCTGATGCACTTGGACCTAAATCTAAGGCATGCATCTTGCAGAACCATGGGCTGCTAACTTGTAAGCTGTTAATCATTCCTTCTTGCTTCATTTCCTTCTCATAGAGTCTGTTACTTATTTGTAGTGGGAGAAACCGTCGATGAAGCTGTCTATCTGTTTGGCGCATTGGACAGGTTGTGCCAGGTCCAGCTTATGGTCGAAGCTGCTGCAGCCAACGAGAATATTCCTAAAACTCTCATTTCTAAGGAAGATGCTGAATATACTGCCAATTCCATAAACGAATCCAGGAGGAACTACCTCAAAGTAATTGTCAATTTCTCAGCCAAAAATGCGCTCGACAACTGACTCTTCCCTTCAGTTCCAGCTCGAATATAAACTTCTACTCCAAGAAACCGGAGGGGCTTTCCTGCAGTGAGAAAAGGAGGAAACAGTCGATATATGTATTATTCCGAAAACTTGAATTGATTTGCGTTGTACTAATTTCTTCTGATACTTTACACACAAAAAAACACTCTCAACTTTCAATTTCTGCCAACAGCGGTACCCGCAGAAACTCCTGGTCGGGCCTGAATAGTTTCGAGTCATTTCTGTAACCTCGGTAAAAAATCATAAAGCTCCAAGTGATAGAAAACTCCATACCTTGAGGTTGGGCCACTCATTCAGCGTCTCGATACCGCTCATGGCATGAATGCGAACCCAACCAGCTACATTTATATCTGCAATCGGCGCGCGCGAGTACTTTCCGCGTCCTGAACCAACGAGCCAGTCGCGATCTTGGGAAAGGCGAATTTCGAGTACACCATAGAGACGTTTCGTCTCATCGAGGTATCCTGATATACGGTGAGCAAGGCGAGTCATATATGAAAGCAAACAGCAAAACCAACGTTTCTTGGAACTAACCTCAAGTTGTCGGACTCGTTTCCCTCCTAGCTCAGCTCCCAAGCCACAAGCCACAATCAAGCCAGCTCGGCCTTCTATTGGAGCTTTTACTTTCACGTATTTAGAGTTCCATAGAACCTCACCCGAATAAGCAACGCACCCCACCTGAGAACCCGATTTTACATTCCACTAAAACCTGTCCAAAGTTAGCCCTGACTCGGACAAAGTTGGTCATCAAATTTGGGCATCATCGAAAACTCCAATCCTCGATTTCTTGTGTACTTTAAATACGCTTCCTGACTCCAGCAAGGCTGACCTAGACAAGGGTAGAATCAATTCTTCAAGATTTTTGACTGTATGGATCTCATCTCAAGTTTACTGTACGTTTCGACCGCTAGTTTAGTAACGCGTAACGCTAGCAAATTCTGAGTTTTCTTAAAACCGTACAGTATATCCAATTCGTCTCATCCCACTCAGGGAGTTGCTTCGAACCAATATGTCCTGCTACAGGACCAGAGTGGGGTTTTCGTGATCGTCCCCCGAATTTTAGCGCAGTACTTTACCGCCCACGGAGAAGATTCACGACTGGGTTAGGGTCCCGGAGACAAAGGTAAAATAATTTCGGACACTGAGTCGGAGGTATACGATCCAAGGAGAAGGGAACGGCAAACAAGTATGTCGGGATAGTGGGTCATAATCATGAAGGAATCACTATCAGTCAAAGATCGGGGTACACAAGAGGTATGGATACCCTTTCTAGCGATCCGAAGACATCCCCAATGTAATTTCCCGGCTCAATCCCCTCCTCAAAAGCATCATTCCATTGGTCTAAAATCCCTTGGATAACTTTGGAACCAGCAATTTGTATGTTGGCTAAAGCGCTAGCGAATCCTCCTTGGATAGCAAATCGACCTTCCACGGCTGTCTGGCTAGGAAAAGGCCTATCAAAGTTGGATATCGTCCGCATGATTATTATGCGAGAAAAATCCACCAAACCGGATATTGCACCACGCAAAAGGGCTTCTAGGGTAGCATTGTCTTCTTGCTGTGTAGAGCAATATACTGCAGATCCATTGGTAAATAGTTTGGTGGTGTTCTCAAATGCCTCTGCGAGGAGATTACCACTCCAGAATGTGTCGGCTGTTATAGTGTCGCAGAGAGCGACAGATGGAGGACTTGAGCCTGCGATGAATCTGTTATCCAAACCGTAGTTGGCCCGATATGCTTGTGCAATGGTGTTATCATGCAGCGTAGCATTCTTCGTAAGCCCATACGCAACCTGGCGCAGATTATCATTTACTTCGAACACCTCCGTACCATAAAGTATCGGAGGGAAAACATTGAATATATCAGGAGGCCTCACGCCTAGCGGCATGTATCCTGTTGGAAAATCTTTGGGAATTTCCCGTGCATCGATCTCGTACTGAAGAGTAACTTGGACGGCAAATCGTGCAAAGGTAACCGATCCTAAAGTGACATGCTCGGGATTTCCTCCGGCCACACCGGCAATGAGGAAATAAGTCTTTCTGAAGTCAAACATTGACTGGGCTGTTTTTGAGAACAGCAGAGAAGTCATTGTCACTGCGCTGTTGATTTCACCTGCTCCTGTTACGAGCTCGCAGACAGAGCCATCTTGGGTACAATGTACATGTGGAAACAGAGGAGAAAGACCTGGTATGGCAATTGCTTGGGCAAATATATTGAATTGTGGGTTATGGGCCCAAATGTCCTGTTCTCGACTGAACTACATAGAGCAGACTTGAAACGGGATTGGGAGATATGTACCGTTTGGACTTACCATGCTCACAATGAAAACTTTCGGTGCTATACGTATGTCTGTGTGAAGGAGCATAGTCAATGCGAAAAAAAGTAGCACCATGAGTGCAGTCGGAGTCCTCATGACGGTAAGAGATAAGCAATGTTGATCATTTTTCATTTTTTCCACGCATCATCCTCATCATGACATCGTAGTCACTTCGATCTTTCACTTGTTATACTTTCGTGGCAGTCCGTGTCATAATCCGTGTCAAGGCCCCATAGCATGAGAGCCATCTGTGCTTCAATATCGCCTCTCATGCGACTTATCGAATAAAAGCTCGCAAGCCCATGGAAAGCAGAAAAGTATATCATGATCTATCAGTCAATCTAATCCTGGATTGACTAGTGAGGCACGAAGAGGGGGGCACGAAGATTTCCAAGAGTCGTCTATAAATTCTGGATCCGTTCTTGCCACAGCCTCACCAGTCTGAAATTCGTGCTGCTAAGCAAAGTCATGTCCTCAACAGATACCTCCATCTTAAAGTCTATCGGTCTAGATCTTGTGAGGACGACAGCAAGTGTGGTTCTTCAGACGCTGTTCATCGGTGAGCTAGCTTAAGCCTGTCTATATAACAATGTATGATGGTGGCCTCAAATTAGTTTCTTATACGTTTTTGGTTGTTAAAGCTGTCAATATTCTGCTCAGAGCGTAGGTATCAGCTTCTAAAAGTGACCGTAATCGTGCCATTAAACTAGTACTCACCGATTCATGATAATTCTCTAGGCGAAAAATGTACACTGTCGGAAAAGCTTTTGCAGCTAACACGATCATCGTTGTGACGATGTACATAATCACTGTTTCCCTCTGGATAATTGGCCTTGTGGAGCTTCTCGCAGAGGCAAGAAAAACCCTGATAGACAGCCCCGATCAATCCTTGCAGGTAAAAAATGCATCAACGTCCGAGTTCACCTCCAAAGGAGCAGAAGTAATAGACGTACTTTATGCCTACTTGGTAAGCAAGTAGAATAAGGAGAAACTCCTTCTCAAACTGCTTACCCAGACATTACTCGGAGACCTTGTCATTGTGTGGCGAGTACGTGCATTCTGGGTTCTAGGAAGATGGAAATTAGCGATGATACTACCAGTTGCGCTGTTGTTGGGTACTTTGAGTACGTCAAAAGCTTGAATCGGTTCATAACTCACTTCATTTGCCATTCAGCTACTTCAGTTGTATTGACGTATTGTGTTGTTGATCTGGGAGGAGACATCGTCAACGGCTCTTTTCAAAAACCTGTTTTTTGCCGGAATATGCAAACGGCTTCTTATACCCTCCCAGCAGTCACGACAGCAGTCACAACTATACTTATTGGAATGAAAGCATGGTTGGCGCCTTCCATTCCCATAAAATAACAAGAACGACCCGCTTACTCGTCGAATCTGTTTAGGAGTCATTATCAAAATTCTGTCATTCGGAAAAGAACTCGCATCAGCCATATCGTGACCTTATTGCTCGAAAGTGGACTGGTTTATTTCCTCTTCTTTGTAAGATTGAAGTTTTTCGTTCTCATTGTCAGATCATTCATGCTTACTTATTGGTCTTTCAGATAGCTCAGATTGTTCTGACAGTGCCTTCGGTTAGTATACCCATTGAAGCCAGCCCTGGACTTAGTTTATCGACCCTTATGTTCTCGTATCAAACGAGCTCAATTGTTGTAAGTCCCCTATGGTCATCTAACAGTAAATCAACGCTGAGGACGTCGCAAAAAGGGAATGTATCCTACAGCAATCATCTGTCTTGTACATTCCAGGCATTCAATGGCGGAGACTTCATATTATTCGGTATGATGGAACACATTATCTCATAATGAAGGCGAGGAATAAAACCAGCGTACGGTACTTGACTGATTGACTACAACAACGTATTATCTGAGGTTTTGGTCATTTCAATGTGTACACCTCCAGGGTCCTATCTACGGAATTTAAAGCACTGTTTCCTTCTTGTGTTGTCGTAAATCAATCCTCTGAGCGATTTGACGCTCCCCACTACTACTGTTTTCGTATCTGAGTCCTACTGGAAAAGTACCATGATCAATTTGAATACCGTAACTCAAGCTCTCATGGTTATCCTGGTCTAAGAGTGGAGTCTTTCCTACACGATCCACGATATGCACCATCCCATATCATTGTGCCACAAGCCCTGGGAGCAAATGATTTCCTCCTGCACTGGGGATTGCAACAGAATGGATATCAGTGAAGGCATTTAATCAATTCAGGAGACCATGTAAGCCTAATGAATTGGATCAATTACCGGGCGAGAGCTATTTACGGATAGCCCCTAATGGCGCCGAAGGAAAGTCTACATCGTATCCCCCAATCAGATAGTAGTCGCAAGTCGCCTGGAAAATATATGTATTTCTTGATAATGCAATCGAAAGTTCCGAATCCTAGGTTTTCCGGCACGAGAGAGAAGGATAGATGATTTCGACGTATGAGAAAAGAGAGAGAAAAAGAGGTTAGAGTGAATCTTCGGCCCAGGGAGTGAGTGATCCTGTGTAGTGTTGAGTCTCGAGACCGACTCAAGAGTCGGTCCCATTGCTCTTTCAACACACACGCAAAACATACTATATACTTGGCGCATTCACTAGCGCATATCTGTAGTACCAAGGGTAAATGTTGTTCATATCGAGATGATTCGCTTCCACTCACCTCAATCACCTCTACTCTAAAGCTAGCTGTATAAAACGCATTATTAAAAAGTATTATTCTCCAGTTCCGCTTCCAAGAGTTGGAGAATTAAGTCTAGACTAATTCTATGACGGTATTTTTCATCGTAAAAAGGTACTGGATAAGCTTACATTGTACTTTGGGTATTCCGTGGTTTGTGTAGCGATATTGTACTCAAAGGGTCAAATATTCTAGTCGATCAACTTATTTCTTGTTGAGTGTGAGTTGTGAAAGTACTTGGGGAAGCTACTGATCCTGTGAGTCCCAGTGAATCTGGTTGACACCGGTTGAGCATTGGTTGAGACCTGTTGACATTCACTGACCCCAGGATCATGTACTTCTTGGACCCATGAACGTGTCACTGACTTCATCATTTACTACTGTCTTTTTACCACCATTGCTTTGTCTTCAAGTTGTTCATATGAGTTTTGAGTTTTTGTGCAAATGATGAGTCAAGCGTGGGAATGTGCAGGAAAAGCTGCTGCAACTTTGACATTGCAGCCAAGGGGGATTCAGCATTGAAACGACAAACGTATAAGCTCACAATGTGACCTGTCAGGTGAAATAAGCGCCGCAAATGCTAAAGAATGCAGGAGAGCAACAAAAAAAGGCTTGAATTTGGTGCCAGCTCAATCCATTGTGTAGCCCAAGGTCAGGAGAACCAAAGAAAGTTGACTTGTTCTCTAATTGTGGTGGAAATCTGGAAGGATGTTGCGGAATGCTAGTAGCGCTCAGAGCGCCAATCAAAGTCCCACGGAGGGTCTTTCCTAACTAGGCAAGATAGGTCATATGTCTGCCATTTCAATGCCGAATCCCCCTTGATTGCAGCAGCTTTTCCTGCACATTCCCACGCTCTTGCCTGAAATTCTCTCAGACGTAGATCAGAGAAGCTCAAGAGTATGCCACAGGAGCCCAAGAGTACACCACTGGAGCTCAAGAGTATGCCACTGGAGCTCAAGAGTACGCTACCAAAAGCTCAAGAGTACACTGGTGAAGCTCAAGAGTACACTGGGAAGGTATGCAAGTAAAATCAATAGTTTCAGATATACACAACTGAGTGGCCAGAGCAGAGATACCTATAAGTGGAACCTAGCAGCATATCAAATTCAATGCTGGTAAAGTACACATTGGAATTAACAATTATCATCAAGTACCCACAAGTAGTAAAAATATGTGCTAAAAGTATGTCCACGGAGTAAAAACAGCCAATTTTGAGTAAGATGTACATTAAATGATGAAAAATGCCTTCATATAATTCGCACTGGCATACTTCATATCTACTTATCTACTTATCATCCAAGGTCTTATGACCATGGAATTGAAAAACTCAAGGTCCGTGCTGTTCAACTACGAAATGAACAGCACAAACGGTACTAATAACAGCTTAGACCAACGCTTGAATGCACTAGACAAGGATCCGCTACGTCGTGCATGGCGCGGTAACAAAGAAGGTAAGCTGCCCTCGTTTCCCAGTCACCTGCAGATCGTGGATTGTCTACTAGGCACCATCCAACTGCAAGCTGTACCAAGTTTCAAGAGTCCTTACGAGGAGCGTGAATAGATCAAGGTCGGTTTGCTAGAGGAAAGATATACAGTGTCTTATGCACACTGTACAGGCCCATATGGCTGCCGCTCTTCGATACTGGGGAAAAATGGGATTCGGAGAAGGCATCGCGGGTCATATCACTGTCCGTGACCCAGTCCTTCCAGACCACTACTGGTTCGTTTCCCTGATGTACTTTAAATATTTCAGCTTCTGATTTAGAATTGAGTAGGATGAATCGTTTGACGAGCATTTTTCTACAATCACCGCGAGCGAATCTATTACATTGCTTTACCTACTCTTACACTGGGTATAAACAGAAATCAATGCTCGTTCTGGTCGGCCCCGACGGCTATTTTTCGTCTGAAGGAGCACAATCTCCTATCAATGCTGCAGGTTTCTATATCCGTACGCATTTAACCATGTTCTGTGCATGCGTTTACCATATTGAAATTCCCCCTGTTAGATTCTGCCATCCACAAAGCTCGTCCCGATGTCAAAGCTGCGACTCACTGTCACTCCATCTAATTCTTGTCTCTTCTACGAGAACCAAGAACTTTGGCGGTGTTGTCTTATCTCACGAGGAAGGCACAAATATAGCTGATGCGCTCGCCGCTTGGACCTAAATCCAAGGTATGCATCTTGCAGAACCATGGGCTGCTGACTTGTAAGCTGTTAATCATTCCTTCTTGCTTCATTTCTTTCTCATAGGGTCCGTTACTTATTTGCAGTGGGAAAAACTGTCGATGAAGCTGTCTATCTGTTTGACGCATTGGACAGGTTGTGCCAGGTCCAGCTTATGGTCGAAGCTGCTGCAGCCAACGAGAACATTCCTAAAACTCTCATTTCAAAGGAAGATGCTGAATATACTGCCAATTCCATAAACGAATCCAGGAGGAACTACCTCAAAGTAATTGTCAATTTCTCAGCCAAAAATGCGCTCGACAACTGATTCTTCCCTTCAATTCCAGCTCGAATATAAACTTCTACTCCAAGAAACCGGAAGGGCTTCCTGCAGTGAGAAAAGGAGGAAACAGTCGGTATATGTATTATTTCCGAAAACTTGGATTGATTTGCATTGCACTAATTTCATCTGATACTTTACACAAAAAAAAACTTTTTCAACTTTCAAGTTCTGCCAACATCGGTACCCGCAGAAAATCCTGGTCGGGCCTGAATAGTTTCGAGCCATTTCTGTAACCTTGGTAAAAATCATAAAGCTCCAAGTGATAGAAAGCTCCATACCTTGAGGTTGGGCCACTCATCCAGCGTCTCGATACCGCTCATGGCATGAATGCGAACCCAACCAGCTACATTAATATCTGCAATCGAGTACTTTCCGCGTCCTGAACCAACGAGCCAGTCGCGATCTTGGGAAAGGCGAATTTCGAGTACGCCGTAGAGACGTTTCGTCTCATCGAGGTATCCTGTTGTGCGGTGAGCAAGACGAGTCATGTACGAAAGCAACCAGCAAAACTAACGTTTCTTGGCGTAAGGGATATCTTCGGGAGCATACTTGTTGAAATGGTTTACTATAGAGCTGGGTTCAGCGAAGTCTCTATGATAGGGATGAGTTCAGGCTTACGCTGTCCTTGCATGGGACCGACACCACCATGCTGGAAGAAACAACATGAACAAGAATCATTGAAAGAAGTAAAAATCAAGTCGTACAGCAAAGAAGATCCACTGCAATGCTTCGCTGTACTCATTGGGGCTGGCTTTAGGGTCCCATCCAAATTTGTTGTCTGGGTCGTAGTGTTGCTGCAAGTACAAAAGTATCGCTGCGGTCTCAAATACTGGGAAGTTGTCGCGGGCACGGTCTACGATGACTGGGATACGACCGTTGGGGTTGAGCTTTATAAACCAGGGCTCTTTCTGCGTGTTCTTCGAAATGTTGATAGATTCAACGCTGAAGACGCGTCAGGACGATGATTTTTGACCATACTATATACACGTACTCATATTGAACGGAAGGATATACAGTCTTTAGTTCCTCTAGAAAAGTGGAGACTTTGACGCCGTTAGGCGTAGGGAAGGTGTATAACAAGATTGGTTTGGACATGGAGAATAGATGGGAACCGATGCGAGAAAGATCAGTATCTTTATGTTAAGGCGGAATAATAGATCTGTCAGCTGGACCTCCAACCGTGTCTTAACCGCGCTGAATCATCTCTTCTTGAGCATCGTCAATTGCCGTTTGAAAGTCGCTTACTCACCCCTCCCGGCCGCAATCTACTAAGCTTTCGGTGGCCGGGACCGGATCGTACTGAAAGGGAAAGCCAACAATATTCCCTCTGAATCGCTTCCTCATATCCAGCTAATATATAAATAACCAAATAAGCTTGAAGAAATAGTCAGAAAATAATTGTCCGTGCCATGTCTCTATCTTACAATTAAAAGGTCACTTTCCCCAGAGATTGGCATTCCTCTGTATGATTCTTGAGACAATCCGAAGGAAGATTTCCTTGCCTCATGACAGTCTGTACCTATGAGCCCGTTAGCCTTTGCCAAAAGGATAAACACGGCCTTCTAAGGCCGTGCCTCTGGATCTGGACGCGTCTCGAGTTCAGACAATCAAATGCCACCTCCAAATGTTACCTCCAGCAGTGCGAGATACTTTACCAATTGGTCCTTCAATAGCTCGATTATCTTCAAGATCTGTTCTTTCAGTTTCTGGCTCTCGAACCTTCATGGCCACATCTACTATAGCTATTAATTTTATTATTATTATCCGTGAAGGTACTGGTCTTATGACCGTAGAATTTCAAAACTCGACGTCTAGTATTTCTAGGCGCACTGAGCTTCACTCTTGTCTGAGTTGTCATCGTCACCCCATTCTCTTTCCGTGCTATCGATATAATCCAACGTCGATTTAGACCAACTAGCAAAATGGGCAGCATTGAACGGTAACAGCTTGCACCAACGCTTGGATGCATCCATTACATCGTGCACGGCGTGGCTACAAAGAGGGTAAACTGTCCTTGTTTCTGTCAGTCACCTGCAGATCGTGGATTGTCAATCAAGTAGGCACCGATCCAACTGCAAGCTGTACCAAGTCTCAAGAGTCCTCACGAGGAGCGTGAATGGATTAGGTCGGGTTGCTAGAGGAGGGATTCACAGTGTCTCATGCACACTGTACATACTACAGAGCCATATGGCTGCCGCTCTTCGATACTGGGAAAAAAATGGGAATCGGAGAAGGTATCACGGGTCTTATTACTGTCCGTGACCCAGTCCTCCAGCACTACTGGTTTGTTTCCTGATGTACTTCGAAATATTCCAGCTTCTGATTTAGACTCATTCGACGAGCGTTCCTCCATCACGTGAGCGAATTTATTCCGCAGCTTTACCTACTCTTACACTGATTATAAACAGAAATCAATGCTCGTTCTGGTTGGCCCGGACGGCTGTGTCTCGTCTGAAGGAGCACAATCTCCTATCAATGCTGCAGGCTTCTATATCCGTACGCATTTAACCACGTTCTGTGTATGCGTCTACCATATAAATCTCCCCTCTGGTAGATTCTGTCATCAGCTTTCTTTTCTACGAGAACCACAGTGTATACAAGAGCGTTGGCGGTATTGTATTATCTCACAAGGAAGGCGCGAATAAAGGTATGCATCTTACAGAACCATGGGCTGCTGACGTGTAAATTGTTAATCGTTTCTTCTTGCTTCATTCCCTTCTCAAAGGGTCTGCTACTTATTTCGAGAAACCGTCGTTGAAGCTGTCTATCTGTTTAGTGCATTGGACAGGTTGTGCCAGGTCCAGCTTACGGTCGAAGCTGCTGCAGCCAACGAGAACATTCCCGAAACTCTCATTTCAAAGGAAGATCCTGAATATACATAAACGAAACTACAGCAGGTAATTGACAATTTGTTGGCTACAAATGCGCTTAATAACTGTTCATCTTCAGTTCCAGCTTGAATATAAGCTCCTACTTGGACAAACCGGAGGGGCTTCTGCAGTGAGAAAAGGATGGAAACAGGCAATAATTGTATTATTTCCGAAAACTTGGATTGTACTAGTTTCTTCTGATACTTTACACAGACGAACTCTCAACTTTCAAGTTCTGCCAACATCGGTACCCGCAGAAAATCCTGGTCGGGCGTGAATAGCTTCGAGCCATTTCTGTAACCTCGGTAAAAAATCATGAAATTGTCAAATGGTAGAAAACTTCATACCTTGAGATGGGGCCACTCGTCCAGCGTCTCGATACCGCTGAAGGCATGAATGCGAACCCAACCAGCTGCATTTATATCTGCAATCGAGTACTTTCCGCGTCCTGAACCAACGAGCCAGTCGCGATCTTGAGAAAGGCGAATTTCGAGTACGCCATAGAGACGTTTGGTCTCATCGAGGTATCCTGTTGTGCGGTGAGCAAGACGAGTCATGTACGAAAGCAAGCAGCAAAGCTAACGTTTCTTAGCATAAGGGATATCTTCGGGAGCAAACTTATTGAAATGGTTTACTATAAAAGTGGGGTCAGCGAAGTCTCTATGATAGAGATGAATTCCTTACGTTGTCCTTGCATGGGACCGACACCACCGTGCTGGAAGCAAACAACATGAACAAGAATCATTGAAAGAAGTAAAAATCAAGTCGTACAGCAAAGAAGATCCACTGCAATGCTTCGCTGTACTCATTGGGGCTGGCTTTAGGGTCCCATCCAAATTTGTTGTCTGGGTCGTAGTGCTGCTGCAAGTACAAAAGTATCGCTGCGGTCTCAAATACTGGGAAGTTGTCGCGGGCACGGTCTACGATGACTGGGATACGACCGTTGGGGTTGAGCTTTATGAACCAGGGCTCTTTCTGCGTGTTCTTCATAATGTTGATGGATTCAACGCTGAAGACGCGTCAGGACGATGATTTTGACCATATAATACACGTACTCAGTATTGAACGGAAGGATATACAGTCTTTAGTTCCTCTAGAAAAGTGGAGACTTTGACGCCGTTAGGCGTAGGGAAGGTGTATAACAAGATTGGTTTGGACATGGAGAATAAATGGGAACCGATGCGAGAAAGACGAGAGAAGCTCATTCCTTATGTAGAGGTGGAGAAAGATGACGAAGCGATATAATAATTGATCAGTCAGCTTGACCTCTTGACCACCGTGCTGAATCATCCATCCCTCTCATCGTCCTTGGTAAGTAGCTTACTCACCCATCCCCTGCCCCTCCCGCTCACCCCTCCCGCAATCTATGAGTCTGAGCCTAAGCTTTCAGAGGGTTTGTCCGGGACCGGATCGTACTGAAAGCGAGAGCCAATAATATTTCCTCTGAATCGCTTCCTCATATCCAGCTAATATGTAAATAACCAAATAAGTTTGAAGAAATAGTTGCAAAATAAATTGTCCTTACCATGCCTCTTTTACACTCAAAGGTCGCTTTCCTCAGAGATTGGCATTCCTCTGGTAATTCATCTGTATGATTCTTGAGACAGTCTGAAGGAAGATTTCCTTGCTTCATGACACAGTCTGAGCGCATCAGACAGTCTTTGAGCGCTGCCAAAAGACCTTGGCAGGAGGAAGACATGGTCGTTTGTCGTAAGATTGACACGTGCCTCTGGACGCGTCTCGAGCTCAGACCATCAAATGCCGCCTCCAAAGTTACCTCCAGCTGTACGAAATATCTTACCAACTGGTCCTTCAATAGCTCGATTATCTTCAAGATCTGTCCTTTCAGTTTCTGGCTCTCAAGCCCCAGAATTTCTTCATGGAATACTCGCTTCCGCAATTCCAACATCTACGCGGCCTTTTTTCTCTGCATTCCTGAATGCTCAGGTCGGTTTTGTTCTTGAATCCTTCTACCATACTGAATCTTATTCAGGGACGTGTAATCCATGACTTGCTTGTATTTTCTGATCACAGCATCAAATGGGCGTCCAGCATATCTGCTAGAATACGACTCGCATCCGTCCGAAGGCCCGTCATTCCACGATTTGCTCAAGCGCTACGTTCTGCGCGCCAAGGTCAAGATTCGAGATGCTTCGCAGGAATACGATAGTTGGGCAGCTTGGAATTCAACGCAAGATACTGAATGGGAAACTCGGAGGAACTGGCATTTCGCAGAGAGTGGAGCAATTGAGCCTGTTTGGCCCAAGGCATCTGAAGAATGGCCTTGGGGCTCACAGGAACATATTATAAGAGATAGGAGAGCAGTTGGAATGGGTCATAGGCTTTTGGTTAGGAAAGGCGATCAGCGTACGTTCAATTCGAAAAATCTATTACACCCACACTCAGAAAAATAACAGCCGTGCAAGCTTCTGACCATCGACGGAGTTCCGCAAGATGCCTATGACCTTCATCGGATTCTTCATGGAGTTCCAGAAGGACATCTCGATATCGTTCCAAATGTCGCCTTTCCCATGGATTCCAACCTGGATGTAATGGGAGCAGGTAACTCGCTTCCGTTCTTGTATACTTTACTTAACACCTCTGTAGTTGATTTCAGGAAAGGCTGCTATGTCGGTCAGGAGCTCACAGTGCGGACCTATCACAAAGGTGTTATTCGAAAGAGAACGATGCCAGTGCTGATACAAAGCCATGAGTGCGACTGATAATTGGTTCTTGAATGCCCGATGCTAAATGTCCTTTAGGTCTCGGTCATCTGAGCCAGAAGATGTTCACGAAACTTTTGCATCGGATCTCGACATCCGACCTTCAATCACCTCTGGTGGGTCAGGACCACGACCTCGAGGTTCCGGGAAGCTCTTGAGCACATCTCATGGGATAGGATTGGCGCTGCTCCGCGCAGAGCACGTAGAGGGGACAACAAGACGGAAATTTAGAGCTGAATTTTACTTCTGAAAACGGGACTAGTTGGTCTGTAATACCTTGGTGGCCTGAATGGTGGCCGCAGCGGCAGTAGTAGAATTCTAAATGTTTACTTTTCTACTAAGACTGTGGCGAAGATGTAATCTCCATCATGACTAACAGAACAATGCAAAGTAAGACCTGGTTGGGACTCGTAAGATAGACTAGGTTTTGCGCCGGGTCCTAACGTTCCCAATGGATGGTAAGATAAATCCTTCCAACTTGGGCGTAACGATGGATACACGGCTTTGTATGTTGCTTCTTTCAATGCCCAGCTATTTATCAGTCAGACCTAGTCAGAGCGGGGTCGATCGTGAACGTACCGAACAGCCATAAATTGTGCATTTTTACTAGGATCTAAACGCGTCCACTGATCAAACTCTACTTGAGAGAGAATGCGCCGAGCCAGACTGGTAGGACCTCTGCGTTTTGTGAGAGCAGAAAACCGAGGGATATGGGCAATGTCAACCCCGATTCCAAGGATTGTCATACCAAGGCGCGTCAGAACGCGGTCAAAAACCAAGTGAGCTAGGGCGCCTATCAGTGGACCAGCGGCAATTTTTCTTCTTCGCTACTTTCATGACCGTATCAACTGCATACATTGCAGCATCAAATAATCGGCATCCTGGAGCTGCAGATGTTACATCTGAAGGAACAGTAATATTTGGATCATCGAATCTAATCTCGCTTTGGGATATTGTACGTTGATTTAGCTTTTCGTCAATCTTGACACTAATCACTTGTTTAGAGCGATGGCGATAAAGGAATCTTGGCGACTCTGCCAGGCCATAGCGGAACAGTCACTTGCATCCGCATCATTAACAGCACTTCTTTCGTCAGCGCTGATGATAAAGGTGAAGTGCGAATTTGGAAAAAGATCGAGTCTCAGGCATGCGCTACACCGTATCATGTACCGATAGAACCTTTATTAATGACAATGATCCTCTTCAGTGGACTTCATCGACAAAATTCTCCGCGCATAAGCAAGCAATATCTGCACTCTGCGTTATAGACGACTGCCTTGCAACGGGCTCTTCTGATGCTACTGTTAAACTTTGGAAATTGCCTCCAGGAAACTCCGATAATGTCGAAGCCTTGCAAACGATATCCCTGTCTGGACGATATCCCCTCGCACTGGCGTTCGCTCGCCTACCTCAGACCAACAGTCCGTACACCTCCCCTTGAGGTCTTACCTGCATCTAAGTCTGCTTTCAGGTTGCGTTCTTGCCATTGGAGGAACAGATAAAAACATACAGCTATGGACGCGGTCCGAGGCCGTAGTAGGTTCTTCCTCATATATTTGCATCGTTCATTTATCACTTTCCAGTTTGTTCAATCAGCTGTACTTGGTGGGCATGAAGATTGGGTTCGCGGACTTTCGTTTTGCGCTCCAGAAGTGGATGGACCCCTCATCCTTGCCTCTGGGTCCCAGGACGCGACGATCAGGCTGTGGAATATTGAAGCATTCAAGAAAGGGTCTGTCTCTGAGGGCATCAGTGATGATCTCCTTGACGCGTTTGAAGAGTCGTTAGGAGATTTCGGGGACGCAGAGGAAGGAGGGCGACAGATTTCTCTTAAAAGGCATATTCTTTCTGTGAAATCTAATCAAGAAAAGTGAGCACAAACTTTGCTGTTCCGATTGGGACATTTATTGACTCGAAGAACAGTGCCCTCTTCTCTGTGACTTTTGATGCTCTCCTTGTTGGCCACGAAGCGGGTATAACGTCGATTTCATGGCGTCCCTCAACTACAAACTCTACACCAACCCTTCTCTCCACATCTACTGATTCATCCCTCATACTTTGGTCCACCGCAACGGTGATGACGGACTCTGAGGATCGTTCCAGCTCTATTTGGATAAATCGCCAGAGGTTTGGTGACATTGGTGGCCAACGATTGGGCGGGTTTGTCGGGGGTACATGGAGACTGGATGGTAACGAAGTTATGGCGTGGGGTTGGTCTGGTGGCTGGAGACGATGGCATTGCAAGTCTTCGGTGGAGGGTGCCAGCGACAATGAAGAAAACTGGGAAGAGGTGGGAGCCATTGGAGGTCATCTCGGTCCTGTAAAAAGTGTAAACTGGAGTCCCAGTGGATTGTTCTTGATTTCTTCAGGGTACGCATTGCTTCTTTATTGATTATTCAAACTCATCGTGCCCTTCTGCTTAGAGTCGATCAGACAACTAGGATTCATGGTGAAATCCCGTCAACTGGCGGGCCTGCTTCATGGTTTTGAACTTGCCCGACCTCAAGTCCACGGATACGACCTGCTTGGAACCGTCTTTCTTGAGGAGCTCAAGTTTGCCAGTATCGCAGATGAGAAAGTTATTCGTATCTTTGAAGCACCTCGTCGATTCGTTGATCTCATGGAGACATTGAATGTATCGCAGTTCTCCGAAAATGAGGTATATCCTTTGATCTGGTAATTTGGGTTAATCTAATGTCTGTCTCAGAAAAACAGACCGATGGGCGCAAGTGTTCCTCCTCTAGGTCTTTCAAATAAAGCCGATGCCAGTGGTAGGAAGCATGAATACATCTACGATCTGTTCCTAACTTATGGTCTATAGGAAGCGTTACTGTTGCTGCGCCAGAATTGCGGCGTGCTTTCGAAGGGGAGTTGGCATCTGTAACACTCTGGCCTGAGATAGAGAAGGTTTTTGGGCATGGCTACGAAGTACGTGGATCCCACATTGGTTGTATTATAGTGCCAAGTAACATCCATATGGCAGTCTATAACTCTGGCTACTTCAAGCTCCCGCAAATACATCGCAAGTGCATGCAAAGCATCAACCCCGGAGCACGCTGTCGTTCGTATATACGACACTACGACTTGGCAACCCGTCGGTGAACCGTTAGCAGGCCATTCACTAACGGTGACACAAGTTGCGTTCAGTCCCGACGATGAATTGATTCTTACGGTTTCTCGAGACCGATCTTGGAGATTATATCAAAAAGCAGAAGGTGGAGGTAAGAGCATGAGCTGACTATTTATTCAAACACTTTCAAACTCAAATTCACAGGTTATGTACCTATGGCTCATGAAAGCAAACCTCATGCCAGGATCATCTGGGACTGTGCATGGGCTCCAGAAGGAGACGTCTTTGTTACTGCCTCCCGCGACAAAACGGTATGCCTTGAGACCATTAAATACTCCGTCTATCCTCACATCCGTTTATGCAAGGTGAAAATCTGGGCGAAAGCAGGTAGTAACAAATGGAGTTGTGTTTCCACCCTCAAGACGGAAGAAGCTGCTACGGCTGTAGATATCACTTCGTTGGACGATCAACAAAAGTGCGTTGAATTGATTCTATGTCTAATCCATGTTGCTCAGTCGTTTGAAAGGCGTATTCTCGCCGTCGGATTAGAAAATGGGAAGATTCTGCTCTTTTCCAGCACCAAATCGGATGCAGCGGTTTGGAAACTTGAGAAGACGATAGGTTCAGAGTGCGTATTCATCTGTTCGACTCAGGTAACCTGGCAAGTACTTACATTTGATGCAGCTTTGCGCATGTTAGTCAAATCAACCGCCTGCGTTGGCGTCCCGGGTTAGGAAGACAGTCGAAAGAAATAGCAAGTTGTAGCGAAGATAGTACACTGAGAATACTGAGAATTTGACTGTCCAGGGGTTGGATTAAACAAAAATCCAGATAAAGTGAAATTGAAACAGAGGAGAGAGAGCTGCTATACAGTGTGAGAGATCAAGGAAACACCAAAAGACAATTTACTAGTAACGAGACAGTTTGGGGTGCGTATAAGGGTATCAGACAGAATGGACGGTGTAAATATAGTAAAAGCAACAACGAAACTAGAGGTGTGCAATAGGGATACAAGAATTGCAGGGTCATTATTTTAGACAATGTCGCGTAGACTCATAGGAACTTCAGGCTATAAGTGGAGCATCAGTAACTGGAATCCAGGGCAGAGGAGCAAAACTTACGCATTTGATTCTGTTATTCGCGAAAAAACAGCGTTCATCAACAGATGTACAGACGAGAGGAAGAATGGAACTCACTTATAGAAACACTCTATCGATCGTAGCATCTCGACGTCGCCACCCGTAGCAGTCACAAAGTTGATTATTACTCCGGCACGCGTGTAATTGTTGGGAGAAATAGCAGGGGAAACACTTGATGATGATTTGAGCAATGAATATATATCAAGAATGGGGATACTCACCGGTGTGCATATTCCTCCACAGCTTTGGGTAGATCTACAAAGTAATTGGTTACACTGGAAAGACTGAAAAAAGTAGAACGAACCATAGTTGATAACAAGTGGGATATGAGAGATCTCTTTCACTTGTACATCGTATACCACCAAGACCTTCGTCGCAGGCTGGCGCATCAGATTAGAGGCAGTACTCCTGTATTTGTTGAGCGCCGCCAACTTAGTCCCAGCATTCATATCGCCATGCTGAAGAAAGAAAGAAAAAAAAGTCAGAAAATACATTCGCTACCGAGGCACTATGCACTCACCAGAGGGACGGCCTCCAATCCTCGGCTTGCCAACTTGTACACCACCGAATCCAACGCGGTCATACCACCTACATGAACAATCGCTTGTGGTACATCAACATCGTCGAAAAGGTCAGCGAGAGCATCAAGTTTCCATTCCCGAGCTTGGACACTTTCAGCACTCGTGGATCCTCTGCCTGACCCGATAATTCCAAGGCCACCCCCAGGCGTTGCTGCAGTGGGGTCTGCCCTAGCACCAGCGGTAAATGCCAAGTAAAGATAATATTGGCGAAGACCGCGAGAGCCTCCTTGCGATGTTTCAGCTTGGGTAATATTGCCATCCCGTCGAACGAGAACGCGGACAGGTTCACGTAACTGAATTGCAGTAGCGAGGTTCAAAACATCCTGCGGCACCGTATTAGAGAAAAGGGCGGTTTGACGTTCAACCGCCTGCGGAGTGCTTGATCCGCTAGGATCAGGCGACGGAGCGACCGAGAACCTTCGTCCGCTGTTTGGGAACGGAGAACCCGAGGAAGGACTGGTTTCGAAATTGGATCCAAACGCACCCGATCCAGGAGCTGCATTACTACCAGGAGCACTGGTGCTAAGAGGACGCGAACGAGGTGAGGGGAGAAGCTTGACGATATTGAACACAAACTCATGCAGGTTGCGCGCAATGAGTTGGTCAACCTCATCCAGAACAAGGAATCTGACTTCGGATCCCAAAAGACCGCCAGGTGAAGTGAACAGAGCATGAAGCTTTTGGGGTGTACCACAGATGATATGGGGCATGTTTTGCTGGAGAAGCCGTAATTCTTGCGTGGGATCACCATTGCTCGCACCGACGCCTAATGCAGACCTAACACCGATGGGACCGCCCAAATCGCGAATCATTCGTTGAGCTTGTGTAGCCTGGTCGACAGTCGTAGATATCATGATTACGATTGGTCCACGGTTGACAGGCTGAGATGCAATACTAGTAATTGCAATCTGAATCGCAGGGATCACATAGGCTGCAATTCGTTCCTGCGTGGGTGGCGCTTGAGCAATGATATCGGCACCGCGAAGCAAAAAAGGTAATGCACGCTGCTGGATCTTGTTCGGGGGTCCGACACTGTCGAATATAGTATAAGAAACATGAATACGTCAAAGAGAAGTATACTAACCCAAACTTGTTCAAAGATCGCAAAAGGTCGGGAGCGAGTGTCAAGTGTTCCCACTTTGATATGAGCGGACCCGAATCCCGAGAGCCCCAATTATCACTTTGAGGGTCAATAATCTAAACAAGATGTTGAGAATGATATCAAGTATGAAAAGCTGGAGACTTACACCGGCCGAGTCTCGACGCAAGAGTCCCGAGACAGAGCGACGTTTGTCTCCGCGCAATGAACCGTCTTGACGGCCAGCATTCATATCGCGTACGGGAAGGTCCAGTGTACCAGTAGACCACGTTCGCATTGGAGGGTTGGGTATACGAGGAGATGGCCTCATATCAGAGCGGTTGGGCAAACCGTGGCCTAAGGAAGCCATAGGGTTTACTTCTAGCCCAGTATTTCCCGAACTCATTATGGGAAGTCCCGCGAGGTTTGCAGCAGACATCTGTTGAGTCTGCAGCTGGAGAAGCTGCCCAACAGAGGATGTAAGAGTATTTAGACGTTGGGATATCGTGCTAATATCGTCAGAGGGCGCAGACTGATTGGGAGCGATATTCGTGATGGAAGGTCGGGGACTGAACGTCGGGCCATTAGTAGTGGCGAATGGATCCTTGAATTCCGGTTGAGAACTGGCGCCCAGTGACCGCTCGACAAGAAGGTTGACTTTGCGATGCATGTCACCAAGGTCTCTCTGTATCTCTCGAGTCGAGAACTCGCAGCGTACGAGACGGTCAAGCAAGTCATGAATCATGGGAGAGGCTTTGAGCTGAGCTTCAAAGCTCTGACCCTGTATGTCCACACTCGGCGCAAACTGACTACCAGAGTCAAGAGACGACGCGGGTGAAGACGAAGTAAAGCCGCCGGAATAGGACGTATGGTTGTTGTTGATCGCAACAGGTGGCGTTGTACCTGGAAGTGGCTCTTTGCTCTGTTGGAGATTGAAGAAGCCCAAGCCACCCAAGCCACGAGAAGAATGCTCCAGCGCGGGCCCAGGGGTTGACTGAGTATCCTCACTTTCTGGCAAGGACTCTAGGCTTCCCAGCATGCTGACTTCCCGCTGAATGCGACTCTCGACTGCAGGATAAGGTCTATTCGCGTCAACTTGTCGGAAAGTGGGCGAAGGACGAGACCCCTCATTTGGAGGAGAAGGGCGGCCAATAGTGATGCTGTTTGCCAAATCTTCGGACCTAGGAGGGCTGGGAGAGGATTTGACAGAACGAAATTCTGTGGGAGATATGGATACAGAAGAGGCAGAACTTGGATCTTGTTCGTGTCGAAAGGAGTGACGATGGGCAAGACCCAGACCAGAGAAACCATCATCGTCTGTGGATCGATTGCCAGGAAAGAAAGGCATGGATGCTGGGTTCAAAGCAGCACTCCGAGCCATGTTATAGGTGACAGATGGCAACTAGAATGGCACAACAATGAGACTGTGCAGAGACTAATTCGGGCAATAGTTCGTTCAGTAAGCTTGCCGTTGTGTTTGAAGGTTTCCATGATGTGCTCACCTTGGTCGTCAGTAAGTCGGTTTGTAGTTAGGTGGACATGCAAGTATCGATACAAAGTGGAAGGTGCGGTTATAGGACCAGGTTGATCCACTTGATGTTTTTTCTTACAAATCACAAATCAGACGCGGTCAACAGTAACACCTGATTTGTAACCTAAAACTACGTTACGCTACAGTAAAAAAGAGTGTTGTGGCTGGAGTACATGTACTCGACAGGATGTAGACGCTCCTCTGAACACGGAACCTCAGAGCATATAGTTTACATTATGGTGATAGGGAGGTTCAGAAGAGTGCGCGGCAGACGAGAAAGGTCGTTACAGGCAATCACGTCGCGCCGTCTAGGTCTCCCAATGATGATTTCCGTAGGCTCAGGGCGCAGAGGTCTATTGCTGTTTTGGAAGATCATCAGAAATTGAATAGCGAACAAAAGTATGCAATAATTACCCATGTTTCTTGCGACGTAGGGAACCTTCACCATGATAGTGCTCTACGCGCAGGTTAGGCCCAGTACCAAGTAACGAAATGGAAGGGAAGCATACCGTATATAATCCGGTCAGTTTCTGGGAGGACAGCACTTGTTAGTCCAACCTAATGAATGGTCAGTGTTGGCGTAAAGGCAACTGATCGTTCACCTACCACAAGTCTTCGCCCTCTAACAGTGGTACCGTTCATGGCCATAGTTTGAACAAGGCCATTCCACGCGCTTAGCGCGACAGTTGCATATTGGACATCCAACTCGTCGACCACGGTGTGCTCTGTGGCTCTGAGCACCGAACCCTGAGCGATGCGAAGCCTGATCTCATACAGTCCTTCACACGGCTCGAAAAGATCCACCAAATCTTCGATGGTAGTTAAAGGATGAATCTGGGTCAAAGTTAGAATGTGAAATAGTAGGAAACGAGTAGAATTTACGTTTCCAACATAGGCGCAAAACAATTCGCTTGGGCGCTTACGCTTCTCGATGACTTTTCGCTTGTCAGCCGCCTTCTTTGCGTCCAGGATTCGTGAGGACTTGCGCATAGCATCATGAGAGTTGTTGACATGTGCCTTGATAGACTTGGCGCGTTAGCAAAAGCATGCGATGCAAGTGCAGATCGTACTAACCAAAGACTTTTTCATGCAACAAGCAAGGCGGTGGTTAATAATGCGCATCGAGGACTTACGTGGGGGTGCTAAAAAAAGGTTAGTATGCCATTTTCTTCCTCGACGACCACTTTTATATTAAAAGTTTGGGCTCGAGCTTTGACTTCGCTTTGGCTGGGAACTCTGGCAATCCTGGAGGCCTGATGGCTGAATGGAGAACAATAAGATGGAGCGAGCGAACAATGGCCACAAATCGATTACAGAGTTGTAGAGTGACCGCCGCCGACAGATAGCGCGATGTGACTTGGTGGAGGTTGCAGTTCAAGGAGCGGCGCTTGTAATTCAGTAACAAGCGCCCATTCTTGGACATGCTCTCTCAACATGCTAAAGCGTATCGAAGTCTTTTACGCGAGCTGAAGAAGTCTGTGAGTATTGCTGGGAATCAGCTTGTTGATTACATTCCAACTGAATGATATAGTCGCTTCCTCCTCACAAAATCAACCCAGCTCTTTCCTCGAATTTTCGCAATTTAGCTGAAAAGGCTCGAAATTCGGATGCTGTTTTCGAAGATCTCAGGAATGCTATTATCTTTATGACTGCGCAGAGAGAGCACAAGGTGCGAGGACATTATTCTACTCTGAATTTCTGTCTTATTTTGGTCCTAGGTTTTACTCGACCGTTATAATCCTTTGTTCGACTTGACAGCAGAGGAAAGAATACATGCCACAGCCCGCAGAGTGGGTCTAGATATGCCGATCACTCATGTGCCGGAAAATTAGAAATTTTTAAGTTTTAACCAGTCACGTGTGACCAATGCTTCTTGGCCGAGCAATTTTTCATCCTACAGCTACAACTACTCGTGCATTTGTTCGTACCTCTTTGGGCATTTGCTTAATTCCACCATTTGTTTCTCCGAACCTTCTGCGCGCAATGTTATCGACGCAGGTTCTTGGATGTGATCCTGCATCCATTTCTTTTGACTCATCTTCCGACCAACTCCAAGTCGCGTCTCAGGATACGCTACATTCACTCACCCTCGCTGCTCAAAATATCATCGATCTTAAACCTGTTGCGTTCCCAACAGAAACCGTGTATGGTCTCGGCGCATTGGCTTTGAATGCTTCCGCTGCCTCTTGCATATTTTCTGTCAAGGGTCGACCTCCTGATAATCCTCTCATCGTTCATGTATCGTCTATTGAAATGTTGCATAGCTTACTGCCCTCGTCTTTTAGAATGCCCAGATCGTATGAGCTGCTCATGAAACGATTTTGGCCGGGCGCCTTGACTCTATTATTCCCCAGTGACCCAAAAATCATACCTTCCATCATCACGGCCAATCAGCCCACCGTTGCTATCCGTATGCCCTCCCATCCCGTAGCTCGCGCTTTAATTGCGCTTGTAAAAGCACCTGTTGCTGCCCCAAGCGCCAATTCTTCCGGAAAACCCAGCCCGACAACAGCTGAGCACGTCCGACGTGATCTAGATGGAAAGCTGGGTGTTATACTGGATGGGGGCGCATGCGGGGTTGGTCTGGAAAGCACGGTTGTTGACGGCTTACAAGACGATGGTAAAATTCGAGTGTTGAGACCCGGTGGTATTACCGTGGAGGACATCGAACAAACATTGCAGGAAGGGATACAGGATTCTGAAACCATACCCCAGGTCCTTGTCTACCGACGCGATTACCGTGATTCACAGCTAGAAGCAGCGCCGACTACACCTGGCATGAAATATAGACATTACTCTCCCTCCGTTCCTGTCACACTTTTAATGACTTCATCGCCTCCTCCTGAGGGTAGCGTTCCCTCAACTGCTGAATCATATTTGGCTTCTTTGAAGGGCCAACTAAATCCCTCAGGGTCTGTCAAAATCGGAGTTCTCGCGCTCACAGATTCTACTTTGGGAACATCACCCCTTCCAGTGGTAAATGGCTTGGAGTGGTGTCGACACGAGCTTGGTCCTATTAGTGACCCTTCGGTCACCGCACGGCGCCTTTTCGACGGTCTTTTGACCCTAGACCAACGAGGCGTGGATTTAATTTTGATTGAAGAGGTGAAGGAAACCAATGAAGGATTGGCCGTCATGAATCGCGTTAGAAAGGCGGCATCGGAACTACGATGGATCACATTCTAGATTTGTGTGTGTGTGTTTTTTCCCCTTCCTTCGTGTATTGCGAGTCTTATCGTTGTGTTAGGAATTCAGTTCGGATAGACCAAGTAGAAAGAACTCTTAGTTTACATCAATGGTGAATCTCCATTTGCTGCTCCGATCTGTGTATTCATCTCGCTGAATCTTGTCATCTAACAGTAATGCGTAGATTATCTTTTCCTTTGTCCTCCCCGATTTGGAATAGATCTCGGGAGTTGGCGCACTTTTTCAGATGTTCGCTCAGGGCTCTGGTTAAGTTCCCGGCTCACCAGACCTACAAGGATCTACAACTGTACCTGGGCAAAGAACGAAAGGCTTGAAGACATATTAGAGGCGGAAGCGCAAATCAACGTTAAAAAAAGTCGGCAATTCGCGTCTCGCACCTTTTTGGAGATTCTTGCTATGTTGTCATATGTGGCCTTTGACACATTTCTCGAGCTGCAAACGTTTATTTTCTGGAAATGTCACTTGCTTCTCCGGAAGTATAAAGACTTGTCGTCTCTAACCTCTTCTGCAGTCGAGCGATCGAGATTTCCACAACCGACAACCTTATTTTCTTAATTTTTTTTCAACAAACAAAGTCGGCATCGGTTTCATACCCTGTCTGCGTCCATCGCTCACTTTTTTTTTTTTCTTTTCGTACAGATGACTCCCGACCAAGAGGCTTCCGCTGCGATTTCTGAGCAGTCTTACGATGATGAACAGCCCACCGCCTGTACTTCTTCGATTTCTTCGCCCTTGCCTACACTTCCACGCGTTATAGATCGCAACTTGACTCTTTGTTCGGACACCACTCCGTTCCCGTCTCCCTCTCCCCCTCCAGTGCCATCTCCTTCTCCCACTCTATCCGACAGTCCACCCGAGCGCATTCCTCGACCACCAAACTCATTCATGCTTTTCAGATCCGACTTTTTGAAGCGCGACGTCATTCCAGCTTCCGTCGAAAAGCGTCAACAAACACTCAGTCGGGTGGCTGGCGAAGTCTGGAACCTGATGCCTCTGGAGGAAAAGAAAAAGTGGCACGAAAAGTCAGCGGAAGCGCTTAGGATTCACAGTCTGCGACATCCAAACTACAAATTCTCCCCTGCTCGGAGAGGAGCGGCGCGCAAGTCCAAAGCCAAGGCTGCGGAGGAGGAAGGTACGACCAACAAAGATCGGATTCGAGAACTTCGTGAGACGTATTTGCATATGAGAGGGCCTGCGGTGCCTTCTGCTAGGCGTCGAAGGGGTAAACAGCAGGCATCAGCTTCGGAGGACGAGAGAATTGGGTCTGCATCCGAGTCTTCTACTGATTCGCCGATGCGGGCTAAAGCAATGGAGCACAGCGTTTCTGAGCCTCGGGAAGCGGAACTGCCGATGATGTTTCCGCGTCCCACCTATCCTCACCTCCTCCTAGATCATCTTTACAGCCAGAACGACAAAGGAGACTTTGATCAATGCTCTGCAAGACGCGACGAAGAAAGTAACGTGAGTGCCACCAGACTCCTTTGCTGTGATTCAACTGACATTGGGTCCCTGTTTGAAAGTTTGGCGACGTGCTTCCACCTGTTCCGAGGCTACCAACGCTGCCTGTGGACACATTTCCAGTGGAATCGACTATCCAGCCAGTACCCGTGATCTCAACTCCAGTAAGACCCATTGCTAGATTTCCACTGCCAGGAATTTCCCGCTATGGCCGAGAATTTCATTACTGAAGCAGGGATTGGGGAATGTACGATCGAAAGATAGAGAGTCTATCTCAGTCTGTATGATATATGTAATATCTGGCAAAATTATAGTAATATTCCGTTCAACTTTGGCGTACATACAGTGCTTTAATATTCCATCCTACCCCACACTACAAGGACGACGTAGCGACCGATTCGTCCGATAATACTTTAGTGATAAGAGCCTCGAGCTTCGCATCCAAGACTTCAGCTGCACTCTTCAAAGCCGATTTGTCGTTCAGAGCATAGACAGCCGATGGAAGATGGTAGTGTATCTCCGTTCCGCCGCCCTCCTTCTCTGCCACTAAAACACGCGGGGGGATGTTGAGCGAGGCCCTGATGTCGTGTACCATCATGGTTTGAGCGATGAGAGGGTTTCCGAGAACATACACAACGGCAGAGCCGGTTCCAGGCTTAAAGTAGTTTATCCAGTTGTGCGGTGTTTGTGAGAAGTATCTGATTATGAATGAGATGGAACAGTTACTCTGAACGCAGGAGAGAGACTTACATAAAGTCATCATCCCCAATGATCTCATGCAAGCCTTTAGCAATATCCTCCTTGGATTTCGCTCCTCGCATCATCGGGAACCATTCAGCGCTCGCAGTAGATTTGTGGATTGCAGCTTCGAGACGGGAGGTCACCTCCGTAAAAGGAAGGGAGCTACTGAAAGTTACAAGTTGGCCGCTGAAGGGAGTGATTGTTTTCGACATGTTGGTAAAGAATCACAAGTTCCAAGGAAGGTTACCTTTATAAAGTAGCTACTAGCACAGCTGATGGATTTGCGTTCGGGCATCGGGCTGCACTGTTCTGTTGCGAAATGAACCGGGGGTTAGTACTTGCATTGAAAGGTTAAATTGGATTTTGAGAGCTCGGAGGAAGAGTCGGGCTGAGTGAGCAGCTATCAATTCGGGAAGGTAGCTGGTAGGTAAACCGGCGCGGTCCCATTGAGAAACAGCCGGGTTCCGCGCAACAAGCATAGCGCCTATGAGTGCTACTTACGGGCATCAGCGCTCACATCGTTGTGGTAGGCAGCCTAGACTGCCCGGCTCGCGATGCTTGCACTAGACACAAAGGTAGGTAAGAGATCACCCTAGGACAATGGTGCTTCGCACAAGTTTATAAAGATGAGACAAAAGAGAAAAGAACCCATATCAAATCCCATTATTTGAAGGTTGGTGCAGCTCTGGTGCGACTTCCTTGCCTGAAAAAATATCCAGTACATCGTAAATAAACTTATAATATAGGTAGTGTCTGATGTCTGGCCTGAATAAAATAACTTGCAAATAAACCTGGGTCATCATAGAGAAGGAACTTTATCGAATATATCCTTTAGGAAGCGGTGACGACTCGGAAGATATGTTAGAGTGCTGCTCCCTTTGCATGCAAGTAGAGCGTCCATTAGCGGGCGGTACCTTTCTGCGTAGCGAAGGCGTTCAACGGACAATGACGAAAACTCGTCATGAGTTTGGGGAATCATCGACGGCTCATGACGGGCACATTCATTCGCAGACGGTCTTGGTCATTGTATTCAACTCGATTTCGGAGGAAGAGGGTTCGAACATATGTCTGCAGCGACGTTTGAATGGAGGCTTCACAGGAGAGTATGTAGAACATCGTCTGAGAGCCGAGTAGGATCGCGCAAGTCAGTTAATGAACACACCACGGGGACTGGGAGGCGAGAGAGTACAATGATAATAGAAAACCCAGCGCAAGCCTAATCCTGCGGTGGAGAAAAGGATAACAAGGATTGATTTTCTGTGCAAGCTGAGCAGTCCTCGCAGAAAGAGATGCTGAATTTTCTCGAGTTGCGTGAGGTCGATATCCAGGATACCGTCTTCAGAATGTAGCGGAAGATTGTGCGCTAAATATAAGCGCTCGAATCTAATTTTTCGTCTCAACCATGGGGAAACGCAAAAACTTGACTTCTGACGACCTTCTACGAAGACAAGAAGAACAATCGCCCAAAAGGGTCAAATTCACTACGCTGAACAGGGAACAGGATATTACATCGGATTATTCGGATGCAGGCTCCTCTCATTCGTGCGTTCTTCTATCCAAGTAAAAGGGGACGAAGACGACGAAGATTCGAGATGAAACCAGTGAATCAGAGGATGAAAAGTCTAACTTGGAGGTTTCGGAACGAGTAAGCATCAATCGTTCTAGAATGCCACAACGGATAGAACCAATCCGCAACACACAACCGCGACCGCCAGCTTCATTCTCTGAACTCGGAGTCTCCTCGGCGATCCAGAATGCGCTGAAAACAATGTCGATAAACTCACCCACAGAAATCCAAGTGGCATGTATCCCTCCGCTACTGGCCGGTATGTCCTGTTCTTCATTTGGAACTACTCGTGTATCCAACCATTTCTAGGAAGAGATTGTATTGGAAATGCAAAGACCGGTTCCGGAAAGACCCTGGCATTTGCTCTGCCAATCATCCAAAAACTCTCAGTAGATCCCTATGGCATATTTGCTCTAGTGCTTACACCTACGAGGTATATTTTTCTGTCGCTTTCATCTTTCTTATTCTCATGACCCCGCTCAGAGAACTGGCGTTCCAAATATCAGAACAGTTTGTGGTACTTGGGAACTCGATGAATATAAGAACAGCAGTGATAGTGGGAGGCATGGATATGATGGCTCAGGCTCTCGAACTGGGCAATCGACCACATATAGTCATCGCTACACCTGGACGTATGGTGGATCATTTGAAAAGTGGAAGTGGCGAGTGGAATTTATCCAGAGTTAAATTTCTCGTGGGTCTCTTTACACATTTCACTTGTAAGAAAAAATTAACAATGGCAATTACAGGTTCTCGATGAAGCTGATAGACTACTATCTTCGAGCTTTGTTCCTGAGCTATCTTACTTGTTCAATGTCCTTCCAAAGGAGCGCCAAACCTGTCTTTTCACCGCAACCCTGACTTCCTCGATCGAAAACGTAGCGAATGCACCTCCCAGGCCTGGAAAACAAAAACCGTTCATCCATCGGATGTCGGAAACGTGTGTGCCTTCACTCTTTACTGCTCTTACAACTCTTGACCTTTATAATTAGGGTTGAGACTGTTTCCACACTTAAACAATCGTATATCTTGGTACCCTCTCACATTCGAGAGTCTTACCTATTCTATTTTCTGTGCAATCCGCCGGAAAGTACGTTGCACTTGCGCCGCGCTCCTCCTGAGCCAGCTGGTAAAAAGAAGAACAAAAAATCCAAAAAGAACGAACCCGCTGAAGAGGATACTCCAGAGCAGCCTCCTCCAACGATAATCTTCTGTGCTCGTCCACGGACTGCCGCCTACTTGACTGTATTGCTCAAGTCACTATCGATAAGAACTACGGCACTGCATTCTCGACTAACTCAACGAGAACGACTTGCGTCATTATCTCTATTTCGGTCCTCTGTAGTACCGGTATTGATCTCAACAGATGTCGGAGCGCGTGGGCTTGATATCGAAGATGTGGCAATCGTCATCAACTGGGACCTACCGGAGGAGCCAGAAGAATATACGCATCGCGTTGGTCGAACTGCTCGAGCTGGCAGAGGTGGTATAGCTGTTAGTTTCGTCACGGAAAGAGATGAAGAACGTGTTTTAAAGATTGAAGATCGCATAGGTTTGCTTGTTGTTGTGTACATACTTTCTCTGTCAACTGACGTGGTCTTAGGCGTACAATTGGAAGAACTTGTTCTTCCGGAAAGTAAAATCCTGGAAAAACTGAACGCTGTATCAACAGCCAAGCGTCTTGCTAATCATGGTATGAATACTGTTGAATGCTTATCGTCAAATTTCTAACAAACAATCTCCCGGATAGGAACTTCACGACTCTGATTTTGGGAAGCGGGAAAATGTCAATCGGCTCAAGACTTTGAGCAGAGTATGATCGCGTATTCATGTAAGATCGGCGTACTCACGATATTAACCGTAGAACTATATTTAAAAGAGCTCTCGTTCAACGCATTTTTTTAGAGACTCCACCTCATCAGAGAGAGAGTGGACGAGAAACTTCGGGAATGTTATGATATTGCCTTTCTATTGCCTTTTGCAATAGGTTCTGGGGTCCGAAGATTGTTGAAGCTGTTTATTTGGGCATCGAAATGAATGAAAGGCTATGCCCGGGCCAAACCTGGGCCTTCATGGAAAGTTCGACCCCCAGAACCTACTGCAAAAGGCAATACAATAGTTAGACCTTCCAGAATAGTATATAAGTAGTCATTGGTATCATACCAGGTACATGTCTAATACCCTGTGTTCGATCCCGAGCCTCACAATTCAGTCGAACTTAACACTTGGCAATAAACACTTGTACTACGCTGCAGTGGGCGCCGGCGCGTGAACCGGTTCACGCACGCGTCACGAGTATTCGATTCTTTCCCAGCTTAGGCAAGCTTTCTGAAGTGGAGCTCTGATAGTCCTTCCATCACCTACTCTTTTCTTCAGCATGTTGGTCATCTTTATCTCCCTTATAGCTTCGTTCTGACCGACGATGTTTTTAGAAAGTCCTTTCTCATTCATGGAAATCACCAACTGGGATTCAGTTCTTCAGCTTCAGTTCGCGTCTGAGAATAATATGGACTTCCACTTTACAAGACCACTCCTTTTCAGAAGCTAGCACGTCTACTACGCCTCACTTACAAGTGCCGACCCCTCCAGTGCGTTTACATATTGTCTTTTGTGTCCCGAGTCTCACTTTACTTCAGAACTCTAACGATGGTTCTCCGATATGCGACGAACCTTCTGGCAATGGTCCGCTCGTCTCAGTATCGACGACATTCTATGCGGAGGCAAACTTACAATCCCTTCCTCCCGACGTTGTGTTTTTGACCTCAGATTCGGTCTACTTTTACGTCCATTCCCATATGCTCCTTGACGCATCGGATAATGGCTTCCGATCTTTAATACCAACCACTCCTTCCAAAAATCGTTCCTCTGAAAACGGTATATATGTGCCAGAACCCTCCCCAATCCTGAACATCATTCTTCACGTCGTCTACGACATGTCTTGCAGCCATTATTCACCTTCATTCGAGACATTATCAACCGCCGTAAACCGACTGCCCGTATACGGTATAAATCCAAAGTCATATATTGTGGCAAATACCCCATTGTACACAATGCTGCTTTCGCAAGCCCCACTTTACCCCTTGGACGTGTACACTGTTGCCGCCAAACACGATCTTCATGACCTGGCAGTCTCCACCTCCCCACATCTACTGTCATTTCAGCTATACACGCTCACAGATGAAATGGCAGAGGCAATGGGCCCAAAATACCTGCGCAAGATGTTCTTCTTACACATAGGTCGTTCGGATGCACTAAAGCGGGTAAGTGCCGCATTACACTTTTATTCGGATATCTTCTAACACTATGTGTAGCTCTTACTGCAGCCACCACATCCTCATGCGCCCACCCCTTGGTGCGACTTTACTGATCAGAAAACTCTGACGCGTGCCTGGGCGTTAGCTTCAGCGTATCTTGCTTGGGACGCTCGGCCAGGTGTGTTTGTTAGCAAACGTCCATTATCTTATCTCTGACACTCGGTTTACCAGATCTATCGACGGGCTTTCTAGAGTCCGCTCTGAGCCCGCTAGCTGAGCATCTCTCTTGCGATCTATGTAAACAAGGCTTGAACGATCGCATCAAAAACCTCATTGTTCAGTGGTCTGTTGTGAAGGTGTGTTGGATTGTTTCAGAGTTGGTTCAGAGTTGGCTCACAACCTTGCAGCGCACTATTTAAATTCCTGTTCCGTTTCCCGCTCGAAGTCTTCAAAATCCACGCGATGCACTCACGCACCTAGAAAAACGGTTTGTATTTACGCCTGATCCAGGTTGTACCATCACTGTCTGTGTCCGTCTCGTCATGCATTCATTCATCATTCACGCATCTGAAACACACACACCATCCTACTTATTCGATACCCGCTCAGGATCTGGTGTTTGCATTGTACATTATCACTCAGGGTGTATTCGCAGTTTGTTACCTGATTTTCGATGTTCTTGTACTATAACTTTTGCGTACTTTACTCCAAAGGCCTTCATACACACGAATATGGCCTATTAGCTACTGTCTCCATAACACACGGAATGTCGACTGTTCTCTTGTAATCACATAGCATCGAATAATGATATCATGCTTGTCCTGAAATTCTATATTTGTACAATTGTGCTCTGTTGTGATGTACAAGTACAAGGGTATACTTTCCTGCCATGTAATTATCGCGCTTTATCCTCTGCAAGAATAGCGTTGTTCAATTCGTCCAAGGGAGCGAGTTCTTTCTTGTCGACGAGGTCAAACTACAATCCAGTTGAGCACAAACTGACGGTCCAAAGAAAATAAGTCCCTCACTTCGTTAATGAATAAGAAGAAATGTCTATAGCTAGTGTTCAGATGCGCTGTGAAAGAAATTGATGAGCTCTTGGAGAGAAGAGCCAGGAGGACGGTACATACCTTCAATCCCCAGCGCACATATATGGTCAAAGTGATTGCTGTATATATGTGCATAGACTCGAAATAGGCGACGAACAATAGTCCGCACTGTATCCCTGAAATTCTTTGGGAAGGGCACCCCTAGAGCGGAGTATGATTCGAATTTCGTTGAGCAAAAGCATTGTTTGCTACGCACCTATCTTATTCGGAAACACAGCTTCATCTTCGAGAAGGGTTTGGACCCAGTTCATGAGAGCATCGACGTACTCGGGTGCTGGTAGTTTAGTCGGACGTTTGTACTTGACACCGTCTTCCCATAGGTATTCATATCTGCGAAGTGGATGAGGGTAAATTGCAAATACGGCACTTGTCGCCTCACCTTGGACCTGCAGACATTATTGGACACTGTAGTAGAGAATCATGAGGCCCTTCCAAGCGTAATCTTTGAGAATGCGTACCTCTTGGCGCGTGCAGAATTCAGTCACAGTGCCGTACAACATGTTTAGATGATTGAAAAAGTCGACCGCTAAAGTTTTAATCAAGGTCAGAAGGAAAAGCAGATTCAGATGGACAAATTCACTCACCATGTACGGCCAGCCATTCATTCAAATCCTCTCCATCAGGTAGCTGAACAGCAAGCCTGAGATTTCCCGACCCCTAAGAAACACAAATGAACCCAGAGCAGGCAGATAAGGAATCGATAACCGAGGATGGATGAATTTAATCGCACCAGTGTCGCTTCAGCATATTTTCGAAGCTGATACTGCTTTGTTCCCTCGGGGACGTCCTTGCGGGGCTTGAACGTTCGCGTTTTGCCACTAAGGTATTGCGATTGGAAATTGTCTGCGAAGGGGAATATAGTACTCACAGGCCAAAGAATGAGGACATGGCCAAGTGGTATCGAGATTAGAGGATACGGACAAATGACCAACTTGGAAGTAGAAGGAAACGTTGTGGCAAGTGCCGGCAGCAAATAGCGCTCGTGAGCGCCTCCTCTGATTTGCTCTACCTTCCAAATCAGGATCCAGCTTCCTTCCACGCGATCCTTGACTGAAGTCACTCATCCAAGACTTAGACAGTCGAATGCTTCGTCAGAAGATGGATCAAATATGACCCAGGTCTTTGTAAGAGGACCAGGATGATCTCATAACCGGTAAACGGTTGTATAAAACCGGCCTACTTCAATTCTTCTCTTTCTCACCACAAACACCCAACTAAAATGTCTATTCTCTTTGTTTTCACCTCTGCCGACAAAAACTTGAAAGGAGGACAGACCGTAAGCTTAATTCTGGCTTCTTTAGTTCTCACATCTGAACGCTGCTCACCATCAATAGGGCTGGTATCTTCCGGAAGCAGCTCATCCTTATTATGTCCTCGCTCCTCACTTCAAAGTCGACTTTGCTTCTCCAAAGGGTGCTAACCCTCCTGTTGACGAAGGTTCCGTCAAGGTAACTTGTCATCTGAAGCATATTCGTCCATTTTCAACTAACCTTGATGAAAGAACTTCACGGATAAGGAATCCGTCGAGTTCCTCAAGGACGAGACAGTGAAGGCCAAGCTTGCCTCTGCCAAGAAATTGTCTGATGTCGATGCCAAAGACTACGATGCCATTTTCTACGTCGGAGGACATGGCCCAGTACTCGATTTGGCGACTGATCCTGTAAACATCAAGCTAGCTTCCGATGTCTGTTTCCTCTTTTCGCTCAGTCTGCCATGAATCATTCTGACTGCTTACATAGTTCTACAACGCCGGTAAAATTACCTCTGCTGTCTGTCATGGTCCTGCGTGAGTAACACACTCTTTTATATCTGTGCGCAATCTTATAACCAAACATTAGTGCTCTCGTTGGAGTCCAGACCACGGATGGCAAATCAATCTTCGCTGGTAAAAAGGCAGTAGGATTTTCCAATGTTGAAGAAGAACAGGCTGGGGCTGTCGAGGTGTGTATCCCCGTATTATGACTCTTATACAAGCAAACCTTCTTTATTGCAGACCATCCCGTTCCTCCTCGAAGACAGGATCAAGTCTTTAGGTGGTGAATACATCAAGGCTGACCCTTGGCAAGTAAGTAATCATAGTTACAACTTGAAAGGCTTTTACTGATGATGAACAGCCCAAGGTTATTGTGGATGGTCATTTAATCACTGGCCAAAATCCAGCATCTGCTCTTCCGCTAGGTGAAGCACTCCTCAAGGCTTTGCAGAATAAATAATATCACGAATGGGTAGTAGAAGTTGTACCGAGCTGTATTTTATGTTTATGATAAAATATCGTTGTCCAGTGTCTCTTTCGCAATAGCAAAATGGACGGACTGTGACTCGTTGTGTTGGCCATGTCAACTATCAGCCCTCCTGTTGCACGATTATTTACTGGTTCGTCACTTATTTCTTCTGTGGAATCTGATTTAATTTGTGCATAGGCATGACAGACAGCTCCCATTGTGTATTAAATCTCCGAATCCCCATCTCTCTCGTATTCCCCAGAGTAACTCACCAATCAGCTGCATACCGAATGAATTCTTTGCTAGAATTCATCATTCGCTTCTAGCACCAATGAAATCATATCTCATGGTATACAAGATCGAAATCTATCTGCAGCTATGAGTATGATATACAGCTAATGGCACGCAATCGTCTGATCCTGAAATACTGTCCAGTATCGCAGTCTCCTGGGCGGCGAAGTGTGACGATTATGATATCGCTTACGGCCGCATTCATCCCAGTGAGCGGGTAGTCGTATACCAAGAGATGTATGAGGCTCAGGACACCTGTTTATCACCTGAAAACAGCACCTTCTCACTTTGAAGATCGATGCCTGCATGATATGGTCAACCGGCAAGCACCCCATCCTCGCCAAGCTTGCGAAAAAAATCCTATCGGTGGAAATGTGAAGGTGAACTTTATCCAAGCCTCCCCGAGCTGCAGGAAGCGTCGATTTTGCAGGAGGTCTCAGAGGATCGTGGTGATATGGATATATTCCATCGTGCTCGCTAGTTGCAATCCCTGCAGGCGACCCATGAAATCCCCCGCTGTCTTGTACCGTATCAGAGGGCTATTGTCCAAACATGGTCAATTTCTACGAAATGCTCGATGTGTCCCAACCTGCAGAACTTAACAGTCACGGACAGTTTTCCATCAAGGGACAGGTCCTTTTCGAATCCTCCTCGCAAGTTGTCCCATATCACCTCTCTGACGTTCCATTTATCATTAAGCTCTCTTCGACGTTTTCTTCTCTTGCCACCCCTGGAATTAGTACCAATTCGTCCTAAAGCAAGATGTCAGTGATTCATGTCCACCGAAAAAGCGTAAGGTTAACCCTCTGGCAACCCCTTCCAGCATCATCATCTCATTTCTACTTTGATCCAAGTGCGCTTTGACGGTCCCGTATATACATGTCCGATGTGGAGGTGGTTTCCCTTCTGGCATGTACTTCCTCTAGATTAGCTCTGTTGAAGAATTCACGGTAAACGACCTACATCCTTTGGAAAATTCAGTGTTTCCTGTTTCAAAATTTTTGTGCATATCTCTCCACAAAGAAACTCTTCCATCCTTGTACCTAAACTTCCTTCGTTGACCTTGAAAGCCCTTCGCTGTGCATTCGTTTCCACTGTGTGCCAACGACTAATCTAAAACAGGTTTTTCATTTCCGACTTGGAAGTAGAAGAAAACGTTGTGGCAAGTGCCGACAGCAAAAAGCTGATTCTGTTGCTCTACCTTCCAAATCAGGATCTAGCTTAGACAGCAGTGACCACTTGGATTTCAGATGAACTGAACCGTGTGTCTAAACGCTCTTATCTTCTACAGATCTGACAGGAACCGCAGGAGAATGGCAGACTGAAATACCATATATCATGCTTGAGGCACTATCTGAGTGAAATACAAAACCCGCGACATCGTAAGGCACTAACTCGCCTCATCACGGGGGATCACTCACTTGCTGTTGTAAGGCTTACTTGGTCAGATAATCATAGACTGCAAGTACCCCATGAGCAGAGACTCTGCCGCTTCTGCACACAGGAAGTGGAAACTCCAGAACATGCACTGCTGCAATGCCCCCACCAAGCTCTAGTGGACTTAAGAGCATCATTCTGGAGAGACTTTAAATCTTTGCATCCACAGGGACTCACATATACAACAGTAATGGACCAGCCTACATATGTAGCTTATCTAGCTTCATGCCGTCCAACTTTTGCTGTCCTAGCTAAATGGGTCTTTGAGGTTTTAAAAATCTATGATGGTACACCTCTACTCATCCCTCGGGAGTTCCTAAGAGACGCGAGGTCGAGATAAGTAGTGGTAGTAGATACAAGATAACTAGTTATTATAGATAGAACTATGTCACCTGTATTATATAGAAAACGGCATTCACAGGGGGCAGCGATCTACAGCAGCGACTTCGTCAGCTGTGAGCTCGTCGTCTGCTCTCGAGTGAATGTCCCAAGACCGATGATGCTAGTGCCGCATCGGGATATGTCTTGGACCCTCCGGCGTTCAGATCTTGGACCGTGCCGTGTAATAAAATCTTCCTTCCTTCCTTCCTTCCTTCCACGCGATCCTTGACTGAAGTTACTCATCCAAAATCGAATGCTTCATCAGAATATGACCAGATCTTTGTAAGAGGATGATTGAGGACCAGGTCTTTGTAAGAGGACCAGGATCGGTAAGGCCCCCGGGTGGGAATGTGTGTTGGTTTTCCCAAAAGTCCGAGTGTCCGGGCTTGGGTGAACTTGGGTGGCAGTGTCAAGTCACAGAGTCGACGCGAGTTGTCACTTTCTATCTAACATGTTCCCTTACGTGTAAAACGGTATCTACATGGCCTTACGTGTAAAACGGTGTCTACATGGGCAATCAAAACCCCCATAGTGAATTAACATACAATGATTGTAGAATACACTCAACAAAAGCTAGTGGAAAAGAAAGGAGATGAAATTCACGACGTGACAAATGCCAGGGTTGTTAGGATCTCAGCAAACCCTGGGTTCCCGAACGGGGTCTAAACGGTTGTATAAAACAGGCCTGCTTCAATTCTTCTCTTCTCACCACAAACACCCAACTAAAATGTCTATTCTCTTTGTTTTCACCTCTGCCGACAAAAACTTGAAAGGAGGACAAACCGTAAGTTTAATTGTGGCTTCTGTAGTTCTTATATCTAACGGTGTTAACCATATAGGGCTGGTATCTTCCGGAAGCAGCTCATCCTTATTATGTCCTTGCTCCTCACTTCAAAGTCGACTTTGCTTCTCCAAAGGGTGCTAACCCTCCTGTTGACGAAGGTTCCGTCAAGGTAACTTGTCATTTGAAGCATATTCGTCCACTTTCAACTAACCTTGATGAAAGAACTGCACGGATAAGGAATCTGTCGAGTTCCTCAAGGACGAGACAGTGAAGGCCAAGTTTGCCTCCGCCAAGAAATTATCCGATGTCGATGCCAAAGACTACGATGCCATTCTCTACATTGGAGGATGGGGCCCAGTCATCGATTTGGCGACTGATCCCGTTAACATCAAGCTGGCTTCCGATGTCTGTTTCCTCTCTTCGCTCAGTCTGCCATAAATCATTCTGACTGCTTGCATAGTTCTACAACGCTGGTAAAATCACCTCTGCTGTCTGTCATGGTCCCGCGTTAGTAGCACTCTCTTTATATCTGTGCGCAATCTTATAATTAAACATTAGTGCTCTTGTTGGAGTCCAGACCACGGACGGCAAGTCAATCTTCGCTGGTAAAAAGGTCACAGGATTTTCAGATGCCGAAGAAGAAATCTCTGGGACCGCCGAGGTGTGTATCCCCGTTTTTTGACTCTTATACAAACAAACCTTCTTTATTGCAGACCATCCCGTTCCTCGTCGAAACGAGGATCAGGTCTTTAGGTGGCGAATACATCAAGGCTGACCCTTGGCAAGTAAGTAATCACAGATATGACTTGGAAGGCTTTTACTGACATTAATGAACAGCCCAAGGTTGCTGTGGATGGTCATTTATTCACTGGCCAAAATCCAGCATCTGCTCTTCCGCTAGGTGAAGCACTCCTTAAGGCCTTGCAAAACAAATAATGTCACAAATGGGTAGTAGAAGTTGTACCAAGCTGTATTTCATGTTTATGATAAAATATCATTGTCCAGTGTCTTTCGCAAGAAGCTTAACTGAGGATCGATTAAGACATTGCAGTCAGGGAAGCGACGGGCCCGAGGCTGCGCTATCCGTCTCTGTGCTGGTAGAAGTACACCATGATATTCTGAACATCTATTTATCAGGCTCGAAACAGCACCTGCTCATTTTTAAGACGATGTCTGCTTGATATGGTCGGCTGGGCCCATCCTCAACAAGCTCGCGAAAAGTTCTTATCAGTGGAAATGACTGAAATTCGAAGGATGTTTTCTTCTGTCTGAACCTTATCCAAGCCTGGAGGAAACAGAACTTCCCGAACTGCTGAAAGTATCGATTTTGCAGGAGGGTTTAGAGGATCTTGGCAATTTGTATATATTTAGTCGGGTCTACAAACCCTGTAGGCCTAAAGCAGTCCTCTGAGTTTCTTGATTTTCGTCAACCTCTTAGAGGGATTGGTCACCAAGCTACAAACCCTGATGTTGGACTCGGATCTGTATTTTTCTTGCATCTCATCTTCTAAGAACATCGTTGGCTTGCACTGCAGCAATAGTCGACTTGCTCTTGGCTCGGCATCGAAGTACTGTACATCTTTTATGTATGCAAGAATAAGTTATTTATCTTTCACGATAAATTTGAAACCGCACAGAGATGGGCGCTTACGCGCTACTTCCGCCACGCTCACGCCACAACTACATGGACCTCATCGGCGGACCATTCGCTGTAATTGAATCTGACCCCGGTATGTACACTGTATCGCTTGTGGGCACTCATTTCTCAAGGTCTTCAAGGTGTATTCACTTCCCTCACTCGCAAACTTGGAATCAAAAACATTTCGCTCGTCGAATTGTATGATATCGAGCCATGGGCAACCGACCATCTTGGTGTCATACACGGGCTCGTTTTCTGTTTTCTCTGGAAGAAAGACATTCATCGACCAGCTGAGTTTGAGAATCCGGAACAGGTCTGGTTTGCAAACCAGATATCTGACGATGCTTGTGCCTCCCATGCCATCCTCAATGTCCTATTAAACTGCCCTTGCCTGGATCTGGGGCAGGATTTGCAGGATTTCAAAGACGAGACGAAGGACATGTCACCTGTAGTGAGCAGATACACTTCTCACTCCGTGGCGTTGTTGACGGACTGAAAAGATGAAAGGTCTTGCGGTGACGAATTGCAAGTTTATTCGCGACGCGCACAACTCTTTGGCTCGGTGCGGGGTGTATCCGGTTCAATTGCTGACGTACTCTGACATACACTTCCCCAGCAAATCTGATATTCGAGGTGCCCTCAACACCATTGCTTCCACTACTCTCGATGCCCAGAAAGCGCAAGCGAAAGCGAAAGCCCAGCAGCAGTCTCTCAAGAACAAAAAAGTCTCCGCCGATTCTAGTAAAAAACCTCCCGCAAAGGCCAAAGCGAAAACGAAAACTGCCGATTCCGCAGACACTAGTAGTGAAGAAGAAGCATACCATTTCATCGGATATGTCCCAGCGCTTGGTAAGGTATGGGAACTCGATGGACTCAAACCAGGACCCTTGGAGGTTGGCGAGCTCGCCTCAGAAAACAGCACCTCGGATTGGATGAACGTAGTGCGGCCGGCTCTACGCATGAAAATGGCAAAATATGGCGGTGGAGGCGCGGATGCTGCGAATATCCGGTTTAGCCTTCTTGCGCTTGTCGATGGAACTTACGAGAAAGCAAACGATGAGTGGGAGTACTGGAGACGAGATAGACGCGTTCTGGAAAGGAAGCTAGACGAGACAAACGATGGATGGAGATCTAGGGCAAGGATGCGCCTGTGCTCTTATATTCAGAGCTAACCCTTCCTTGATACAGGTTGATCCAGAGCTGCTAGTGGTAGCTGAACACGCGTTCACACTGCCTGGTGCTCCTGAACGTATGTTCCTACAAAGGGGTGCTGAGCGATTAGCGCGCGATGCAGAAATTTTGACTGCGCCTCCCGACACCCTCCTCTCCCAGTGGGAGAATGCTGTTCGACAAGCAGTTCGAACAAAGGTTGCTGTGGAAGATGAGCTTCACAAAGCTGGCACCGAATGGGTATGACGGTTGATGCCACATAAACGCACCATTCTAATTTATATGGTTTAGAACGACCACATTAAACGAACACACGATTATGAACCTTTCATTGAGGAATACGTCAAAAGCCTGCATAAAGACGGCCTCCTGGATATTTTCCTCAACGATGGCAAGCCTGCGAAAAGTAATGAAGGGGAAACGCTGGATCGGCCAAAAGCAAAGAAGAAACCAAGAGTGGAGGTTTTTGATATTGAAGAGGAACAGGAGCAGGAAGGGATGGAAGAGGACTCTGGCGACGACGATTGGAAACCGACCTCACGTCGAAAATGAATTTTCAAACTTCTTGTTGTATCATAAGTACATATTCTTCACTACTAATGTATTTCTACTGTTCTGCTACTGCTACATCGTTGGTTAAGCATTATGCATCTGAAAAATGACTGTTCCTAAGATAATGCAAGGTACCATGACTCTCTCGGCCCCCTCTGTTATCATCCATAGAAGATACACCATCCTCTCTCCAGCGATAAACCGTAAGTATTTTCCAAGCATTACCGTTTGGCCTTTTCGCTCGCTCTACTCGTCCGTCGAGATCTAGGATTCCAGTTTCAAGCATTGATGGAGAAGTGATATCCATACTTTGCATGGGAGCTACTGCATCCGGAGGATCAGGCATGAGCAGATACGGCGGTAGATGCTGCGTAGTTCCAGATTCGAGGAGAACGGTGAGGGAACGACCCTGCGTATTTATGGCGTGAACCTAGCATGATGAATTGAAATGAGCGACGCTTTGCAGCTAAAAATCCAGCAGACTCACCATAACATCTTTCTCCACCGTAATATCGAGCACTGTAAAGTTCCTTTTGTAAGAAAGGATGTCCCCCACTCGAATGACTGAGTGTTTGGCAAGATCGTATATTCTTATATCTGCAGGATTACTTGGAGAAAATTAAGTGAGCACGTTTGAATCTTGTCGCAAGAAACTGACACTGTCTTGGCGCCAGTTTTACGGGCTTTTGCCGGGGAGGATGTCGACGCGTCATTCTCATCCAATCGATGCTCTCTTTCCCATTCTTCATCCTTCCACGGAGCAGCCAAAGTCCCATCCACTATACCTTCCTCATACTTTGTCACCTTGGCTTTGAAATCGTCTTTTAGCCAGCCGGAGTACAAGTGGTCCTGGAACGTGTGCGCTGCTGCTAGAAAATGGGGATCTGTAAACACGGACAGAAGGACTTGGTCTGCTGAGTGACTGCTCGATGAAGATTGTGGTGCATCGACGACCATGGAGTTTGGATCGAGCTCTTTCGCCGCACGAGAAGGATGACCTGCGTCATCAAGAACCGTCTTGAAATCCGAAAACGCAGTCGGAGGAAGCAATTTGGAGAGATGAGTTCGTGATTCAGAAGACAACAATTCCCATGAAGTCGAGTTAATGATGTCCTATTTGACCACAACGTTAGGCGCAAGAAAAACATCAAGACTCGATGGATACATACGCACTGATATATCCATAGTGGTCAGCATACTCTTTGGAGATTTCAACAGTACGTCTGGATCGAGAGTATCATTGTTAGTGGTAACTTTATCCGCTTTTCGTTTAGATCGCGAGGGCGTAGAGTCTTCTAATAGTTCTATCAGCCTTACAGGCTTCCGAATTGTCCGTTTTGGTCTCGCAGACATGGTGGTCAGAGACGAAGCACGCCGTGTGAATTCTGATCAATTAAAAACGATGACAATCCATTCTGCTTCTTTCTCTTGCCTTGAACTATCAAACTAGTATTTTCGTATTGCTAATGAAGAACCAGAAATTACTCAAAGTACATATCCATGGGTTTATCATCGGGAACTTTCTGCGGCACGCATATGCGCATCGTAAATCGACACTGACCAGTGCTCGCAGGAAACCTCCAGACTGTATAGATCCTAACTAGTTGATGGTACGCATTTATCCAATTAAATTTAAAAGCACCTATTTGTCCAAGGCTCAGTTTAATATCATTATCTAGGGTGCTGCTGCTCATGAGGCTACCACTGGTAAATTCCTGAATTAGACCAGCCGGTACGCAAGCGTTGAGCTAGACTACAGCCGACTTTTCTTTTCCCCTTGTATTTGAATTTTGAACGAAGTACAGTGTGCCTAATGCTGTCTCAAGCTGTCGAAGCGCATTCGTCGCTTACCAGTACTATGGTTTTTTTCAGGTGACACTCAGGAGTCAGTAACATTAATCCAGACCCAGACATGCTTTTGAACACTAGACGCACTATCATCAGATGCACTATGCATCAATTTGGCGCGCACTAGATTCTAGAATCCCATTGATCCTAGCCAGCGGTCTAGAACTTGTCGAGAGTACTGAACTCATTGAAGCTGTTGGCCTTGGTCTTCCAGGCTTTAGCAGCTCCAGCTAACTCCAGATGTGACCTGGTACGAGGCATCGACTTATAAAACTCTTCTTCCGAAATTGTGTATGTAGTTTCAATCTTACCATTTTCAATGATTTCACAACTAGCCATTGTTCGACGCACAATAACTGCGGCTGCATATCGTGGTTCAAGCTCTAGCATGCTACGAACTGCGCCTCATAGTCAATATCCAGGACCTGTAAAGTCTCTGGTGATTGGTGCTACTGGATTTGCGATAGTCGCCTGGGTAAGTTGAAACTATAGCTATAGAATTCAACCCCTCTAACCAGTTTTATGTCTATTCCCACAGACTGCCTATGAAGTAATAAAACCAACGTTGAAGGAGCACACTTCCCAGGTCAGTAAGCCCAACGCATGACTACCTAGCTCTACCCGTGTTACCTCGTTCCGAGGTTCCGAGCTCGGATTTTGCGCATCTTCGACTCGAATCTCGAGCTATATATGCGCTCGGAGTCGTCCTTTCTCTCTTCTGAAATGCATATATACTGACTGACTGACATTCAGTCTCTAAAGTCTTGGGGCAAAAGATTGGATGAGGATTATTTCTGGTGTTTGGAATGGGCTTTACTGTACGACTAAGGAATGGGCTCCACGCAAAAGTTTAACTGTACAATAATTATGGAACGTTTGTAGTTTTGTGAGAACAAGTGCTGATCTCAATCACATATGGGTTTATTGATCAAATCTGGATCCGTTACGGTTTCGCGTGTTATGGCTTTCTTTCACTCGACGATCTGCTAGAGAGTCCTTTGGCATCGTATCACTTGCGTTTGATTATCTGGGCTGCCCGGGCGGCGCTGGGGATTGGAGATGAATTCTCTGACCTATCTTTCTCGCCAATTCGATGCATTGGCTAGCCGTTCCCCAAAAACACCGCCGTCCACCCCAACGAAAGAATTCCAAACACTTGCTTCTTCCTCCGACGTCCCACTCAAACGAGTCAAGACGTGGTCCTTTCTCTTTGCCCGAGCCTCGAGCTCATCGGGTCATCCACAGCGCTCTTACTCTTCTCCCAATGTCGCACTTGCGGCGACTTCCGGCTCTGCTACAGAAGCGCCAGCCCTCCAGAAACGCCCAGAATCGCTTATTAGCAGGATATTCTTCCTCAGAGTGCTGATACTGGCTTGGGATTCGCTTCGTGCAGCGTGGAACTCATTAGTGCAATCCACTCAATGGGCTCGAAACAGCAAGAAAGTTGTTTCACCAGAAGAAAAGCCTCTGTTGCTCGAAGAAAGCTCGGAGAGCTCAGACGACGATTCACCTCCGCCAACTGCTCGTAGTCCAAAGTCAACGACATTCCTCACACATTCCAATTCCGACCCATTATTATACGAGCAGCCGAAACAGAATAGTCCCAATCTAACTGTCACTCTTCATCCTCCTTCCTCGGATTCCGTGTCCAGCACGCCTCGCTCTGCTACGCCTGTCCTTGCAGCGCGGAAAACGCCATTCCATTCTCAGAAAACTCTCGTGCTCGATCTCGACGAAACCCTCATTCACTCCACGTCCCGACCCATTAGCTCTGCCAATAGCTCTGGTCTATTCGGTTCATTCGGAGCTCGGAAAGGTGGTCCGGGTCATGTTGTTGAGGTTATGCTGGGCGGAAGGAGCACTTTATACCATGTATACAAGAGGCCCTTTGTCGACTTCTTCCTCCGAACAGTGCGCACCTTTGCCCTTTGTACTCCGCTCTCTCTAATCCCTTTTGCAGGTCTCGGGCTGGTATACTCTAGTTATCTTCACCGCGTCCATGCAAGAATATGCAGATCCGGTCATTGACTGGTTAGATGCTGGCCGAGGCATTCTCGACCAACGACTTTTCAGAGACGTATGTTTTCATGCTTTTGGATACCCGCGTCTTGTGGTCTCATCCGTCTCCAGTCATGTACTCAATTACCAAACGGTTCATACACCAAAGATCTGTCTATCATTGAGCCTGATCTTGCGCGTGTTTGTCTCGTTGATAACTCGCCAATCAGCTACAGAGTTAATGAAGGTCTGTAGTACGCAGCTCTCGATGTGTGCAGACTCTGATTAATTCCACAGCTAATGGCATACCTATAGAAGGATGGACGCATGATCCATCTGACGAGGCTTTGCTGGACTTGCTCCCTGTTCTGGATTCTTTACGCTTTACTTCCGATGTTCGTCGAGTGCTTGGACTCCGTAATGCGGCCGGAAGTGGTGGTCGCTCGTAGCATTTGCATCGTGTTTTTTTTTCTAGAATTATTCTTGGGCTCTCTTATTGCATTACTTACAGATACCATCGCATGTTTCAATTAATCTAAAGTGCCTTGTATATTTACTCCTGCTGCTCGTTATCTATTATCTTGCTTGCTGTCCTAGTAACTGGTCGCGTTCACTTGAATATGGCAATATTACTAACAGCATTAACATTCTCGGTGATAATCCAAAGTACAATGTGGAAATGAAAATACAGATGTTGATGAAAGCAAAGAAAGAAAGTGTTGTAAGGGTCCGAGCAGGCCAACTACATGGCCATAGAGGCTTGCAACTGTCTGAGTTCTTCCTCTTCGTCCACTTCGTGTACTATAGAATGTTCAATCTCGGAAAAGTGAAAATCAAGCACGAATACATACCGGGCTCTCTCGCAGCAGTCACAGGTTGGTGTAATGGCACATGTTCCGCTCCTCGTAATCGCTCATCCAGTTGTTCTTGTTCGAGGTCGTTGAGCTCCTGCAACAGTTCATCCTAAAGCAGCGGATCAATTCCAGAGAGCAAATTGTGAACAGAGAAGAACATACATCATCGACCTGGGTCATACCCACAGGATTCGATATCATCTCCGCGATCTCGTCGGCAACCTCTCGTTGTTCGTTCACATCGTTCATCAAGACATCGACTTGATTGACCGACCTGTAATAACTTGTAAGATAGCTGCAGATAGGAATAATAGAAATTTAAACTTGCATGTTCTTGTGTATCACCTTGAGTGCATCCGCTGCTCTGGTCATGGCTGCCATCGTCTCCGCATTCAGATTGGCAGATTCTAGCGTGTTGACTTGCATCTCCAATTGAAGCCGTGTCCCCGCTAGTCGATCTAGTTCTTGTTCGGTCACTTTCTTGCGCTTCAGTGCTGCGGTAGCCACTATTCGACAAAAAGTACGACTTCAGTGTCAAGCGTCATCATGAAGTCAATTCAAACATACCCGGTTTGTTTGTGACTGCATTTGCCTTTGCTTTCTTCAGCTCCTCGTCAATCTTCTTCTGCAGATATTCCTCCTTCTTCTCTATCATTTGGAGTTGCTGTCGTAAGCCAACGATAGCATCTCTGGCAGACTGCTTGGGGTCTTTGCGGGCACCAAACCAGTTCATGCTGAACATGGGGAGAGAGATAGAATGTAAAAAAAGTGGTTTAAGTATACAGGAAATGGATCAGCTGTGGCGTATGCCTGCAAAGTAATGGTGGTTGAGCGTAAGAAGAAGGAGATGCGCTCGATAAGGTAAGCACATGATCGGCGTCTAAATCTGCGTCACCGTAAGTCACCTACCGGAATTGTGCAAGCAGTGTGCAGGTAGTGTGCGGGTAGAAGCAAGGGAGTACTGAAGAACCTAGACTGATCATTGAACACAGTGAGCTGAGCACCGACGCAGCTACGCAGTTCATTGATTTTTTCACTCATCTGATGGTCAGTCATTCATGTCTTTCCGAAGAAATCTGAATACTACTTTCGTTCTTCTGCAGGCTGTTCCATATCACATATATCACAATCGCTAAGTGCCACGTAAATATATAAACAAATCTTGACTATTACCGCCATCTATCTAAGATCAGACCTCCCGAGCTCGTTTCTTCGTCTTTGAGGCGCATACCTTCCATCTCCTCTGTACTCCATTTGAAGCATCATAAGGTGTGTGCGCATCACCATCAGCTCGGCTCCCTTGCTCTCATATATATCTAACAGCTAGGATGAGCTCTGAAACTGAAACCGAAGATCCGCTCAACATCTACCCATGGTTTGATGAGAATGACAACGATTTTCCATATGCCGAACTCTCAAAGTTGAGAGAAACGAGCAAAAAAAGTCTTGAAATATAAAGTGGATCTGTTCAAGGCCGACGACATACATGCAGACATCAACGAGTTGATCATTGAGAACGACGTTCTGCAGGCATTGCTCGCTGACCATCTTTACAAATTGGAGCTTCTCACTATTCAAAAGGAGAGCTCAAGTCCTGATAGCCATTTTACCCGATCCCCGCCAGCGAAAACCACAGTGATACTACTTTCTTTGTGCGTTTCAAGAGTTTTAAACTGATAAAGATTTTCAGCTTCAGCTTCAGACCCCGACGTCTCAAAAACGCTTCCTTCCCTCGACCGAAGATTCTCGTACTGCAAAAGCCACCGTGAAAAACTCTCTTTGCACATTTTAACAGTTTAAACTGATAGATATTTTCAGCCTCAGACCCCGACGGCTCAAAAACGCTTCCTTCCCTCGACTGAACATTCTAATGCTACAAAAGCCACCGTGATACAACTTCCTTTGCAAGATTTTCAGCCCCAGACCCCAACGGCTCGAAAACGCTTCCTTCCCTCGACTGAAGATTCTAGTGCTGCAAAAGCCACCGTAATACAACTTCCTTTGCACATTTCAACAGTTTAAACTGATAACGATTTCAGCCTCAGACTCCGACGGCTCGAAAACGCTTCCTTCCCTCTACAGGCTCTACTGAAGATTCTAGTACTGCAAAAGACACGGTAGTGCTACTTCCTTTGCACGCTACAAGTGCGCTGTTTAAACTGATCAAGACTGCAGCCTCTGAGCCTGATGCCATCGAAATACTTCGTTCCCTCGACTGAAGATTCTAGTACTGGAAAAGCCACGGTGGTACCACTTCCTTTGCACATTTCAACCAGTTTAAACTGATAAAGATTTCAGCCTCAGACCCCGACGGCTCGAAAACGCTTCCTTCCCTCGACTGAACATTATAGTGCTACAAAAGCCACGGTAGTACTAGTTCCTTTGCGCGTCTCAACTGTTTAAACTGATCAAGTATGCAGCCTCAGACCCTGACGGCGCGAAAAGCACTCAGTTCCCTCGATTGAAGATTCTAGTGCTAAAAAACGTCAAAAGATAATTGCGACTGAAAATGAAAATATTATTCATCGATCTAACGCTCGGGTTCGTGCCGCTTTCGCTCGGTCTGGAGCTTGGATCTCACTGCCAATCCTCACCGCAGGTGCTCACTCGCTCACAACTGCAATCTTTATGCGAAGTAGGCCAGAGTGTTTTATCACTCATCGTCGATCAGAAAAAAATGAATGACCCATACTTTCCCGAAGCAGGGGCTGATGGGCTCTTCTTTAGCAAAAGTTGGGCAGAAAAACTCTCCAAGGAGCTTGCTCCCTCCTCGTTCTACCGGCTCCTGGTACCAGTCTTGAATGCTGAGGGCAAGGGTGATTGCTTGCTCTTTTTGGAATCTACAGCCTCAGGCCCATCACAACTGCAGACTTCAGGTCCAAATGTCGATCGGTATGTCATTCAAATATCCAACACTTGCATTACTTGACCGTTATTTATTAGCTTCGAGCCGCCATTGTGAAATATCTTATCGAGGTTCATCAGTCAGACAAGGACACCGTTTTGCAGAGCTTACTATCTGGAAAGACAGTAAGTTATCAATGCACATGGATCCAGGAGTTTTCATTGACTTCTCCAGCTGCCACCAGTAGTTCTCTGAAATTTGTCCGATTCGAGCAGCTGAATCATGTGCCCAGAAGAGCTAAAGTTGTATGATCAAATTCCCCGCTCTATATCCCATGTAGTGACTATGTACAGTATATTGTTCGTTGTATCATAAATGTCTTATATATCCGAGCTCTTCAACTCTTCGCACTGGAACGAGACGTGGCCAGCTCTTTGGAACCACGAGCATATATTCCTCGTCCTCTATACCATCGCCAACTACTCCAGCTCTGTTTATCTCCATGATAGGAGAATGTTCCATATTTATTGTATACATATCAGACGATGGTGCTGCTGGTGAATACGCGTCCTCGATCGAAGGTTCCTGTAGCGAGATGATCACTTTGTGTCTTGCTACCATCAGATAGTTCCACTCACATACAAAGACGTCGGTATAGATAAAAAGGACAGTGTCGAAGGAGAATCCATTCCGGATCCAGTACTTCGAATGAGACTTGGTACCGGGGGAGACATTGGGTAATATGAGCTTGCTGGGTTCGGGACCTCTCTGTATTCGCAATGGCTTCCCTCCGAGCTGTACCCAGCAACAAAGGATGCTATAGACTTGGAACTTGTTGATAGCCGTGAATTTGAACTCCTGATTCCAGATTCGAGTCGCCAACGTCTCCTGAAATATAGTAGAGCTCCCATACAAAGAGAGAGAAAGAGTAGGGACCCGATGATGGAAGCCACAATTATTGGGTATGATCTGTGCTCTCTGGTTGAGTCGATTTGAGTGCCTTAGAAGAGGTACTGATTGTAGTAGGTCCAGTCGACGCTGTGGATATCACGATATATCAGCATTAGATGAGGATGCTTGTAGTAAGCCTCCCTTGCGAATTACGGACCTAGTGAGGCCCCCATATCCGAAATGACTTGAGCATTAACTCGGATGCATGCAAGGGCAGAGATCAGCAGCAGCACTGGAGCCTTTGGCATGGGGGCTGGAAACTTGGACACTTCCGGACGCTGTTGGCTTAATATCGGAGCAATCGTATAACTTACGACCAATGATCAGTTCTTTTGGCATAGAAAGCAAGACTTCTAGCCCACCGCAGAGTTCCATTTGCGATGTCAAACAGGCAACAAAGTCTGAAAGCATCTGACAGCTGACTGGGAAACATGTAAGAAATGATATTTGATTCAGTATATCATACTTCGGGGCCTTCGCGATAGGTTCTTTGACTAAATGTCTGAGGAATAGTGTCCAAAGACGTTCTACCCCCGAACGTAGTATATATAGTTGGGGTCACACCAGAAGAGGGCGACATACTTATCTCTACTGGTGAGAGACTTCTGTCTGAAGAGCGCTATAAGTGGGAAATCAGTGGAATGTTCGGTGACATGAGGAGACATGCATACATATGTGTAAGGAGTAGGAACGGTCAACATCGACTCATCAAGATAGCTGTTGCTTTTCAGTTCTGGCGAGATAGTTTCCTCATGTCGATTTCCGGCTGCTTCCCGTCGCCTGACGCAAATCCAGAGAGTGGTCAAGATGAATGCAACGATGAATGATAAACCCCCAATAACACCACCGACAATGGCGCCTACGTTTTTGCCAGATGATGATGAAGAGCTTGGATTGGCCAAGGGTGATGCCGAGGTCGAAGTGATAGCGCTGGATGAAGGTTGTACGGTAGACGGGGTGATGATACTAGCAGAAGTGGAGGTGGGTTGAGAAAGGGTTGCGTCTGTATCGCCAATATTAGAGAGCTGTGCTAAAAGACAAGCAAAATACTTACTATTTTGAGCAGCTTCAACGCTGAAGTTACCATTGATCTATGCATAATGCAATCAGTCAACTCTGGCAAACATTTATCTAATCCAGGTGAACAAAATTACTGAGGATATATTCATATAAGCCCATAAAGGAACGTTAATGCTGGTCGGGATTTGAACCGGAAACCTATCAATTCATGAGATATGTCTCGAATGCGAGATAGTATGCAGCTTACACGCTTAGTTCAATGGTCGGGCAATTCTCGCTCCATTCTTGCCAAGAAATCCATTCGCGATTTTGGCAGGCCCCGCATGCGGAGATGAGCATATAAGTCACCGTACTGCATTCGCAGGTGCTTGATTCGAGGCCAAAGCTTGGGCCTGTGTAATGGTTTGAAGGCGGCAAAGCAGGCAATTGTACTGTAAAGATTTTCACAGTATTGAGTTTAACGGAGGTTTACGAAAGGTAATACAGACCTCCCGGTTCACAGAGACTCTCAAGTAGGGCAGTAACCAGACAGGGAGACTGTTGCGCCGTATTCTCGGCCTTGAAATACAAGATTGAGGTTTTCAATCATGGAGGAAAGAAGGAAGCATATACCCATGTGAATGATGTTGCGCAGGTTGCATTCGTAGTTTGGCCCCGCGTCGATGCGCTCAACGCCAGGGCGATTGACAGCACCTTTACGGGCCAGGTCATCGTAGGAGGAATCATCTCAGGTAGTCATTTCTACCCTTACGTCTGATGCAGGAACGACTTGAAGTCGGTGAGAGTTTCGGCACAGGAATAAGATAAAGAACAAAGATGAATACTATAAGATAAGTAAATATATTATATGTCCCAACAAGTTTAAACCTCTGCATATCCAGAATACATCTGTTGAGGAGGACCGGTACTGGGATTGGAATGGTTATAAACGCTATGATCATTAATGGAACCCTGAGGATAGTGTGTTGTAGTCGGTGAAACCATGTTTGGAGGATAAGTGCTGGGATCAGAAGGGTCCTAGAGCGAAAGATTCAGCTCCGGCATACCACCAATTTAAAACATGGTGGGACTTACGTAGAGTTTTTGTTGCAGCGGAGGGTAGGCCATACTGGGGGCATTCGTCGTTCCGGTCATTTCAGGACTCATCCTGAGATCGTTATCAAATGGTGCGGATACTGATGCGGACGATTTGTTCTGTCCACGCTTGCGGAGGAACCAAAATAGAGCAGCAGAAATCAGCGCGATTCCGACAACGCCTCCCACCACGCCTCCGGCTATTGCTCCGGTGTCTTTCTTGGAAGAACGACCGGCGCTGGTTGGAGTAGAAGAGCTGCTTGATACAGGAGACGAAGGCGTGCTCGACGATGTAGCTGTTGCAGCAGCTGAAGACTCGGGTGAATCTGCATTAAGATGTCAGTAATGTAAAATATTACTGGGGTTAAATCAACTTACCTCCAGCGAGTTGCGCGGCAGTGGCATTGAATTGATTGGGGGTCTGCGGGCACATACTGTAAACGAAAAAGACCTCCAATAAATATTAATCAACGTACCACCACGTCCAGGTAAGCCCAATGTGGCACGACTGTACCCGCTGGAATACTTTCTGGAAAACTAGGAACGATGCTAAGTTGGAAGGATATTGAACACAGAGGAACAAAAAACGAACACTTTGTTGTAAACAGTCGGGCAATCTGCAGAGTAGCCTGTCCATCTATAATCGGCATATCAGTAAGCAACGAAAGACTTTAAGATGGTTGGGTACGGACGTTGTTGTAGACGCTTCCTGGCATTCTCCACAGGCCATCAACAAAGCATAAAACACTGTACTGCAGCGGCATGCAGTCTGAGCCGTAGAATTTGGGCCACTGTAAAACTCCGTCGAAGTTATGGCGGGGATCCTGAAAAACACCTCGGTAAGGAATAGATCCAGGATAGATGGGGAAGATACGAACTGAAATTCTGAATTCAAAGTATGTTTTAGTTCATATTTCTATAGAATTCATATAAAAGCTCACCACCACCGCTACAAGCACCTCCAAGAAAAGTGGCCACCGTACACGGGTCTTGGCCCAAGGAATTGAATGACTGAAATCGATATTAATGGGCGCAAGGGAAACGAAAAAATTAGTATTTACCCAATCAAACCCTGCGCTGGAATTACAGCTAGCCAGATCTGCCGAAAGAACACGGCCTACTTGGAAGAGTAGCGCAACAGACGCGGTCAGAAGTGTAGAAACGATTTGAACCATGTTTCTGCAGAAATCGGAGCGAAATCGTTAGCAGGGCTGCGTCCAGACGTTGGCTACTGTTAACCCTGTCCAGTGGTCGTCGTCGTTGTAAAAGACGAAGAGGGCAAAACCGAGAACAGCATTTCGCTAAACGATTTTTTCCTCCAAGTTTCAGCACGCAATGTTAATAGGCACCGGATCAGCGCGCACGCACAGCATCTCCGTGAGATCCGACTATACGCGAGTCGGGCGGAGGGGAGTGACAAGAAGTTTTGAAGCAGAGCTCTCAATGCAACATTTAGAAGGCTTGGTTGACTATGCCTAAGGATACAGTAGAGAAGGTGTTATAACTGGATATTTCTATATATGTAATTATTATTAAACGAAAGTGGGCAAGTGCAGTACTTCACTGGTTCACTTGGAGCTCCCTAGGTCCGATGAAGACGAAACACTAAGCGATGGAACATTTTGCGAAACACCAAGGTGTTCCTGAAATAGACAAATAAGTACGGTGAAGAGTGCTTTAGGAAAACACATACCCGAGTAGCACCGATTTGAACTTCGGACATGGATCTGCTGGGACCTAAATGAGTGTGGATGGATGAGGTTTCTTGACTGAGCAATTCCCGATTCTTCAGAACTCATTTGACTTCTTGCGCGTCTGCGTCTCCGAATTGCAATGAACGTTACAATCAGCAGCACAAGGGCTGCGAACACCGAGCACTCCCCCAATGACGCTGTCAGTAATAGTGTTGATTCGAGAGTCCGAGTTGGTCGATTTCAGTGAATCTGACGTGGAGGCCGTAGGGGTCGGAGTGGATGTCGTACTGGTTGATGTTGCTGCAAGTGTTGTTGAGCTCGAGGGTAATGCAGTAGATTCAGTAGCGTCTATATAGATGGATGTTAGTTGGTGTGTAACACAACTTTGGGCTGCTTACTGGCGTCTTGCTGCGCGGCGGTAGCATCGAATGTATCCTGGGACTAGCATGAGCGTATTTAGATGAAGGCACCAGTACGATGAGTTTTGGTTACCTCAACATCCAAGTATGCGTATGCTGGTACGTGTAATCCGGCAGGAATTGGCTTGGGATATCCCGTGAACACGGGGAAGCAATTCGTCGCCCACTCACTCCATCTTCATAAACGGTATGAGTTTTCGAGGTTTCGGCAAAGAAAGACCATACTCACGTTATTATAGTCCTATTCTGGCACAGGGCGCACGCACTCATCAAAGAGTATACAACGGTGTTGCATTGGCACGGATTCACTGCGTCGATGGTTGGTCCTAGGTATACAGTGTTATTGGGCAAGGCAGCGACATTATAAGCTAAAATCGTGTCAGTTTCAATCATATAAACTCGGTAGGATTGACTGACTATTTCCACTACACACGCCGAGCAACGAGGAAGCGATCGAGCAAGGGCTTTGCTTCTCAGAATTGAAGGACTATCATAAAGAAGCTGAACATCCATAACGACGTTGGAAATTAGCCAATCGACTTACCCATGAGGACTGAATGCATGTTGCGTCGGTACCTTGAGCAGCAACCCGGAGGTTAAGCATCAAGATCGCCAACGCGGATAGCACTTGCTAGCCAACGACAAGGACTTTTCGCATACATGCTTGGGGAATTTCATCGACTCATGTACACCAACCTAAATATCTAGGATTTCAGTGAGAAGCTCCGATCAGTGCCAGCTGTTTGTAAAACGAGAGCTTGACAGTTTGCCCTTGAGCTTCATTATCCTTTCTCGTTTCTTCGAGGAACCTAATCAATAAGAATCGGACGTCCGCTATAGATCTAGCGAATGGAGAGCATGCCCTGAAGAGCTAAGAGTGTAGGGGTCTCACGAATGACGGCTCTAATGTTGTTCGTCCCTTGTATATGTACGAGCAGAGTGGGACGTATGTATATTCAATTTTCCTATCGGAAAGGTACGATATCCTTCGAGGAAGCGCCAGGGCAAACAGCAACGTGGCAAACACTGCAAACGACGTAGGATATGCTTCCAGCCGCCCAAAGCCAGCACAAAAGCGCATGCGTTCAGTGTAACATCGCCGCTCGAGCTTGATTATGAGGTGATCCCTAGCGAATGCTGCTGAAGGAATCGGGGTCAATGACATTTCAATTGCAGAAATCAGTGGCAAATCCCCATGTCAGGCCCAGTCTGGATCCTTCAAGCAGTGGCACTCTTGATAGAAATGATATACCTTGGAAGGTACATAGGAGAGCATATAGTCTTGGCATGAGCACCGGAAGAGAGAGAGATGCGATGACTTGATGAAAGAGTACTGTCAATACTGTTGAAAACCAACGGATGTTGTTGAACAGCCAATCCCCGGTCCCTTTTCAGATGCAGTTGGAAGAAAGCGAAGAGGAATTCGAGAAAGCTGAATCAGAGGAGCGGTCCGATCGCTTGACGCGTAAATTCGGAGAAGAAAAGACCTAAAAAGAGCAAAGATGTCGCGACTCTACATAATTATCCAACATAAGTATGGGTGTTGGAATAATCCTGGATAAGAGCGACTAGGGGAAATGGTCACGTTAACGCTGTCACGCAATCCTTCCTTGCCTGCCTCCATCAGCATAGACTAAGACATTCGTGCGCCATGCTTCATCGTGCCGTCGACGATGTATCCACAGGATCTGATTCCGATTACTCCAGGTTTGTCTATCCAATAATACTTCAACCCCATCTTAGATTGACTCGCTTTCCAGCTCGGTACGCGCTCAAACCAACATTTTTTGGGTGATTTTCTCAGATATTTTATACAGTGGATTTCATGGTTTTTATCTTCCAAAGGCAACGAATACTTTTGCGAGGTCGATGAGGACTTTATACTAGATAGATTCAACCTTACTGGCTTGAACAATGAGGTTGCCAACTACACCCAGGCACTTGACTTGATTACGGATCAGCTAGGTGTGCTTTTTTGGTCGCTCCTTGCTCAGAATGATATTTTTAAACTGTCCCATAGACGATGACATTCAAGACGAGTTGCGGGGATCCTTAGATGTCCAGGCTAGGTTGCTATATGGGCTCATCCATGCGCGATGGATTGTGACTGCTCGAGGGCTGGCAAAAATGGTATGCCAATGATCCTGAACGACCTTTTCATTCCTCACTCGTTACCAGATTGAGAAATACAAACGTGCAGAATTCGGCCGATGCCCACGAGTAATGTGCCTTCTCCAACCCCTTCTCCCTGTGGGGTTGACCGATATACCCTACGAGAAATCTGTCAAGCTCTATTGTGGACGTTGCGAGGACCTTTATTCCCCCAAATCATCTCGACATGGATCCATCGACGGAGCTTATTTTGGCACGACCTTTCCCCATCTTCTTTTCCTCGTTTATCCTACCTTGATTCCCCCGAAAAGCGGTCCAACCGATATTGGAGCTACCACAGCAGCTGCGAGTGGAACTCGAGAGGGAGAGAACAGAATCAGGCGACGTTTACGGGAGGAAATGGATCCGACTCTTGCTGAAGGTGGAGGAGAAAACATCAGCACTGCAAGCGTAGCTTTGAAGGCTGAGAGATACAAGCCGAGAATCTATGGATTCCAGCTCAACGAGACAGCGAAATTACAGAGATGGCAGGAAGCTGTTAGAGACAGGTAAATCCTTGATGATGGTTGCGTTCTTTAATACTGACACCCTAAATATAGACAGGTAGCTCGTTTGGAAGAACTAGAGGAGCGAGGTTCATGAGGAGCGGGTCCTCCATTTCTCCCTTGTCAAGGCTGTTTTTGTGATTCGAACTTTTTATTTGTCTGAATGTTCTAATATATGTATCTGGCTCAATACCTACAGTGAAGTAATTTATCTTCAACACCCAGATGATGCAAATTACTATCCTGGAGATACTATCGACTTCGAGAGGAGGCGATGTATCGGTGAAACCCCGGCCTTTACCTGGAACTCTTTCTGGTACACGTCTGTAGACGGAACCGTTCGAGGCTAGGAGGGTCAAGAACGGAAAGCTGATGGGTTTAGACTACTTGTTTTGTTGCGCGCGCGCAGATTTTTACAATTGTGCATCCCAATATTATACATATACAACCGACATTACCCAATCTTTCTTCAGCGTATACCCGTCTAATGCTTCTTTTGCGGCAGATGCGAGCTCGGCTGACTGGAAAATCACTTGAGCCATTTTCACGTCTGGTGTCGGTGACATGGAGACATTTGTAGAAACATGTCCGTGGTATCTGCGTAGATCAGAAACGTGTCGCGTAAGAGCAAAAGATGGACGTACTGTTGGAAAAGAATGGAAAGAACACTGTCTGTAACCTCGATTGGTAGATTTGTACAAAACAGGCGTGAAGTAGGATGATGCACTTGTGGAGGAACAACTCCTATCAAACAGAGTGAGTTGACTGAAGGCACAAACGCGTATCAGGACCATACCTGGAGTTAGGTCGCCATTTGCCTGAGGCGCACTTTCTTCCTCATCGTCGTCAATCTCCATTTCGTCATCCGACTCTGCTTTTTCTCGTTTCTTTTGCCTTGCCACTTCGTCATCCCCGTCTCTCTGGCGTTTCCTATCATTGTCCAGCGCACCATTCCTAACCAATTCACTGGCATTGGCAGCATTCGGTGGAACAAAATTTGGGTCATCTTTCCGTGAAGTCGCGTAGGATTTCGTTTTTGCATATCCGATGCGCTATACCAAAACAATCAGTAATTTTCACCTTTAGGACGATAAAGGTACGACGTACCAGAGGCTTGTCATAGAACACCATACCTTCGCAAGCGCGCATAGCAGTAGTGGCTCCTGCAAGATCGCTGAAGACGAGAAAAGCTTGGCCTCTCATTTTGGGACTTTTGGATGCGACAACGTCGATAACCTTGCCGTATGTGGTGAAGAGCGCAAGAAGCTGAATTCGGAGTTCGTCTTTGTGAACTTTGTCGTTGAGATTGTTGACATAAAGTGTATTATTGGGCTGATTCGAAGATGAAGACATATTGCGGAACGTGTAGGGCCCAGTCCGTGATGGTTTTGAGTAAATGGGCGCGGGCGCTAAGTATATTTGAAAAAAATAAACGTGCTTCGCCAGCAAAGTCCCTTGCGTCCTTCCCATCGTTTCCTCAACGATGGACTTTGCTTCGCGGCTTCCGGATTATCTCGTTCCTTTCTTTTCGATTTCTTCGCCTACAGATGCGCCGGCCAATCCAGACTCCTTTCCCAACTCGCGCTATTATAAAACAGACCCCAAGGACTTTTGTCTGGTCATTACTTTTATCGCTATAATGGCCATTCTTCGGGATGCTCTGCGTCTGGGCGTATTCGAACCTTTTGTGAAATGGAAGCTGTCCAGAGATCTCCGGTTAAAACGCAAGCAGCAAAATGGCACCACTCGCGTCGTTTCCAACGGAAATGGACATTCGCATACCGCGTTCACCAAGGCTGAGCGTCGTAAAATGAGACATAGTGTCTTCAGGTTCGCAGAACAAGGATGGCCTATTGTGTATTATCCTCTGCAGTGGGCTTTTGGACTGGTAAGCGCACTTGATATGCCCTCCTTTTATTTGTGCGCTAAGTTTCCCCTTTCCAGTACATTCACAATAATCTCCCAACTAAACTGCTCGACCCGGTTGATGTCTGGGCTAACTACCCCCACATCCCTCTTGCAGCCCCTATAAAAATCTACTATCTGTCTCAACTTGCTTTTTATGTACACCAAGTGCTTATTCTCAATGCGGAGGCACGACGAAAAGATCACTACCAAATGATGACCCATCATGTTATAACTATCTTCCTCGTCTGGGGAAGCTATTACTACAACCTCACTCGCAATGGTTGTCTCATTATGATGCTGATGGATCTTTGCGATATATTCCTACCAGTACGTTCCCCAAGTTCTTTTCAAAAGGTACATACTCATTTTTTTTACAGTTGGCCAAAATGCTTCGCTACCTTGAACTGCCCCAAATTTTCCCCGACATAACCTTTGGTGCATTCATGGTGTCATGGTTCATTACGCGCCATGTCCTGTTCATCATCGCAATCAAGTCGGCTTTCCTCGATATGCCTCGGGTGACCAACTTTGGATGGGACCCAAGCCGCGGCTACTATCTCACTAAAGGCTCGCATTACATGTTCATAATGTGTCTGCTTGCATTAGAGGTCAGTGCTCCGTATACCTCTGATCGTTGGGAGAATAACATTTTGTTGTTGAGGTTCTTCAAATAATCTGGTTCGGTATGATATGTCGCGTTGCTTGGAGAGTAATATCTGGCGAAAGCGCGTCGGACGTTCGCAGTGATGAAGAAGGGTGCGAAAGGTTATCCTTCCCTCCAAATATATTTTGCTCACAAAATATTTTACAGGGAGAATGATGATACTGATGACATTGACAAGGAAGAGTAGTGAGATGTTGCTGTATTTCTTGAAGGCCGAGCTTGCGCGCGATACCCTAGATGAACGCTAGATGTACCCCAGTGGTATTAATTGTGCGATAATGTTGATCTTATAATTGTTTTGCTCCGTCGTGCCAGTGGATCGAGTTCCAACTTCAACTGACTGCCAGATCACGGTAGTCCCATGGAGGAAGCGTACATACGGCTGTAAAACTATGCCGTGCACCATAAGGTACTTGACCGCTTCAAGTCGACGAAGGAGGGCTTTAATGAAGGGTAGGTATTGACCAATCTTGCATTCTGTCACTCATAAAAAAAGTTAGTGCGACAGTGATACTCATAGTAGCTTTCTCTTCCTTGTTCAAGTATCGGCGCAAGAGAATTCCGACGCCATTCGCAAGCGAGGACTGACTCGCGGCGTCTTCGGTCGTCTGGCCTGCCTGTGGCGAGGAGGCTGTGGACGCTCTTCCCGCCCGAATCGACGCTCGTATGTCGATAATGTGGCGCGATTGAAAGAACTGCTCAATGTTGCAAGCCCTCTGGCAGAGACAGCATGACTTGTTAGAACGGCGCATCTATTTCCCGTGTTTTTGCAAGACCCTTCTCCTGGACTGTACCGGATGCGATCACAATAACGATTCCTTCGCCGACGTAGGCTCATTGTCCGTCCATTACAGGACTCATATTTGACTATCCTATACAGCGGCTTTCCACAGCTTCGTACTTATTGACCTATTACTAGAGCGACAGCTGGTTTGGTATTGTCGCGAGACTGTTTTTCTATTCTTGGGGTGACTCTGCTTAAGCTACATGAACGTTCACCAAACTTTTCGCCTTGCTTGTTATTGTTGGGCCTCTTTTTACTAATTAGCTTGGATACCTTTGCTTTCTAGAAGAGAACTTTCAACTCGAGTTGTTACATTCGCATAAGGAGCTCAAGATTGTCTTTGCCCCTCTAAAGACTGGTAAATGGCCGGAGCTGTACCTCAAAATTGCAGTTCTGAATCGGTGAGTGCTTTGTTTAATGCTACGATCTTTCTAACCATTATTGTAGGGGGACTACAGAGATTCCACCTGTTTGTGCGTGTAATAAGATTGGGGTGGTCAATGAGATTTTAATACCTGGCGCCATCGCTTAGATGCATGCATCGTTCAGCCTTTCTCGATCTATAATGCTTTGGTACTACTAGCTCGTATCTCAGCTATGCAGGTTCTGTGTAGGCTCCTACTGAAATGGCTGTCGTTCATTCAAGATAGTATTGTTACTGTATCTTGCCATGCATTTAATAAAATAAACTGTACTGTACATTTCTATCCAAACGATTCGATTTCAGACGCGCTATCAGACGTGACGGGCCGTACTCCGGATCGCGTTAGCTAGCACGCATGTGACAGTCGCGTTCCTCTGTTGATCCTCTTAAACGTGTACTATAGCACGCTTCCGGCTACTCTGCAGATACTGCGGCTACAGGTCCCTCTAAACTTTCTAACCTGGCCTCCCTTACATACTTTTAAACTCCCTATGGATCATCTCGAACTAATCAACAACTTCATTGAATCACTTCCATACCTCGACAAAGATGAGGTTCCGGAGGATTCGTGTTGCGCCATATGTCTCATACCGTTCGAAGAAATCTTTGAAGATGTTTCCATCGACAAGCCGCTGGACGGAGGGGTGACACAGCTGCCATCTTGCCAGCATATCTTCTGTCGACACGAGTACGTTCAAGTTGTTGCTCTGAATCCACTCAAATTATTGCTCACACCAATCCTAGTCTTGTAGAATGGATACGAGGCATGGTAAAGACCTTTTATCACTTGAACTTACACGACACAAAATTTGAACCCCCTATTTCATCAGCACGGAAGTTGTCCAACATGTAGGCGTACATTCATCTCTAATATCCGACCCCCTTCGGATTCTGATGGAGAGTCATCGGATGGAGGAGAGTACATTCCAAACGACGAAGAAGATGACGAAGAAGACTCTTACCTGGTTGATACAGACGGCTTCACTGAAGCGGATGAGTTTGACGTTGAAATGGGAGAGGTGGACTTGGATGTATATCAGAGTTGGCAACCTAGTGACATTGACGACGCGGTCGACGATGGATCTTCGGAATGGGGTCTAACCGATGGAGATTCTGTCTCAAATTCGGACGGAGACATTAGCTTTGAAAGTGAATCGGTTTCCGTACACAGCGGTACGTATATCTTTCTCCTGCGATGTTCACTTCGGAAGTCTTATGTTGGTCTAACACCAGATACCAATATTATTATTCAAGAGGATGAAGATGATAATCGTAGTGTCAGCTCCCAGAACGACGAAAATAAGTAGCGTTCTACAGTCATTTCACTACAACCCACCCTCTTTCCTGGAATATTTACGATTTATGGATTGCTTTGTGTGTACCAAATGGATTTTAATTGTTGTGTATGTATCACGTCCCTCGTCTACTTTATTATTCAATAGATTTGAGCAGTGTGTCCACCGCGTTTCCAAACTTCCAAACTCCATTATATTTGCCGCTCCACTTCAGACCTTTTCCTCCACCTTTGACTGCCATCTGGGATTTGAGAGCTTCTCCAGTTGACTTGACCAAATTGTCGTCAGAACCAACGACCATGACGACGGTAGTGCTAGTCGTAGTCTGTGCCGAGGGGGTTGAAGTCAAGATAAGCAAGTAGGGAGTGTTTGCGATCTGGTCCGAGAAAGCAAAAGATATGGCGGATAAGAAGCCAAGAGGATTACCGCCATCGTCAGTGCGGTGAACATGTTTTTTGAAGATGTATCCATCATTTCCAGATCCAACAGCAGCTTCTGAGATCAATGCTGTACTAATGTGTTTCGCAAGCTCTAGCTCTAGATCTGTGACGCGCTTGTCTGCTTTCTTTCGTTCCTCTACAACCTGAGATACACGCTCCGGGACCAAGGGAGCGCCGCAGCTCAAAATAGAGGAGGTATTAGCCAGAAAATTGTGGGTAGACGACAGATAGTCGATAAGCCGTGGTCCTGACAAGAAGTAGAGTCGAGCGGACGTCGTATTGGAGCGCGACATAGAGTCAGTATGAGGAAGAAGGAAAAGCTGAAGATTATGGATGCTCGGTAAATGAGTACCACAGCATCTAAAGAAGGTAAGCAAAGAAATATATATTTGAGTTCAAAATGAGACTTACGGATTTCTATCCACACCATCTATAACAACGACTCGATTGACACCGCCTGTATAATCTGAAGGCAAAGCTTTTCCGACAGATCGACCACTCTCTAGTACCACAGGGTCGGTACTTCTTGTCTCGATCCAGTTCTTCGACTTCGGTGTGTACTCTTCGGCCTTCAAACACCAGGCGATTGGCTTCCGTTTGGATGAGCACAATTTCTTCGACGGTCATGCCGCGAGGAACTTCGACATAGCAGGGAGATGGGAAGCTAGTCAAAGACCAAGACAATGTAGGGAGGTTCAAGCGAGTTTCCAGAAGCGCAGAGAGGAGATGTTGAGAAGTGTGCATTGACATCTACGACTGATCCTAAGCAGTCAGCTTGAAAATTACAGTACAGGACGTACATGGTCGTATCTTCGATCGAAGTCCTCTTTACCCAATGATGCAGTGACTATAGAGCCAGCTGCGAAGACTGTCAGCGCCGATTGCACATCTGCCTCACTACCGGTCTTAACATAGTGGACAGCATGTCCTCCGTGTCGTTTTGCTTGCAGGACAGACCAAATTCTTCCGTCGGATGTCTTTATCAATCCTGTATCAGTCGGCTGGCCGCCGCCTTCGTAGGGTTGAAATTAAATCTGGGAAGTGGATCGAGCGACGTATAAAGTACCTTCAGGAAAGATTACTGTATCGTGAAGAATAACCTCTAGGATTGGTTCATTGGGAAGTGTGGGGGCAGAAACTGCCTTCTTGGTTTTCTTTCCGACAGGAGCCGGCGAAGGTTGAGATATGTTGCACGCAACTACAGTTGTCTCTATTTCTCTCAAGAGAGGATCACCTAGAATGCATCACTGATTAGTTTGCGGATTTTCAGAAGGTAGAGTCAAACGTGGAAGCACGTTGAGCTGCCAATAATCCGACCGGGATACTTGTAGATTTTTCCGATGGAACTTTGAGAGTTGGAGATACTATGCGAAAGTAATCTGGAGGTGTAGTGGACGGAGAAAGAACTGCTACAGTGGCCATTTCGTATAGGTCTGTGCTGCAAGCAAGATGTCAGTGATAAATAGATAAGATCATGAGGGACGAGTAAGCGAAGCAAGAGAAATACGCGCCCGATCATGTTCGGCCCTTCTTCCGGGGAAGCGCTCGCCCTTTCGCCTTAACCGCGACCTATATGGCTCACTATATTTCCTCCGAGCCCCAGATAAATGGCGAAGCCAGCCCCCTTCTCTCACATCACTCCAGTGGTTAGTTCAACTCGTGAATTAACTTCTGTAGAGAAATTCATTGTTATAGACGATGAAGTGTTTATAGTGCAGGATCCTGACACAGAATTCGGCGGTACGGAGGCTCGGAAGAACTTGGAACGCTCTCTGTTGCGCAAACTAGACCTACGGATGTCCATCCTCATTCTAATATACATTCTAAACTGTGCGTTCATTCGACGATAGCTGAAGCAAGCTCTCGGTTACATTGACCAGATATTGACAGGAATAACGCTGCGTATGTTCCCTCAATATTGGCCCTCAGTGTTGTTATAACATAGACTTTATCAGTGCTGCTCGCTTACGTGGTTTTGAAGAGGACCTTCACCTCAAAGGCTCACAATTCGCGACGATTCTAAGCTCTCTATACATCGGCTATATAATCATGCAAGTGCGCGTCCTAATTCTAAATCGCATTGCTCAACTTCTAAATACCGTACCCTGCATATAGATACCATCGTAAGTCCTTGTTATGAACCTCCCAGTTGCAATACTCATTCGCAATAACAGCAATATGTTTCTTAATTATATCGGCAAGCCGTCCTTGTATCTACCAGGTTGCATGGTAATATCTCATGGCCTATGTTCAAGATATCCGCTGACGAATCCCTCGACAACTCATCCTCGTCGTTCTCTTCCCTCCCTCATAAATCTCAGGTGATATGGGGAGTCCTAAGCATGGCTACAGGAACTACCACCAGGTATCTTCAGCAGTACTCTCACTTTTTATACAGTGTATTGATATCTGTCTAGCTACTTTGGTGCGCTTTGCACGCGCTTCTTCCTCGGATTTGTAGAGGCAGCCTTTTTCCCTGGAGCTTTGGTTAGTGGGCAATGGTTATCCTCTCTGTCCCTCTTTGTTGATGCGGTTTCGAACTTAGTTCCTTATCTCAGTTTGGTATAAGCGTGATGAGCTCTCTCAGCGCACTGCTTATCTGAGCTCCGGGAGCTTAATTGCTAACGCCACCGGCTCGTTGATAGCTTCAGGCATACTTGGCGCTACAGACAACGTTTTCGGCGTAGCGGCCTGGCGCTGGCTCTTCTTCATTGAAGGTGAATTGCGTTCCTTCACAGATAGATTCGTATTGACGAAGCCTACTGTATCGAAGGAGGCCTTACAGTGCTTGTCGCCGCATTCGCCTTCTTCTGTCTCCCTAATTTCCCTGAAACATCGTCTGGATGGCTCACTCCTGCCGAGAGAATGGTCTGTTCTCTCCATGTCCCTTTTCATTGCTCACATAGTCTCGAACGTTGTTCCTTAGGTCGCAATACGGCGTATGGAGGAGGAGAATACCACAATTACTTCAAATTCCAAGGAATTGAGAGTCCAGCTGAATGGATTAATTTCGGCTGTGAGCGATCCTAGGGTCTGGTGGCTTGCAGCTACCTTGAGCTGTTTGACATTGTCTCTCTCATTCAATGCCTACTTCCCCAGCATAATGGCCACCATTGGATACAATCCCACCATCACATTGCTACTTTGTGCTCCTCCTTGGTTTGTAGCTACCGCAATTGCGATTGCTTTGTCTCGGTGGGTTTCTTCAGGTGCCTGTAAACTACTGGAGCCAATATATTATCTACAGACATTCGGACAGAACTGGTGAACGATGCTGGCATATTACATTCACCATGTGTATCGGAATCCTAGGATTTACTTTGGCTCGTTCGACGATGAATGCAACCATTCGCTATATTTCTCTGTGCGTCTACTACTTACACCTCGTTATCACTGAAATGGCATCTCTGACGCACCAATCAGTTTTATGATGGCACAGTAAGTTGTTGTAAAGCCTTCAACCGCGGCTCGATCCTCACCCTTTCATCCAGGTCCTACGCTGGCCACATATGTTTCTTAGCCTGGGCTAGTGGTTCTGTTTCGCAAACACCCGCCAAGCGAGCGGTTGCTTTAGCCTTGATGAACACTATCTCATCGTTAGGCAATGTATTTGGATCGTAAGAAACCTCTTCAAGCCCGTATATTATATACTTACAACCGAATCTTTGCAGTTATATTTGGCCTACAACGTGGGGCCCAGAATATGCCCCGTCCTTTGCTATATGTACGTTTGCTAGTGCATTGACCTTAGCAATGAGTTGGATGCTCCGGAAACATTTGGCTACCTTGAACAACACTGCCGCAAAGAAAGAGGCTCTCAACAATGAGGCTGAGGGTTATAGATATCTTTTATGACTATTACGTTTCTCATAGACGTACCAAATTAATCCAGTATATGATCTCTTCATTAGCACTTTTCCCTCGCCGTAGTAACCTCTTCTTCGACTGAGCGTACAGACTTCTAGAATTTCGACTAGATTTGTGTGTCGTTTCGTCCCGATTTCGTCCTTATGTCAAGACGAGGAATAGGGCAGTAATGACGACGAGAATTCTACTAGTAGTAGCAGGATAGATAATATAGGCTAGGCTGAGGAGAGTCAGGTTGAGACCTAGAAGTATCTGAGTTCGTATGTAGTAGAATGTATCATATGATCTTTTAGGCGAAGATTAGCTGTTTTGGCTGAGGCTTGGCCCGCGTGAGTGGGCCTAGATGCACACGAGAAGCGAGGCACCGGCGACTAATCTCAGTGACCGTAAGTACACCTGCGCACTTGGCAGCGCCTTCCAAGTGTGGCTGTGTGTCTCTCATATATGCGTAGTCGCTCTCGAAGTAAATTCGAACAACTTTTCTCTTTGACCATCCTCAACTTATTCTCTGACTTTATGTTCTGCTCAGAATCGGAGTCAACCTGGAGCGCTTTCCTAAAAAGCGCCAAGATTGCGAAAACAGAAAGCTCACAGATATCCGATCCACTCATCAAGGCTATCAACCTTCCGAAGTTACTTCCCCAGCTCATACAACACGCCTATGAAAAAAGTCTTGTCGGTGTAAATTACCAGTACCAGATCACCTTCCCTTACACATACGGCAATACGAATATAATGAGAGGGATCAACTTCACAGACGACGACCCGCAGAAACTCGAATTTCATGCTCCGGCGTTGTGTCGGCTGTTCAATCGGCTAAAAGATGCTCTTATGCGTCCAAATGCACCCGAACTTGCTATTCGTCGTGCTATCGACGACGTCTTTGAATTAGTCTTCGTGCTCGACACTGCAGCTCCGTGCGGCACTTCAATACCTGTACGCTTTCTTCCAATATGTTTGAACTCAGTAGTTGCAAAATACTAATTGTGTCCTATCCTATGTGCAGCGTTCGAATCTCCGGTCAAGCTAGTGTACTTCGATAAACACTCACTCAGTCGCTATCCCAGCGGAGTCGCGAAAGCTGCTGGTGCCGTGGTTTTGACAATGCCAGAAAGCCTACTTCAAATTGTTACCAAGAAAAAAGCCAAAGAAAATCACTGGCGCTCAGGTGATAACCTTCGCGCAGAGTATGCTCCCACATATGTCGAATACAAGGGTGGCCTGCAAAACAACGGTCGGCAAGCCATTCTGGATAGTGCTGCGGTTCAGGCTGTTAATCGCGTGCTTGATCTCCATGTCACCGGTTACTCCCTCAGCATACACCACAACCAGGTCGATGTAATCACTTCATGCTGGGACGAAAACCCGGGAAATGTGAATGTGAGTCTCGGCGTGTGTTGAAATGTGAAGGTGCTTATGTTTCAACCCAGGATTTTATGTATCAATACACAAAACTCGACAATATCTTTGACTTGGCCGACGCACTAGGATTTTTGAAATTCTTCTCCTTCTTATGTCAACTACGGCAACATCATCTATTCTCATCCTCGAGCAATTATCCAACATCAGTGACAGCAATAACATACGTGTTGGTCCAGATCCCTTTTCTTCGTCACTCCCCGTTGATGAACATCCGGCGCCGCAAAACGATCCTGATGATTCAACACCTGATAAGCCACACAATGCGAGCAGCGGAGCTGATCGTATGGTGGAAGATGATTTGGAGTTAGGTGAAGATGCCCAGAGTAATATACCCGTTGACAAATTCTGCGAGGAAGAAGAAGAGAGGATGCAAGATAGTGAAGACGATGAGGAGCAGGATTGTAAAAGAGATATCAAAGCAGCAGTGGAGGAAAAAGTTAACACCTGCGCAGTGATTGTCAAGGCAAGCGGCGCATTAATTATGTATCATCGTCTGTTTTACTCATACGTTTGGAACACAAACACCGTTTCTTACTCACGAACTGACCGTCGACCTTTAGTTGGCCATGGCTTATGATGTTTTTGTTCGAGCCATATATACCTGTAAGTCCAGTCACCGTCAGTGGTCACTCATATTGTCCCATTACGAGGTTACATTCTTGAATGTATTTTGGGAATTCATTGTGTTGATTTTGGGTGATGGATGAGCTTGTTTATGCCATCGACATTCCGCAGAAGTAGTATGTTTCGTTCCTCTATGACGCGCGTTGTTATATGTTCATGATACACCTCGTGCGCCGATATTGCGGGGTGCAGCTAAGCCCTCTTAAAGGAGACCAATGGTGCTGTTGGAACTTTTGCAGCCGCCTTGCCAATCAATGTCTTGCACAAACTAAGCACAACGCCACTGGATTTTGGAATAGTGAGGTACAGTGTGGAGGTTGCACTATGATGTTGCTGGTGAGGTACTTATCATGATGCATACGGGTAACCTCAGTCTTCTAGAGCCTCCTCCTGCCGACTTGATAAAAGATGTGTTGCGTGCTTTAACACGGTCCTGATGAAAATATGCTGTGTCTACGAAAAGTAAAGCCCATAGCAAGACCAATCTTGCTTTCCCTGGTCCCGATACTATTAATGCGACAGCAGCGTGTGGTTGTCCAGCCGTCAGTCTTGCGCTGACTTGGAGTACGAGGCATGAACTCAGAGATTCATAATGTGCTTCCAGTACATCAGCTCTAGTCGAGACAAAAGGACCACATAGATGAGACTTCGCAGCCCATTTTAAAAATGTTCATCGCTTCGGAAATTATTATGTATATACAATATTTTCTACGGTGTCCAAAGAGAACAGATAACAACCACAAAACTGCAAATCCATCACGAAAATAACATTGTCCTTATTGTGACTTAGCAATAATATCCTCATACATAACACTTCCACTCAAAGAGCACCGTATCAGTGTCCAGGAGTGGTGTTCTTGTTGAACAAGTCATGGTAAATTTATTCTTGGGAAATGGAGCTGAACCGGCACGAAATATGACTGAACTCGAATTCGAAGTTGTGGGTGGGTGCATTGTCAATCCAATCAATCCAATCGTGCTGCAAGGTTGGATTTCAAGTTTTGCAGCCTCGCCGATGCAGGTCTTACACGAACTGCCCATCGACTGATAGGTGTAAACATCGATGATAAGCTACACGAAGATGAGTCCATGGTGAGAAGAAGAAAAAACAACAAGCAAAGACTCATCCACTATAGCATCCGGCGGGCAAACTTCGGCTTCAGCTGACTTGCGGTCCGGGTTTCTCTCCGACGTTCTTCCATGATGATCTGGTCATTGTCATCTCTGCTTTTCTTCCTTAACTTTAACCTTAAGCACTGGGATGAAGAATATCACGATTAATGACTGGACTTTTACTCAAGTCGGAGGCGGTAAAGGGACCAAACAAGATGAATATTTGCAAGCAATCGGGCCCACAACCGTTCACGTCGAGCTCTTGAAAGCAAAACGAATTCCCGATCCAGTGAGTCGTTGTTGGTAGTCAGGTCTAGCTAATCAAGCTCAAATACGCGTTCAGTTCATCGGGCTTGCCGAACACGACGTTCAATGTCAGTCCATGTGAACAGATTATCTCTAAGTGCTCATCCATAACACAGGGATCGGCGAAAGCGATTGGATTTTCAAGTCACTTTTTACAGTCTCAGAAGATGACCTTCAATCTTCCAAACAGGTTGATCTAATATTTGAAGGCTTGGACACTTTTGCCAGTTGCATCTTGGTAGGTTCTTTCCTCCGAGTCCTAAAGACGCGGGATCTAACCAATTGCGAACCTCCGAAGAATGGAGAACAAATACTTGAGTGAGATACCTTCTGTCCCGCATCAATTACGACCAACTTACATTTACCAGAACTGAGAATCAATTTGTGGGTTATCGGGCCAACGTTTTACACCACCTAAAGCCGGGACAAAACGAACTGGTGTTGAACTTTAGCAGCGCCTTCAAAAAGGTTGCCTTTGATACTCTGGTATGAATACAATGTTTGGCTCATCATTATCCAGGGCCGCGATCTTGAAAAACAGAATGGGAAGCTCAATCTATGGAACGGGGACAGTAGTCGTCTTCATGTAGGTTTTTTTCCTCCCAGACCGTCCTTATAGTTGAGCCGCCTCTTCTCAGGTTCGCAAGGCCCAATACAAGTACGCTTGATCATCCGACTTCAGGGAGCCCAAAATAATCTCACTCTCGTTCAGCTACGGCTGGGATTGGGGCCCAATCCTAATGACCGTTGGACCGTGGAAGCCAGTCTATCTTGAGCTCTACAAGAACAGAATATCAGATCTCGACATACGGAGTGAAGTTTCCGAGAGTCTGGATGTGAAGATGACGGTGGACATGACTTTTTTTGATAATACAGCGGGACAAGCGACCATTACGCTCAAAGCACCCGACGGTACCATCGTCGCCTCAGACAACAATCTCCGAACCAATGAGGGAAAGAGACGCGTCGCATTTTCGTTCGCGGAGGGAGAACTGCAACTCTGGTACCCTGTCGGTTATGGTGAACAGCCCATTTATACCGTAGAGGCGGATCTTACCGATGAAGTGCGTACGTTTAGTTTTTACCTGTGTTTTAGACATTGATCTCCTTTTACAGAATGGCACACTGCTCGATTCAAAAACGCAGAAAGTGGGATTCAGACGGGCAATTGTTGTTCAAGAAAAGCTCGTAGATCAACCAGGGCTGTCGTTTTTCTTTGAGGTTAATAACGTCCCGCTGTTTGCTGGAGGCTCAAACTGGATTCCGGGTGATTCTTTTGTGTGTACATTTTATTGTTCCAGTTTACTTGTGTTGATCTTTCCTTAGCTCACAACGTAAGAAAGCATTCGCGTTAGATTTATTGATCTTTATAACAGTTATATAGGATGAATTCGGATAGATATAGAGCTTGGCTGAAACTTCTGGTGGAAGGAAACCAGGTTGGTCAATATCTTCTCTTTGTGTTCGACTACTGGAATACTTGTCAGAACATGATACGTGTATGGGGAGGTGGAATTTACGAGGCTGATGTCTTCTACGACATTTGCGATGGTAAGTGTGGATTTATCGCAGATAATATTTATTAGTGATCTCATTCAATGTTACAGAAATGGGAATTCTTGTATGGTTCGTCGTTTGAAATTTTTGGCATTGGCAAGAGAACTGAGCTAACACAGGCAAGACTTTATGTTTGGCTGTGGCCAGGTCAGTTTGTCCTTTTTACCTTTCACTTCTGATTGCTAAAGAAAATTCTAGTACCCCGCGTATGACTCTTTTCTTGCTCTTGTTAAAGACGAGGCAGAGTACAACGTGAAGAGGCTGCGTCATCATCCTTCTCTCTGCATCTTTGCAGGAAACAATGAAGGTAAATAGCACTACTTTTCCTGCGAAGATTATTTGAGAGTAGTTCTTTAGATTACCAAATTGCTGAATCCCTGAATCTCGAGCTTAACTACGATGATGAGACCTCGGACTTCCGCAAAACGAATTTCCCTGCCAGACATATATATGAACGAGTTCTTCCAGAAATTGTAGGACGCCTTTCGAATATCCACTATCACAGGTCTTCTCCGTACAGCGGCCAAGGGAAAATTACAACGGATCGCACATTCGGTGGTACGCAGCATCTACTTACGTTCTCCCACTACCTCACTGATAGATACGACATATACTAGATCTACACCAGGTAAAATTCTTCTGCGCAGCATCCACATTGTCGCTGACATGGCAAAAATGCAGTGGAACGTCTGGCATGGGACGCAAGAACCATGGACAAAGTGGGATATTCTATCAGGTTAAATGCGTGTCGTCGCCTTTTTGAATATCGTACTCATATTGGCTGGGCCGTCAGGACGATTTGTCTCGGAGTTCGGAATGGAGGGTTATCCCAATATCCGTACTGTCGACTATTGGCTCGGAGGAGAAACGCGAGAGCGCTTTCCTCAATCACGAATTAACAATAGCCATAACAAAGGTACTGCCCTACCGCCGTTCTCTAAAATTGTGCTGTATGCTTAGTTTAATTTTCAGCGGATGGTTTCGAAAGGCGGCTAGAGCTGTATCTCGTGGAGAATTTCAAGGTATGCTTATATTTGCTTAACTGAATACGTTTGTGCACTGAATCCACTTTGCTTTAGCATTCATTCGAGATGGAAAGGTATAGTACTCTGGCGTATCTTCTACATCCTGTGTTAAATAATAATATCCCCTCTAGTTACGTTTATGCGACCCAAATAATGCAAGCCGAATGTCTGGCCAGTGCCTACCGTCTGTGGAGACGCAACTGGGCTGGCAAAGGAAAGGAATATACCGCAGGGGCGTTGGTATGGTGTGTGGAACCTCCATCTAGTGCTACAACTTGCCATTTCTGACAAATCGCTTATAGGCAATTGAACGACTGCTGGCCGACGACCAGTTGGAGCATCGCTGATTACTTCCTTCGACCCAAGCCCGCCTATTTCGCAATTTCTCGCGAGCTTCGTCCTTACACCGTTGGTATAACCAGAAAAGAAGTTACCACATTTCTAGACGACAGAGCAGCCGCGGACTTTACGATTCATACTGTGATCGAGTTATGGGGCACCAATAGCACTTTGACCGAAAAGAAGGTCACTGTCGAGTTCTTGAACCATGACCTCCACGATGCTACATTCAAAGATGGCTGGACAAAGTTCGTAGCACACGAGCCTTTGTTACCTATTCTCGCTGATTCTCTCGTAGAACTGTGACCCTATCTCCGAATTCCAGCACTGAGATCTTCTCGGGAGGGATCCATGCGCTACCAGAAAGAACTTTGAAGAGCCAGATTCCCAAGGTCATCGTTGTGTCTGCTCGCTTGCTGGATGGAGACGGCACAGTCCTTGCACGCTACTCAAATTGGCAAGTTTTGTGCCAAATTCATTATTGAAGACTAGCATTTACTCCTAGTGTATAGGCCGGAGCCCTACAAATTCATTGACTTCCCCAAGGACTCTGGATTCAAGGTCCAAGTGGCTTCGGATGGTGAATCCGTGACGCTGTCCTCGAAAGTACCAGTCAAGGGTGTCATTCTTGACGCGGAAGGCGAAGACGTGAAATGGAGCGACCAAGCAATCGACTTGATACCCGGGGATGAACAAGTAGTTCAAGCTATCGGACTCAAGGGCCGTATTGTTCAGGCCAGGCATATTGGAGATGAAACGGCATGAAGAAGAGTGGATTGTACGTTGATGTCTATGGTTAGCGCATATGGCTATCAATTAATCACCTGGATGTGCAAGTACAGTAATAAGAGAATAAGAATATGCGATACAAATGGAACCCAGGTAGCATAATTGAACGATAAAGCGCCAGCATGTGTCTAAAGAAACTGTAAGTAAATCGGAGAGGATCGAGAGGTGGCGAAAATATGGTTGCCATAGTGTATATTAGAGGAGGAAAGAAAGTGTTACATGATAACACAGCGGTTCTGGACTGGAGGTTCTCCAGTATTCGGTGCTCGTTTCTCTATTTCTGCTAGGCAATGCTAAGAGGTAAATGGGAAATGAGACGAGAGACGCAAATGATGACCGAAGAACACGCACTTCAAAGACTTTGCCTAATAAGAGGATGCGTATATCAGTATTTGAATTCATACACCGAGGAGGCGTACTGGTACGTACCGACATTAAGATTGGTCTTTGCACTAGTCTCAACCCATGCTGCGTTGAGTTCTTGGGCCAACTTCTGGCCCTCTTGCGGGGTGACTTGCCGACTACAGAAGGCTATTTAGCAAACTAGCACCAAATGACGCACGTAGCAGGCGTACCTTGATTCTAAATCAACCTTGGAGCCAACAACGACGCAAGGAATGTCCGTTACGCCACAAAACCCAATGATCTTGTCGTACACGATTTGGATCATGTCGAAGGAAGCTTTGGATGTGACCGAGTAGACCAGCACGTATCCATGGATGCCAATGGCATGCTTCGAGTTTAGGATTGAAAATTCATCCTATGAATCATGTTTAGCAATGTTATAGGGAGTAGTAGTGGAATAGACTCACTTGACCGGCGGTATCAATGACCTCGCAGTCGAACTCTGTGCCTTTGTACTTGACGCTTTTCGTGAAAGTAGCTTCAATGGTGGGATAGTATTCAGAGACGAATCGATTCTCAGAGAATTGGATGACTAGAGACGATTTTCCTGCAAAGCGATATAATATGAGCAAGGATTTTATGACGTAGGACAGCAGAGTGATAAGTACCAACTGAACGAGAACCCAAGACAGCGATCTTTCTCTTCTTCAGGTTCTCAGCGGGGGCCATAGTGTACAGATTTGAAAGGAGGGATGAAAGTGTAAGTCAAGGGACGGAATTGCTGGATTGCGACGTAAAATAAATGCCTTTAAATAAGGCAACAGTGACGAAAGAAGAGGTTGTGAATTGGTGCGTCTCCAATTTCGCCGAGCAGAAGCGGGAACGTGAGTGGACCGAAATTGAAGTCCTAGGAAGAGTATAAATACGTTTGCTGATTATTGTGGTTGTAAATTGAAGCCCCTCAGGCGTCCCTATGTGCGCTAATGAAACTGCGGGAACCGACGCTCTTTGCATGTCGCGTGATGAATTTGGTCCGCATAAAATGGAGAGGATGACTTAGGCACCAGAATACGAACAGCGTCTGCACGTAAATTCTAGTAGCTATTCCCATGCAATATTTATATGATATACTTCCACCGACATAAGTCAACCGACACAAGTATGTAAGTACATGATCCTACCGAACGTCTGACCGAACGCCCGTATTAACCGTCAAATATGCTTTAGATGCAATGAAGCTTGAAGATCCGCGCCTCCAGACGGAGGGAACGCAGTCCCATGAACCAGTGTCGCTAGAAGGAGTAGACATGTAGAGCAGCATTGTCTCCCTCCTGTTATATAAAAGGTAAGCTCGACATCGCCTATAGATCCGGACACTCACAGTCACAAAAACCAAAGCATCCTCAACTAGCATAACAGCCTCCACGCTTTTGAGCGGGATTTTTCCTGTTCTTATCCGACCCGGCATACTAGAACAAACGGGCTCCTTTCCAAAGACCTTCTCTACGACAGTGCCTTCGGTCAAGTACACCGTCTCTGGTCGTCTCTCTCCCTTCTCGAGATCATACCTCACACCCAACTTCGTAAAATCAAATAGGCGGAAGGTCTCAGTGCCAGCATCGTAAACCGAAGCCATCATACCGTGGACATAGCACACCCAAACATCCGAAAAATTAATCGGCAGTAGCCGTGTATTTTGCGGGCCCCATTGATTCCACTGAAGAAAGTCTTCTTCTTTCGAACGTCCATGGCGAAAATGGTAAATTAGAACGGAGAGTGGAACAAAGAGCGCATAATTCACATCTTCATCTTGCTGGTTTAAGAGGCGATAGTTGATCACTATTAGGCGGTCATCTAGAGAGGTAGCGAAAGGGACGTTCGACTCTGAATGCCAATCCCTAGATGTTGGAGGACTTTCCGAAACGATATCGAGGGCGTAAATGTCGAATTCCAAGGGAGGAGATGGGAGATGGAGAGAATAACCGTCGCCGACTTCTTCATCATGAATGTCTATGAGAACAATCTCTGCAAGGACCGTGTCTTCAGACTCGTTGGAGACACAGCTGAGCATGATCAGAGTGCTGGTGAGAAAGGTGAAAGAAGTAACCTGCGGAAAGTGCTATGGAAAACGCTTCCTTCGTCAGCCTTGGATTTCAAGTCATCAGAAAATGGTTTCACTTTGACCATGGTTCCTGTTTCCCAATTCCAAATGGTAAGTTCAGTGTCATCCGAGTCGAATTCGGGGGAAAACATGATGGCCATATGATCGTCCAGGATTCGAATATCATAACTCCAAGCATCCCCCATCGACTTTGTGTCCACCCGGATTTCAGGCTGTCGGGCCTTGGGATGAGGTCTGCCCGTCTCAAGTGATAGAAAGTGCACTGTGAAAGATGTTGCACGGTTTCTGTAGACGTAATGAATACACGGAAGGAATTAATGAGCGGTATTCTTACAAGAGGTCTACTCTGGTAACAGCCACCAATAGGTCTGCAGAAGGATCCATCGAAAAGTCCCCTACTTTGAAATCAAGAGGGATCTGCCACTCTCGATGGGCGATCCCTCTGTGAATCGATGGAAACCGAACTAGTTTGAGGTAAGTGTCTTCAGGACTGTAGCTGTACAGTCCAAGCACACCGCCGATAAGCTCCCAAAGGCGAACAGAGCTTACAGAGTAGGACAGTGGTTCCTGGGACCATCTTAGATGACTCCAAGCGTCCTGATGTGCTTTGAGCATATCGAGCCGCACGGCGGTGGTATAAGTAGCAGAAGAGCCATCGGTCATGCCGGCTGCTGCTAATTTTGCTGCTAGTTCTAAGAGCAAAGAATCCTTTAACAGAGAGTTCATGCCACGGCAGACCTAAGGTATTACCGAGATCACCTCATATTGCCGCGAAAAAAGCATTAAACATACTGTACCTCTGTGCAACGCAATAGGCTGTGAAAATCCAGCTCTTCCAGGATGAGATATATCAGCTCTGTAGGGAGACAAATCCAACGGCAAGACTTGCTCATGGTGGTCGATTTAGACGGAAGGAGCGGAAAACAAGCCGATCAGTACACGATCACGTTGCTCTTGTTCAGGCGCTTTTATATTATTCTCTCAGACCAAGACTCCTTCATTCGACTCCCACTCAGAGCCAGCTTCAGCTCAGCTTTTCTACTCTTTACACAAAAGAAACCGCTTATTCTTCGAGTCTAATGTCTGCTACCAGTACGCCAAACGACTCTCCCGTCGTCCAACCTCTTCATAATCCAGCTAATGCTGCTCACGTCGTGGTGCCACAAGCACCGCTGGGAAACGTCGTAAACCAGGTGCCAGGAGCGGGAACGGGACTCGGAGCAAAGGCTTTGCTGGCCAAGAAGATGGCGAATCAGTTAGTTTTTTTGTGTGTGATTCTAGTTCAATACTCAATTTCAACAGAAGTGCTGCCTACCACTCGCCTACAGACAATCTCATGACACCTGTAACTCGAAAGCTTTCCGCTGCCAAGAAGAAGCACTTTTCCAAGTAAGTGCGATTGTTGTCGTAGACGATCTTCTTTACTGACATTTGAACGGAAACAGAGGGCCGGCGAAATCTGCTCAATTGTTCGCTCAGAAAGAGGAAAACAGTAGCGAGACCGAAGAGCAGGATGCATCGCCAGCAGAACCAGCAGAATCAGACAAGATGGAGCTCGATAATGACGATGAAAATCCGTTCTAGATCACCATACCACACACTTTTTTGTCTTATTTTCGACCTAGGCGGGCTCCTGTTTACTCTTTTGCGATCTTCCACATGCATTTTCGACATTCCTTGACTGTTTGGCTCTTTACTCTGTAATTGTTCTGTACCGCTTGTATACCAATCTAACGAACGTGAACCGGAACAAATTCCAAATTCCCACAATTGACTGCACTGACGCGTCTCTGATTACGCGTTCACTCTTTCTTCTCAACCTCCAACATGACTACCCTTCCTAATTTTCCTGCTTTTGCGATGCCAGACATTCCCAACAGAGATCATACTATTGACCTTGTCCTTGACTATCTCGCCTCCATTGCTGGCCCAGCTGGACAACTGTCACGCCAGTAGGATCCTCCAGTCATTCGCAGAACCTTTACTCATTATATTCTCAACAGAGAGATGGATCAAATTATCAACCAACTTCCGAGGCTTAACGAGCAACAAGTAATCACATTGGGTCACAAAGGTATCCAAATCTGAGTGACTGATTATTTTCGTTCTTTAATTCAACATGGCCTTTGTGCACAGAGTCCGTTTGCCCAATCTGTTTCATTCCTCTTATGGACCTGCTAGCAGAAGAGGAAACTGCGATTGCGATGGATTCGCCTGCCCATCCTATTGAGGAATTGGGAGTGACCAGACTGGCAGAACCACATCAATGCAATCATTTGTTCTGTCGGCGGGAGTTGAGTTGTCTGCATTCTTCGAGAGCGTTCACTAACTCTTGACCTTTGAGCAGTATATCGCGTTGGGTTGTGGATGGAGTAAGTGCTTTATCATCCACTCAGTCTCATCTTGTTTACATGATTCGAAAGCATGATTCATGCCCGACCTGCCGTCGTCCATTGTTAGAACGAAATGCAGACGACGCAGACGCTACCAACAATTCCAATACCGCGCCATCCCCTGCGGAGGATGCTTACGACCCTTCACAGCTACAAAGTGTACTACAGCATCTTCAAGGAGTCAGTATTGAAGGGCTAGGAGAAGAACCAGAGAGTCTACTCGGTGCATCGTCATTTCCTGCGTTCTTATTCGGACCTGAGACCTACCTTGCAAACTCGTCACATAACGAAGACCGCAGTGAATATCATGGAATGTACTCTTAATTTTTCAATTTCCACTTGTAAGCAAGCCCTATGTATCATGCATATGTAGGGTAAGTAAGTTAGTATTATACTTGATACAAGAACCTAGTACAAAAAACCGGTGTTCATGTGAGATTGAACGGAAAAAGTGTCCTCAAACTCTTCGGCGGATCCCTATGCGTATGGGGTCTGCCTAGGGGAGACTACCCGAACTGTTGCAGATATAGTTCTACAGGTCCGAAGATTTTCGACCTTGTCAGAAGGCCAAGAAAGCTGCATTATTTCAGCTTGGGCTTTCCATCTCCAAAGTTTTTCATTCATTCTCGGCCCAAACAAATAAGTTCAGGAGACTATCGACCTGTGGAACTACGATCAACAGTTCATCCGGGATGATGCATGATGCATCGATGAATCAAGAATTAGTCAGTTCACTGGTTTAGCTCCAGTTCCGAGTGCCAATAAGTACCAATAACTTTCAAGTAGCAATCCACCAACAATCCACCACAGTTCATTGTCGCATGTAATGCAGAAAATGCTCGAACAAAGACCAAATTTGAATGATGAAATTTACAGTATATCAGTTCAAACTTCAGAGGCTGATATGATACATGACGGAACCTCGATTCAGGTGCCCATGACGCATGACTGAACTGTCGATCGAAAAAATTATACTATAGGCAACAGGCAATGTGTATACGTAGCTCTAATGCGGCGCAACTAGGAGAGTCAGGCGAATTACTCATTTAACCGAATGCGCGGTGTGAATATCGCGCTAGAATTTAACAATGACAACGCGCGCGCGTAGCTTCCTCCCACCTACAAAAAGGCTGGTACTTACTCACAATGAAATACCATTATTTCTTCGATTCATATTACTTACAACTTGCAATTGCGCTCAGAGAATTTTGGGTACGCCGTTGCTTTGTACTTTTTGGTGAGTTTATACCCACCTACACGGCCAAACCCCTAATTCTACTCTCCTAGCCATCTCTAGTTCATTCATACTCTGAATCTTGTCATGCGTGTCCTGATCAGTGGAGCAGGCATCGCTGGGCCTTCGCTGGCATATTTCCTGGCAAAGGCCGGCGCAAGCATCACCATCGTTGAGAAGAGTCACTCTCTCCTCTCCCATGGGCAGAACATTGATATCAGTGGCAGCGCAATTGCAGTCGTCAAGAAGATGGGGCTCATGGATCAAGTTCGACGATTCAACACGACGGAAAAGGGTACACAATTCATTGACCCGAAGGGACGGCCATTTGCATCTTTTCCCGTGAATTCCTCTGGTAGTCTCACCTCGGAATTCGAGATCCTTCGTGGAGACTTGGCAGTGATCCTTTATGAGGCTACGAAAGACCACCCCAATGTCGAATACTTGTTCGGTACCACAATCAAGGAAGTTGTCTCAAATGACGATGACACCGTCAAAGTCAAATTGAGCAATGGGGAGGTGCAGGACTTTGCTCTCTTGGTCGCAGCAGACGGCCAGTGGTCAAAGGTACGGAAGCAGTGCTTCCTTCCAGAGCATATCAGCGTTGTCGATATGGGTATGTACGCCGCCTACTGGACCATTCCGCGCCTGCCCAGTGACAATGACTGGTGGAACATCTACCTAGCTCTTGAGTCAAGGATCATCACTATTAGACCCGATCCACACGGTACCGCCAGGGCATTGTTCACTCGCATGCCCTGCAATGACGCTCAGAAAAAGGCATGGTTGGAGGCATCCAGAAGTGACAGACAGACGCAGATAGAGCTCCTGAGAAGGGAGTTCGCAGATGCAGGGTGGCAGGCGCAGAGGCTTTTGGACACCTTGGATGAAACGCCAGACTTGTACTTCCAGGCGATCCAACAGATCAAGCTGTCCAAATGGTCCAACTCTCGCGTCGTCTGCCTAGGAGATGCCGCCTATGCCCCGACGCCGCTCACAGGTGCAGGTACTTCGCTGGCCATCATTGGGGCCTATGTCCTTGCAGGCGAACTGAGCAAGCTCGGAGGACGGTGAACATCCTTCCAAGGCGCTCAAGGCTTACGAAAGCGCCTTTCGCCCATTTGTCGAGGAGGTCCAGAAGATCCCATTCTTTGTTCCAGCCATTGCGCATCCCCAGAGAGCATGGAAGAGATGGCTGCTCCATACCTTTGTGTGGGCAGCAGTCCAAGGTCGTCGCAACTCCATGGTTGGTAAAAAAATCCGACCATAACAGCAGCGACGAAGATTTTCCATTGCCACAATACCCTTGCTTTGATGAGGGCTCCAAAACTACCACTTCTTAACAGTTCTTTGGCTACTAGTGTTATGGAATATACTCTTTGATTTTTGATTTCCACTTTTAAGCAGAGAAAGATCCTATGTACTTATGTTCATCATTGGTGTACTAATTAGCCTTGATAGACAGGCCATGCGCGCCATCATAGATATTGTTCCGCGGTCGCTTGAACACTACACAGAATAAGAGAAAACTAAACGACGGCTACTTTTACTTATTTAGTAGGGCGCAAACATAGCGAAGGTGCGTAACGAAAAGGAAGCAAGATGTTTATGTTAGTCCTGTGATACTAGTAGATGAATGTCCATTCGGACCTGAGACCTATCTTGCAAACTCGTCACATAATGAAGATCGCAATGGTGAATATCACGGAATGTACTCTTAATTTTTATTTATTTCCACTGTACATATAACGGAAGAGAAATCCTATGTATATACTTATAAGCCTAAGTTAGTATTATACAAACAGCCTTGATACAAGAACGTAGTACAAAAACCGTTGTTCGTGCGAGAACAAACAGAAAAAGTGTCTTCAGGCTCTTTGGCTCTCAACCCCAAACCCTATATACACACATCCGTATGAATCGTCAGTCTGCCTAATAGTAGGGGTACCCGAGCCCCTAACTAGCCGTTACAGAGCTATATAGTTCTACAGGTCCGAAGATTTTCGACCTTGTCAAAAGGTCGAGAAAGCTGCATTATTTCAGCTTGGACCTTCCATCTCCAAAGTTTTGCATTCATTCTCAGCCCAAACAAACAAGTTTAGAAGACTATCGACCTGTAGAACTACTTATATGCAACGTGACGCAATAGCCCGGCGGCGCATATGACAGTAGATTTCACGGAATATTCTGCCCGTTACTTTGATGGAGCATACTCCATTTACTATACATCCTACTCTCCGGAGACATTTCTACAATACATTTCTACCTTAAAAGTCAGCTAGAAGTCCTTTTTCGGAGGAAATCTCCGGAATGATGGGTATCCGGTCACTCCCGCCCTCGCCCCAACTCAAGATATTATGAGTACTTGTGACATACATGACAGTGCGCGTTGGCGCGTCGCGCATCGCACCATAGATACCATCTCCTCACTGATATTTCTCCAGTGAGTGCCAGCCCAATGTGAGCGTATTCCTGAAGGTGTGTTCATTGAATAACTCTTTGAACTCTTTTCTAGCTTGCGAGTCACTGGCACACAGAGGAAATCATTCAATAATTCAAAAAAAATCCGCCCATTGTTGCAAGTCACTGAATACATGCCTTGAGAATCCCACAAGAGAGTGTCGGTAATAGTAAATATTATTATCGCTGTAGGTATGATTCGTAGCAGAGTCACGCGAAGAGCGCCCATGGGCGCTCCATTTCCGCCACCGAGTCCCGGCCGACGCGGAAAATCCTAGCCTCAGTGTCGCGACAATAACAGCGGCAGATAGGTTGCAAACCTGATTAGAAAGCTCAGTAAATTGGTATATTGCAGTGGAAATACAAATTTTAGAGTACTATCACAAAAACTGAGTAGGTTCACACCGACGGAGTACATTTTGATGTAAGAATAAAGAAAGCAGGAAATTGAGTAGGAATAAAATTTTCCGTGAAAATTACCGTCATAGATTTGATTCGGAATGTCCTGAAAGGAAAGAAGAAAAACGTCAGTCAGCTATCTTAGTGAGATGTTATGTCAAGTCGATATTCAGCTCGGGCCTTCCGTTTTTTCCGTCCGTTCATTTCTCGACCCAAACAAACAAGTTGAGAAGGCTGTCGACCTGTAGAACTATGTATGCAATCCAGCGGCACAGCTTACTTTATTAGAGTCAGTTCGGCAACAGGAATCTGGCCAGATTCTTACGGCTAGTTACCGTAGATGGTAATCAGATTTCAACGAAATCTTGCCTGTCTCCGCTGTACAATGCGTCCCCACCAGCCTGATTTTGACACAAAAAGGCTCAGAAGAATGCGAGTAGTGATTTACTACTATTTTACTGTCATTCTATGAGAGGAAGGAGTAGTTTGAATGAAAGAAGGGCGCTTGTCCAAAATCTGATTACCATCTATGGTAGCAAGGCGTAAGAATCTGGCCAGATTCTGGTTGCCGAACTGACTCTTACGAGTCAGGCGAATTACTCATTTAACCGAATGCGCGGTCCGAATGAATATCACGTTAGAATTTGACAACGCGTGTAGCTTCCTCCTACTTACAAAAAGGCTGGTACTACTCGGAGTAAAATGCCATTATCTCTTCGATTCACATTACTTACAACTTGCAATTGCGCTCAGAGGATTTTGAGTACGTCGTTGCTTTGTACTTTTTGGTGAGTTTATACCACACAGCCAAACCCCTAATTCTAAGTCTTGCTCCTACTCTTCTAGCCATCTCTAGTTCATTCATATTCTGAATCTTGCCATGCGTGTCCTGATCAGTGGAGCAGGCATCGCTGGGCCTACGCTGGCATATTTCCTGGCAAAGGCTGGCGCAAGCATCACCATCGTCGAGAAGAGCCACTCTCTCCTCTCCCATGGGCAGAACATTGATATCGGTGGCAGCGCAATTGCAGTCGTCAAGAAGATGGGGCTCATGGATCAAGTTCGACGATTCAACACAACGGAAAAGGGTACACAATTCATTGACCCGAAGGGACGGCCATTTGCACCCCTTCCCGTCAAGGAAAATTCCTCTGTTAGTTTCACCTCGGAATTCGAGATCCTTCGTGGAGACTTGGCAGTGATCCTCTATGAGGCTACGAAAGACCACCCCAATGTCGAATACTTGTTCGGTACCACAATCAAGGAAGTTGTCTCAAATGACGATGACACCGTCAAAGTCAAATTGAGCAATGGGGAGGTGCAGGACTTTGCTCTCTTGGTCGCAGCAGACGGCCAGTGGTCAAAGGTACGGAAGCAGTGCTTCCTTCCAGAGCATATCAGCGTTGTCGATATGGGTATGTACGCCGCCTACTGGACCATTCCGCGCCTGCCCAGTGACAATGACTGGTGGAACATCTACCTAGCTCTTGAGTCAAGGATCATCACTATTAGACCCGATCCACACGGTACCGCCAGGGCATTGTTCACTCGCATGCCCTGCAATGACGCTCAGAAAAAGGCATGGCTGGAGGCATCCAGAAGTGACAGACAGACGCAGATAGAGCTCCTGAGAAGGGAGTTCGCAGATGCAGGATGGCAGGCGCAGAGGCTCTTGGACACCTTGGATGAAACGCCAGACTTGTACTTCCAGGCAATCCAACAGATCAGGCTGTCCGAATGGTCCAACTCTCGCGTCGTCTGCCTAGGAGATGCCGCCTATGCCCCGACGCCGCTCACAGGTGCGGGCACTTCGCTGGCCATCATTGGGGCCTATGTCCTTGCAGGCGAGATGAGCAAGCTTGAGGACGGTGAACATCCTTCCAAGGCGCTCAAGGCTTACGAAAGCGCCTTTCGCCCATTTGTCGAGGAGGTCCAGAAGATCCCATTCTTTGTTCCAGCCATTGCGCATCCCCAGAGTGCATGGAAGAGATGGCTGTTCCATACCTTTGTGTGGGCACTGTCCAAGGTCGTCGCAACTCCATGGTTGGTAAAAAAATTCGACCGTAACAGCAGCGACGAAGATTTTCCACTGCCACAATACCCTCGCTTTGACGAGGGCTCCAAAACTACCACTTCTTAACAGTCCTCAGGCTACTAGTGTCATGCAATATACTGTTTGATTTTTTATTTCCACTTCTAAGCAGAGAAAGATCCTATGTATGTTCATCATTAGCCTTGATAGATAGGCCATAACAGGTATTGTTCCGCGGTCGCTTGAACACTACACAGAATAAGTGTTCCCCACTGTAGTATATTCCTTAAGGCTTCTTCAAAAAGGGATAAACTGTCATCAAAATTATGTGAACATAGAGCTAGCAAAATTCTCCACAATCTTGCTGTGTTCTATTTTTTTTTTTCAAAAAAAACTATGTACTTAGTATATAAATGGCCTTGTGACATTTCAATGACCCGACTTTACATATATCGGCACACCACGCATTTTATTTAGAAAAACATCACAGTAAAGTTATGTGGAATTCTACCAGCTTTCTGGTCATATTTTTTTCATGAGGATTCATTAATTTTTGGAGCAAGTCCGCTAACACCAGCGACGAAGATTTTCCATTGCCACAATACCCTCGCTTTGATGAGGCTTTGATGAGGCTCAAAACTACCACTTCTAATGGTCCTACTAGGAGTGTCATGGAATGTACTCTTGATTTTTTATTTCCACTTGTAAGCAGAGATCCCTATGTATGTAGTTGGTATAATTAGCCTCAATATATAGGCCATAATATAATAGATATTGTTCGCGATCGCCTGAACGCTACACAGAATAAGAGAAAACTAAACGAAAGCTACTTTTACTTATTTAGTGGGGCGCAAACTTAGCGAAGGTGCGTAACGAAAGGGAAGCAAGATGTTTATGTTAGTCCTGTGATACTAGTAGATGAATGTCCATTCGTGAGGTATGATTCGAGAGCGCGATAAGACAAAAGAGATCATAAGAAAGAAGAGAAAGAGTTTCACTCAGTTCCTGCGGCACCACCTGAACAAATTCCTCTTGAAGAAATAGAATAGACACTGAAAATGGTGTTAATTGACTTTAATCAAAGGCAAAGAAATTGACATACCCCGCAGAACCTTACGAAGGACAGCAAAAAGGTCGAGTATAGGATGACCATGAAGTAAATGTTTTGCTTCTTTTCCAACTGCGCATCGTTTTGCGAAACACTGTTCGACGACGGTAAACCATTAAGCGTTTCAATGGCAATGGCTAAACCGGCATTTGACAACATCCAGAAGGCCACTAGACGTGTTCGGAAGGTCTTGTTCTCGTCATCCATGGTAGGTTTCTCAGGTACTTCTTTGATTTCAACCTTGGTGACGGCACGCGTGACAGTCTCCTTGAACGCTGCATCGACATCTTCTTGCATTCTCGTCGTGTCCTCCACAACAGGAGCATCCGCATCCTTGGTCTTGGATGACGATACTGACGGGAGCGCTTCCGCCTTGTCACTTCCCTTTGTACCCCAAGAAACCTTGAAAAGGAATTATCAGTTACATTTTATCCATGATGAAGCCGGGCGCTATGACTCACATCGTGCAAGTTACAGAAAGCGTATACATTGAGCACGTTGGTGAAACTGGGGGCAAGGCAGAGGTATTGGGGGAAAGAAGAGAACATGTGCCATGGATCACGCTGTATATTTTGTCACTTTAGTACTAGAAGGCACCGGGTAAAAGAGAAACACATACGTAGAGGAATGACGAGACGATATAGATACCTAAAATTTTTTGTGAGCGAACTTGTCCGAAATTTAAATCACAGAACATACCGAACGTGGAAAGCATTGCAGCAATCAAAGTACCAACAGGTCCTTCGAAAAGCGTAAGTATGCTACCGTTATCTGCTTTAATTTGATTCGGAATGTCCTGAAAGGAAAGAGAAAAACGCAAGTCAGCTATCCTAGTGGAATGTTATGTCAAGTCGATACTGACTATGAATGCTCTGATCGTCAACCAGAAGGAGCATACTAGGAGATAGACAGCGAGGACTGCGTATACCCTATAAACGGTAAGCGGTATATATTGGGGTATAAGATGCCACACTAACCATAATGTAATCGTGTAAGCTGTCCGTTCTCCTTTCGGACGGTTACCGAGAGCAAGAATGAATTGCAAGGCCAAGAATGCCAGGTAGATCCATTTCAATCCAAGATTAACCCACACCGTCTGGACAAAATTTCAACGGATGTTGTGAGAGATTAAAACTGCTCAACTTACTACACTATCAGTGCCAAAGATGAAAATGGGATTTTGAACCTCCGGGAGCAAGTCGATGATAATACTGAACGTCAACCACATATTGGCAAGAGAGAACCAAGAAAAGATGAGGGAGAAAACGTTGTACTGTAACGGAAGTTGATAAGCAGACGACTCAATGCAGAAGAGTGGAGAACTCACCAAGGCCTGAAGGTGGAAGAAGAACATGCGAATGATTCCGTGACCAGATTGATAGAACCGGAAAAAGTTGACCAAGGCGTACTGCGAATGGGTCATCAGCGTCGAAGAAGATTCTTTCCGGGTGAAGTTGTACATACCACAGACGCCGCAAACGAACCGTTCAACCAACGACGACGTTGACCAATCAACTCAACAGCACTTTCCGGTACATCAGTTTCAGCCTTACTAGGCTTCACGTAGGTCAAAACCCATTGATCACCCTTCTTTGCGACCAATTCGAAACACAAGATACGATCCTCAGCCAAGAACATGTTCTTGGTAAAGATGTTCATTCCGATAGATACCCTTCGGACCCAAGCGATCAGCCAAAGAGTGATCACCATGGAAGTACTGCTCGAGCGGTCGTCCGAGAATTGCGCGGTAACGGTATGCAGAGAAAGCACCGGGAAGCACAGAAACGTAACCGAAACTACTCTCCAGAGGTTTATCTGGTAATGAACATAATCATAAATATCAGTCACGATAGGAAGGCGAAGTACGCACCAAGGATATTTGACATCTTATATTCAAAGTTCTGAGCGGCAACCAACGGGTTCAATAGTTTCCTTCCGCCTTTGATCATGGCGTGGATCTCACCTGTACAACAGTAAGCCAAGTATAGAAATAACATGAGAAACAGCCGTACCACAACAACCACCGAGATGAGCGTTGTTATAGAACGCCTCCCACAAGTAGTAGATAGACTTGTGTCCGGGTTTAGTTCCCGCATCAATTAGAACACAGATTTCGGGCTAAAAAGCATTTTAATGCGCAGGAGTCACGTATCAACGGAACGACGTACGTTCAACATTTTTCCTATGGCATTGAACAGCCATCGATGAGAGTTGATCTTCTTCTGATTCTTGGCCTTGAGAACAAAGATAATTTGGACCGGGACCAAGTTTGTGGGGTCATTGGGCTGAGGGAGTACGAGCTGAGGTGAAGAGTCAACTGAAAGTTGGGTCGTGTACTAATTCAAAACTTGTCAATGCCATATATAGATCGTAGTGCATGATCTTACCTCGAAAATGTGGGCGACGGTTTCCTTTCCGTCGAGTTGCTTTTTCATAACACCATCTTGGTAGACACCAACAGTAGCAAGGAGATCCAACACGCTCTTGTCCATAGCTTCTAGACCGTCGACGACGAGAGCGACAGTGATCTTTTGCCAACCTGGTTGTCCTTCCTCGGCCTGACGACGCCAGTATTTAGACTGTTTCGTTTTGCAGATGTCACGAATATTTAACATGACACCGTGCAATGTACGGGCGTAAAGAGTCTTGTCTTCGTTATAAGACGTGACGGCGATCAACAACTCGGTTTCACGACCGTACATTTTGGTACGAAGGGAGTATCCATTAGCCTCGTTGAATTCATCAGGATCGCACGTAGCGGCCGTGTACCTCATGTGGCTAAAGGAATGATATGAGAACCAATGAATAAACAAGAACTAGACAACTAACGAAAATTCCGTAGTGTTCGTTGCAGCATACTGAGGCTCGATAGCAGTTTGAACTGGAGTCGGGACAGGGTATTCCGTGATGAAATTTCCCTTTGTTAGCTTGACCTTGCGTGTAACTCCACGTTTGAATGGTTTGTCGTCGTCGCCAAGCGCTGTCTACACCACCGGTGGAGGAAGACGCGACGGAAATCGGGCGGTTGTAATCTCCGTAAGTGTTTGGATCGACAGACCTAGTAGATATTAGTGGAACTGGATAAAATCAAGACTTGAGGGACGTACGGAGGATAGAAACCACCTGCGTACTGGCCAGCAGTTAACGGTTGCTTCTCGAGGTATTCATCTTCGTCGTAATCACGACCACCGAATTCCTGAGGGATAGAAGCGGTACTTTCAAAACCCTGGGGGTTGCGGTATGGTCGCTCAGGTTCTACAAACTGAGCTTGACGAGGGCGGTCTGCGAAAGGATCACCGTATGAAGTAGCGTTGCTGTTGTTAGAAGAAACGGAGCGCAAAGGTGGGCGGCCGTCCATCTCGAGCTTGAGGAAGAAGAGAGAAGAACGTTAAAACTGAGACAGTCGAGGAAGGAAAGCAAAGTGAAGAAAGAGCGCTGTTTTGATCTAGCGCTCCACACTGCCTTAATACGTTGCCATCATATGTAAGCCGGGCTTGCCGCTTGAGTCGAAATGGCAGTTGCGTACTGCCTCGGTGAAGTTTGTACAGAGCATTACTTGTAAGTATCTTGTGTTTCCAAAACCCGTAGCCCATTCATCTGTCGCCGTACCACCCGACCATCGATCCAAGTTTTTTTTTGTCTGACGTCGACCGCGTAGCCACCCGGTACGGATACTTGCTACCCACGGAGTCTTTCACATGGCTTCATTCACCTTTCTTCTCAATCTTCATGTCCTCCTCCAGCGTCGTCTTATATCGGTCAGTCGATGTCTCCTTGTCTGCTGTGTGTGCGCGCCAAACGGTCTCCACATAGCTATGATTCGTCCCCGTTTTCCATCAAGATTGATAATATCTTGTTACTGAAGAACATACCACATTCAACGGTCCAAGTAAGTCTCCGCGCAATCTCCGCGCAATACTACCTACTAGTATTCACGCATATATACATGCTTTTAGGTATCTCCAGTCCTCCCCCGTCCTGAAATTACGGTTCTGTTAGGCCTCACTATACCGCCGCATTCCCATATTGGCTATTGGAAACGATGTCTACTGCGATACAAGGTTACTGGAAACCAGATTGACTGTGTAAAGGATCTTACCGCTTTCATTCGTCAGCTTAATTGCTTCTGCACTTGAGAGGCGGTTTCCTGCTGCGCAAGGTTTTGGGACCATTTTCCCAGCGAAGAACCATGGAGGCTCTCCAGACACTGGCCTTTTGAAGGCGTTCACTAAATATTACGCAGATACAGTGCTCTTTGCTCCAGGTGTAGGTTTACTTCCATGGGATCGTATTCCTGAATCCTTCTTGAATGATCGAAGAATCGGTACAGCATGGACGGGCAGCCGCAAATCGTCGCTTTCTAATATATGCCCCTAGCTATGGCCTGATATCGATCCTCAAGCAATGGTCAAAACTCAAGGAAAATCGCTTGAGTATTCTCGCTGCACATCTGGTAGGTGGATACTATTTGTGCAAGTAGTATCGTCCCTGAATTTTGTATAGGCTCTCATAGACGAACAGCTCCAAGATGGCCGAGAATGGCTGTTCGATACTAAATTACCAAGCCTCGTAGACATCGGTGTCGAGTTCATCTACAGCTGGGTCCGCGGCTTCCAAAACACAGCGTCCCTCTTTGACTCTTCCAAATCTCCCTACGCTCTGAAAGTAAGTTTTTTGCCTTCAATCTCTTCCCTCTTCTAAATAATATCCAAGTGGCTGGAACGCATGGACAAATTTCTCAAAGCTGCGCAAAAGAACTTTTCTTCTCCAAAGGCTCTCTCCGGAGCCGACGCTGCTCGTTTAATCGCTAATTCTCCGCATGAGCCATATGATGTCGTTGGATTCAACGCAGATGAAGCAAAGAGGTTGAAAGTGGTGCAAGGCCAAATGGTCACTATCATTCCCGATGATACTGGTAATTACTCACTACTTAAATCGGTGACGGTCCATTCCAAGCTAATTATTCCTTACTATAGGCCCTAATTTTGCGACAACTGGGAAACTGGTTGCGTTGAATCATGAAGAATTTGTTATTGAAACCAAGGCCACAGAGCTAAATGCCATCTTTCGCATTCATTTCCCTAGGCTTGGCTTTACACCCAAGGCCGCTGCAGAGCACAAGTTGTAGGAAGGATACGGGAGATCGACTGCCATTCTGTTTAATGTACTACGCTGAATTCAAGTTTGCTGAATGTTGGAATGAGCGCCTGTTTAAGTGACGTTACTCACCGCGTCGTTTTTCGTCACGGTCTGCCATTGCTCTTCACCATGAAAGTCTACCATGCTTGTTTAAACGCAGTTCGACTCAAAACATTTATTCGGTTCAGCACAGAAAATGCCAGAAGGATGGTTCGAGCAGTCCTAGAGCCTCATCCAGCAGTTGGCCTGCGTATACAGGACATCTACAAACAAATACACGAGCGATTTCCCGACGAGAAGGAAAAGGACGAATACCTACCTTCACCTTCTATAGTCCGAGAACATATTCCAAACCTTGAACATCCTATCAGATCCATGAAGTGAATATACTACTTAATTTCACGTCCTAGCAGACTGATCAGACCGTTTACCAGGTACTTGAAAAGCACTGTGATAGGCGACATGGAAAGAGCGGGTGAAGTGCACCAAGTGTCTATCAAGAAAGGAGCTGTGAATGAGGACGGAGTACGCTTGGATGCTGTCAACTACAGGGACAATGGAGGAAAGGTCTTCCTTCCGACGGACATTCAACTCAAGCAGGAATGGAGATGGCGGCTGAATCCATCTTATGTGCCAATAAGCTTGCCTGATCCATCGTTTCAAACAGTAATCGAGGCGCAATCCTCTCCGAGGCCGAAGGGGTGGCATGATATGAGTCGGAAAACAAAGGCTCGGAAGAAGCAGGAAAGGGTCGACGTTCAGTTAAGACGTTATGGGAGAATACTTGTATGACTTTGGCTACTTTTATATACTTTTGAGCATCTATCTTGGAATGCCTGGACCATTTGCTTCGACACTTGGCCAAAGAAGGCTGAGGAAACGGCTGCGTGAAGTGGATTTGCGAAGGCAAACGAAAGATCCAATGTTACGAGCGAAGAATTTTCCTTTCCATCGTGTTCCTCAAACCTCCAAATGGTCGATAGACTCTCGAACAACGGAGTAGAAGAAGATGCAACCGCCTGAAAGCAAGATATTGAGCGGTTGAAGAAGTATTAACAGAATGCAAAAGACGCACCTCTACAGAGCTATATGGTATACAGGTCGCCTTGCTAATATAACTCTCATTGAAAGAAAGAAACCCGACTGTCAATTCTGCATCCATCGTGTAGGGCTCCATGTCCTTTCGCGTCGAAGCGCTTAGAATCCGCGACCCAGTGCAGAATGGAACGAATTGAGGATAGGATGGTACATTTGCGACGATATCGAATAGTTGTTCTCGCTTGTAACTAAAAGCGCGTAAGAGGCGGAACCACAGTATGTAAATATCGACGCACGGAAAGACTTTACTTTCACGAAAAGTTTGAGGTGCTGGTTTAAACGAAGGTAGTGAAGGTATTGAGAAGAAACCTCTGGTTGACGAGGGCACTCGCCGAAAGAGAAGCATACAAGGTCACGAACGTTGAAAGCAAGCTGACAAAAATCTGTTTTCTCGCATTACATATATAAATAATTATCATCGTTCACTGTCTACCAAGGACGTAGTACAGTAGTAATAAGGCAGTCTGTGAAGGCATTGAATCTCATTCTGGACAATTGTACGAAACCTTGATAGATCACTGCGCAAATTCGCCATTCTCGGGGCAATCTCTCGCGATCTGAATAATCAGATGAGTTTATAGGATATATGTACAGCATCGACACTTACATGGCCTTCTTGTTGACATTTGTAACAAGTCCTGCTCTTGTTCATTTCGCGTGGGCCAGTCGGAGCGTCGCCTACGTTGGTACCAGGCGCAGCAAGGCAATCACTGCATTCGAGATGAGGGAGGTAAAGACTAGGACAGAAAATGAGACCCACCGAGCAAGGTGATTGGGCCCTCCGCAGCGGTAACACTTGACAGGGGGTAAAGTCGAAGTATTGAGGGCACGACCGGGAGGAGGAGCTCTCGAAGCAAACATGGCTCCTCCTCCTCCGCCTCCTCCGCCTCCTGTTCCAGCGCCGTTGGGACAAGCACGGGCAATGTGTCCGAAACGACCACAATTCTATTGCGCCATTCATAGGTCAACGATGGAAGCGATTAGTCGTAGAATATAGACACACGTAACACTTCTGATTATTCCCTTGCTGGATCCTCAAACTTGGGCATTCAGCTGAAAAGAGGTCTAGTCAAAGCAACTTGAAGTGAGCTTAGCAATGTCACCTTGGATATGCCCAACACCTCCGCAAGAGTAGCACTGCTTCGCGGATACCGTTCTGGGAGAGGGACAAGCAGACGATTCATGACCTGGCTGGCGACAGTTGTAGCACAACCGCTGCTCGGAAGTGCAATTCTCAGCAATATGACCAACTATAGGGAGATTTTAAAGATCCAGATTGGCAAGAAGAGAGCCCTAGACGTACGGTTGCCACACTTGAAACAACCCTTCCTAGAAAACTGGTACGCCATACTCTGCTTATCTGGATTTTCAGGAGGTAAGCATGGAAATTCTTGGGAAAAAAGCTGGTCCAAATTACCTCACTTCGCCCGCTTCCTATCCACTTAACGTCTCTACCTCCTCCTTTTTGTAAGAAGAAGAGTAATTCAGCAAGAGTACTTGTGAATCTAATGAAGAAAAGCTTTGGCACAGGAAAACGGATCGTAAGTGTCAACGTCGCTTGGTCAGCGGCCGCCGGCGATCACAAATATTTTCAAGTCCGACTCCGAACTCAGCCCGAAGCCCGAACTTGCTCTTCAACTTCATGAATCCAACTCCAAGATATGCCAGAAACTAGGAAATCATACGCCAATAAATTATACGCCTAGTGATACTCCTGATGCTCTGCTTTCTCACTGGACCCGTACAACCATTGTCACTGGGCCCTCAATTTGTATTTATTGGGTATCAAGAGCATGCTAGTTCTTATCGATTACCGGTTACTACCGCCCAACATCTCAGCGAAATCGACGAATCGGGAAGCCCGATCGTGATATAAAAGCGCCCAAATCGACTTCAACGCTCCTTGTCTCTGACCGCCACTTAACAGCTCCTTGTCTCAAGTCAGTTCATTAACCTACTTTAACTACATTTTATTCTCATTAATGCTCGTTGTTATAGACCTCATTCAATCTTGTTCATCCAGCCTTCGGACATTCGCGTGCAATCGCGCTTCTTGTTTGGATAATCGGTGGCTTCACTTAAGGTAAATATTTGACTGTTTATCTGATTCGAGGTTTCACTGACTGGACTTGGTTCAAGGAATCTTTTGCTTTTGTGACGTCCCTTCGCATCCTAGCAAGGCGCGATGTCACGAGTGTACAAAGTATGGCTCAATGACTCTGAATGAAGGAAGCCAGAACTGTTGAGGTGGCTTGCATTTTGTGGCTGGAATGTGTCGTCAAATCGCGTTCAATGTTGACTCAATTTCCTTTGCCCAATGTTATTGTAATGCTTGTCCCTGCCTGTCTTTTTCACAAAACTGAAAGAGTGAGACCGATACTGATCATCATTGGTTTTTGTCTACTGAAGAAACATGGTAGAGCTTGAATCTCATTTACTATTACTACCTGTACTTGCTCCTACTTCCCCGCCCTGCAGTGGTTCTCAAACAACGCTTCAGCTCCGTGGCGATTTGCAGCTCATTTCAGTTCATTCACTGCAGGATAAGTCAGCTTCAGTGCAGCTCGATTATCAATCAATCATAATGAGCAGACGTATCAGCATGCCAGCACACTATCGCGGGATCGGAACCATGCCATTCCATGTGCTTTGGACGTGAAGCATCTTCTCTAAGGATGGCGCAATAGGCTGCAATACACCCCCATGCGCGCCTTAAACCTTCACATTCAAGTTGCTATAAATTCCTGGAAGAGAATCTCCTTCCTCGACCAAAATGACCCTTTTTCCATCTCGTTATCTGGATAAGTCAGCCGCGGCTTACATGCCGATTGTTATCAAGGGAAAACATCATATGCTATATATTTCCGAACGGACTCACCCCAAACCCACACTTCCCTCTCAACTTCTCGCACCCACATATTATAGCTATGTTGTCCGAGAAACGGGGAGACGCCATCGACTTGTCGCACCATCTTTCAAATGTGGCGCGGGCCCGTCAAACTTCTCCGTTGAAGGGGCTGCAGAAGTGGATGGGTAAGCCAGGATTGATAAGCCTTGCGGGAGGTAAACACGCATTCCCTAGCGAGCTCCTACTAGACACTGATTCCCCTCAGGCCTCCCCAATGCACAGTATTTCCCCATCGCTTCTATTTCTGGCGAGCTTCTCGCTCCGGATTCGTTCCCCTTGAAGACTGAGCCGGAGGAATCGTCTCTATCTTGGTTCTGGAAGCTCTTTTCTCGGTCAGACAAGGAAAGGACCACAACTTTCACCGTAGACAAGTATCCCAAGCACCCTGGTGATTTAAATCTAGCGACAGGCTTGCAATACGGTAAGTAAGACTTCAAAAATATCTAGGCTGTGGTATCCTGATATAGTGTAGGCATGGCATCCGGACTACCTCAAATGAAGGAAATCCTCCATGAATTCGTCGAAAAGGTCTTCCAACCGGCGTATGGTAACTGGACTACCTTGCTCCACACAGGCAACACCGACGGCTGGGGCAAAACCGTCCAAACGATTCTCAACCCCGGAGATGGACTCATCGTGTCTGAATGGACATACCCTAGTGCCCTTGCTGTCAGTGTTTAATCGTGGTTCTTCTCTTTTGATGACGATAACGAATTACTTCTTTAGGGTGCTAGACCTTATGGAATTAAACTTGTCCCTATTGGCATGGATGCCGAAGGAATGAGTAGCGCTGCCTTGCGCAAAACTCTGGCTGAATGGGATGAATCAACGCGTGGAATGCCCCGGTTAGTTATCTTCCATTTCTCAACTTTACCGTTCTGACACAAAAGAACAGACCCCATGTAATGTACACAGTTCCCATTGGACAAAACCCCACAGGCACGGTAAATAAAGGATGCTGTTGGTGAATACTGTATTCTAACAATCATTTCAGACTATGGGCCTTGACAGGAAGAAAGAGATCTATGACATCTGTGTTGAATACGGTCAGTTGTGTCATTCATGACCATGATGTTTCTTATGTCTCCTTCCTAGACATCATCATTGTCGAAGATGATCCTTACTATTTCCTCCAGGAAGGAAAATATGTACCCAAATCTGAGCGTGTATCAGAGTCTGATGCTGACGATGAAACATTCCTTGCAAGGCTCGCCCCCAGTTATCTCAAGTAAGTTGTGTTCGATGAAGATACGTTGCGTTTGCTGATTTTCCAAACAGAGTTGACTACCAGGGCCGAGTCATTCGTCTCGACACGTTCTCGAAGGTATGTGTCTCCCATATTATGTGATAGCAGTACATTTACCTGCATATGTAGACGGTTTGCCCTGGGTCTCGTTTGGGATGGTTTACTTGTAACCCTATGTTCGCAGAACGCCTAGAGAGAGCCGCCGAGACCTCGTCCCAAGCTCCCTGTGGTTTCACGCAGGTAAGAATCGAGCATGGTGTCTCGGCAATATTTCATACTCATTCAAGGATAGCTCTACGTCACCTCCTTGCTTATGAACTGGCACTATGACGGCTACATAAGATGGTTGAAAGGTGTGCCCGATTTCTGCTGCTTGTACTCGATAGTTTCTGAGCTCAGCGATTTAGCCCTCCGCATACAATACAAGGGACGACGTGACTATCTCGTCGACTGTTTTGCGGAAGAGTTCCATCTCCAACAATCGATTTCTACTCAAGGCTATACCGCTGGAGCACAAGTGTACTATGCGTCACTTAAACCCAAGCGCTCTTTTATCCCTTTGAGTGAGAAAGATGTAGCCTACTCCAAGCCTCTCTTCTCTTTCGTCCCGCCGAGCTCTGGCATGTTCGTCTGGGTGAGATCTATTCTACAGTGCGACTGGACTCCCTCTAATCCCTCTTGACCAGATTGAACTTCATCTTGAGGACCATCCATCGTTCTCATCCCTAGGGTACAAGGCTTTAGAGATGAAACTATGGACCGACATTGCAGAGGCCGGTGTTCTTTTCGGGCCAGGTATTTGCCGAAAGAGCTTTTCATGCCAATGCACTGCTAAGCCTTTGTAGGATCTATGTTTTCTGCTACCCCGGTTGATGACGATACTCCCGGGCACGGGCACTTCCGTATCAGTTTTAGTAACTCGACCGTGAGTCCCTTTCATGAAGTAGATCATCCGACCGATAATAATCATCATTCATCTATTTTCTACAGCCGGAAGAACTCAAGAAAGCAGTAACCATATTTGGCACAACGCTCAGGAGTTTTATGAAGCATTGAAGCCTGAGTCTGGTGACAGCATTTCAAGTCGGCGTAATTAGGTTAGGTTATCTTCAGGATCTATAGTATGTATATATAAACGGATATATTTTATAGCTTGGTGAAAGAAATTTTGCTTTATCTAACAGCCGTCCGTCGTGAGTGAAAACAATGTGTGATCACATACTGCTCTCGTTTGATGATCAGTATAGCACTATGGCCCGCACTGTTAGACAGAATTTGCTGTAATCCTTCCCACCATGGCCTCCACTGATCCGTTCCATTATGCCCTTTGCCCGAGCAGTAGAGGATCCCTTCACCAACCTTGACCTTGCTGCCACCGCGTGTCTCTAGTCTTGTTGGACAACTTTGATCCCTTAATCGCCTCACGACATTCTCCACTCTCTGGAACACTTCCATCATGGGCCCTTCCCGAGCAGAATTGGTGCTGGTTGCTGAACTAGCAGCAGAAGCAGAACGATACGATGGTAAGTGATTCCTCGACTAATGATGAGCTCGTTAATTATCCTTTCCCTCAAGATGTGGTTTCCCAAATCAAGACGATTGTCGCCGAGTTTGATGCACGGCTAGTCAACGATGAGCGGAATCTACTTTCCATCGCGTACAAGAACAAGACGAACACACTCCGAAATAGCTGGCGAATTGTGGATACATTGGAGAAGATGCAGGCTTCTCGAACGGCGCCTGGAACGACGACCAGGCAGCTTGCGCTTATTCGACAGCAGCGCAAGAAAATCGAACGAGAGTTGGCGAACGTGTGCAAGGACATTGTTAAGTTGCTTGAAAAGCAACTACTTCCAGCGGCGAGATACGGAGAAGAACGAGTGTTTTATTCCAAGATGTGTGTGTCTCAGAATCTTTAACTCGGAAATGACGGTAATAACGGATTTTGATATAGGAGGGGTGATTATTATCGATATCTGGCAGAGTTTGCACATGAAGTTGAGCGGGAGTGGTATGCTGAAGAGTCGCTGAATGCATACAAACATGCGTACAAACATGCGATGCAAACTCTGGATTCAGGACATCCAACACGGCTTGGGCTGGCTTTGAATTTTGCTGTCTTTTATCACGGTGGGTGGATGTGATCATGGCTAAACGGGCGGATCTAATAGTTGTCCCAGATGTTCGAAAAAGCCCTGAAAGAGCCTGTCATTTAGCCAAGAGCTCGTTCGACGGTAGGAGCTGTTTAGCAATGATTAAACGGTGATCGTTAATTGCTGTCCTAGATGCGGTCATGTCGTTGGACTCGGAAGCTCCAACCATTCGCGATTCTCTTCAGATTTTACAGCTCTTGAAAGATGATTTAGTATTATGGTCTAAGGAGATACAATAAGCTGGTAAACAGTAATATGTTTCGACGTTTGTACTATACCGCCTGAGACCCAGACGTCGAAGATTATATGTTGTCCGTAGTACACCTCATATGCTATGATGTTTGACTATCTTTTGCGAATGTGGCCGCGACGAGCATAGGAAATACTAGCGTGGCGTCAGCAAATACCTAAATGACATCAGTAACCAAACTGGACATTGAACGCTGTAGAGTACTACCTTTACGGTCTCTGCGCCAGCACGGATTTTGCCCCAAGAGATTGCCTCGTCAGGCCTCGCTCCCGAGTCAGACCCGTCGAACTCCTGACCAGTGTTCTTGAGATGGTTGATAAGAAGGACTGCTGTGCGAGAACAAGCTCAAGAACTTACGATGAATACAGAGTAGTCTGCCCCGTTGCGCTAAAACACATTTCGTCAATACAACAGCTCATCGGGAGTATGAAGGGTTATAATCACAATGAGCATTGCGTTCGCAATTTGGTGTTTGCACACCCCTCCGCCAAGGATGATCATGCCAGCCTTTACGGACTTGCGTGACTTTTCGTTCAGTTCGCGAATATCTTGGACGATGTCGAGAATAAGACCAGGATTTTTGAAGGAATGGAAATAAATCATGTCTCCGATGGAGCCATCTGTTAGAGCGGGGCAAAACACAGGAATGTCATTCTGAGGAAATATAACTGAGATCTAACCAGGATAACAAGGCTGTATTGATTTACTTTGTAGGCCCAGTAATACACCGACTCCTCGTTGTTTATCTCCTTGCCCAGCCTCCTTATGAAGCGACTCGGCGTCCAGACTTGACCGGTCTCCTTCTGTTCGGCCAACATAGCATCGAGAATGGGGGTGAGCCAGTCTTCAAACTTGCAGTAGTTGTCATTGGGGATGATTAGATTTCCTATGCGGTTCATGCCTCTTCTGCGTAAATCCGCGCCATCTAGGTTGAAATCGGCGAGATAGGTGTCTCCGAGGCATTTGATGAAGTCTTCCTCGATGCCCCCTGCAGTAGTAACTACCGCGGCTACATGTTTATGTTTTACGAGATACAATATGTTTTCTCGAAGACCAGAAGAGATGAGGTTGGAAGTATAGCCGAGAAAAACATTGCACTTTATTTCAGAGCGAACCTCGGGAGATCTGTATTCATCAGCTTCATCTTCGGTCAAAGGCTCATCAGACAGACGCCAGTTGCGCTGAGAAAAGGTTAATAGATGGATATTGAAGCTGTATAGATGACTTGCCATTCGATTAACGATATCTACTGCGGTTCCAAAACTAGTAGCCTGAAAACCGATGCGGGTGTAACTTTGGAGGAAATCCTGCAGGGACATGGATTTTTCAAAATCTGGGCCTTTAACCGATACATAATTGGTAGGGATGGGCTCGGAGCGCAACAAAACAGCAGCAGAAGCTCCGTTGGGAACTGCCATGAACGGAGAAAGATGAATGATTATTCTCGAATGGTCTAGTATGATGACGTTACTCAATATCATTGTCTCGTGTCTCTTCGACTCTTACTTCCATTCTCTCTGCGCCCAACTTATTGTATCGCAGAGACCATAGGCTTCAGTATCATACAGCTTTTGCCAGTTAATCTTAGGTCAGATCCTTTGCCCTAACTTGTAGGGAATCTTCGTGTTCTGCAATAAGTGCTCATTAATTGCCATCTTTCAACAGCTTCTTCTTCAAGAAATCCCCATTATTTCATGTCCAACAACAATAATATTACCAATGCCTTGAGTGGTATCTTTCGCTCAATGTCTAGACGCAGCCAACACCAGACCGATGCTGACGAAGGTAGCTCTCAGCAGCGAGGAGATGTCGAGATGAACTCTCCACAAGATCTGTCAACGGCGTCTAATGCTGATCCCACCTTCAATACCGAACAAGGAAATCAATCCGACGATTCCATGCCTGTCTTGCGGGATGTCAGTGACTCTGAAGATGGTGACCATTGGACTGATGAGTCAGACGCAGAGGACGATGGCATGGACACTGCTGAGGGCATCGATATATTTGCTCAAGGTATCATAGGAAATGGGCAAGCTGCCGCCTTCATGCCTGTTATCGCAGGCTATCCCGTCTTTGCTCCCAGTGAGGATCATGATGAAACCATGCCCCCATTGGAATCAGTCTCTGCTCGACCTCAGGGTACACGTCGGGCTAGAGTTGAAGTTGAGGATGACGTGGGTGACTCTGAGCGAGACAGACGACATCCTTATTTGCGAGCTTCGAACAGTCATACTCCTGCTGCCACAGGTCAAGGAACTGAGCAACCGCAACAGCCGCGTACATCTTATCCTGAAGTCATAGGCGGTGTACCAGGCGTCGGGATTGGTGCTGCGGGCCCGCTTCCGCCTAACCCTCATCGTCGTGCTCGCCGTCATCAACAGCAGCATTATCTTCCTATGCAGCTCATGGCACAAATGGGCTACAATCTACAAGGAGGTCCAGGTCAGCCCGCCGATGCTGTGCCTCAACCCCAACCCAATCCGCAAATGGCTGCCCAGCCTGAGGGCAACGGCCAGCCGCAGGGTGCCATACCCAACCGTCTTGGTACATTGCTTGAAAATCTAATCCAGGCTGCTGGTCAGGGAGGTACCGCCACATTTTCGACCGCTATTCCTATCACTGGTAATGTACCAGGTCTTGCAGGTGCAGGCAACGGTGGCTTTTTTGGCAATCTATTCACTGCGATGGACGGTAAGCTTTCACCACTGAAAATTCTTTATGAAGTTTGTTAATTTTTCTCTTTCAGGTGCTTTTACCGTCGATGGTGGTGGTAATCTCTTTGGCTTCCGCCCAGCGCAAGAGCCTGAAGACCCTGAGCGCGCGAAAGTACTCGTCGATGGTTTGGAGGATGTACCAGGTATATTACTTTGAATCCAAATTTGACACGAATCTAACCGGGCTCTATTCAGTCGGACTAATTCGTCGCCTCGAGCGGATCTCCCCTGAGAGCAGTGGTTGCGCGATCTGCTGGGAAAAGTTACTTGAGGATGATGCTGAGTATCTGAAAAGGGAGGAGGACGAGGCGAAAAAGGCAGCTGAGGATGGTATCGCCTCAGAATGTAATCACGATCATAAGGAGACTGATTCTGTATCTGCGTCTCCGTCCTCTTCCTCTTCAAAGGAACATCCGGTTAAGAAGAAAACTCCCAAATATCCTCGAATTGTCACCCTTCCGTGCAGCCATGTATTCCATGCCGAGTGTCTCATACCCTGGTTTACTCGACCGCATCAAACGACATGTCCAACGTGCAGGTTCAACATTGATCCAGATAATCTTACTTGGGGTGTTGGTGCTCGTCGTCAGAGAGCTGCTGCCTCTGCGGCAGGTACTCCGGCTCCAGCTACACCTTCAGTTGCCCCGCAGTTGGATTCGAACGGGTTTCCAGTTCCGTTCAGCGGGAACCCTCAAGAACTACCTCAACGGACTTCCTTTGGGTTTTTTAGTGTCAGTGATGGTGCCGGAGGTACTCGAGTTATACCCGTTCCACACGACCGTCTCCCCGTCTTTCCTACACCAGGTGCTAGTGAGTTAGCAAGCTCTGGTTTCATACATAACAACTGAACCTTTTTCAACAGACCCGGGCGCTCTTTTTGGTCCATCCTTAACCGGTCCTATCAACATACCTGAACCTCCTGCATCATTCTTTCGTACTGCCTCAAATAGAAGCATGCCTCCTGGAGGTAAACCAGACTTGTATAAGTTTATCATACGTGACTGACATACATTACCTTGATCTTACAGGCCCTGCTTCCAGACCTCCTGCGGCTCCCCGTCCCACTGGTAACAATTCTGGTAAGCAAAACGTCGACACGTCGACTAATCCCGGCTAACATATTCTTAGCATCCAGACATACCCTTCACGTCACCGGAGGGACTCCAGGCAAGATATACATCATATATTGTCCATCATACACTACTTATCAGTTCAAAATTTTTTTAGTGTCCAACACACCAACGACAAATGCTTCTCCAGTCTCCGGTTCCGGCGCAAACTCTATCCCGCCTCCGCCTCCTCCTCAGCCACAAGCTCAACCTCAAATAGCCATACCGATCCAACTAACCCCGGAGCAAATGCGAGTTCTTTCGCAGTCCTTCATTGGCAGATTATTTGGTGGAGAAGGTGCAGGTCAAGGTAAGCCATTACTTTTTTACTACTCTCTTCAAGTGATTGACGTTATACCAGGCCCTCAACCGCCTCAACCAAGCGCTGGTCACGGAGCGTCAGGTACTTTTTCCTTTCAAGTTTGAGCCTCTTTAGATTTTTTAAAATTGTCCTATGTTCCAGCCGTCACACCTGCAAACAGTGGTCCTGCTCCTCCTTCCACCCAGCCTAATGCCAGCATTGCAGCTGGCACTGTTCCGAACGCTGCTCATCCATATGCGATGCCTCTGCATTTCCATCATCATCATCTAGGAAATGGCGTTGCGATAGGTTTTGATTTTGTTGTCAGAAATGATTCAGGCGCGTCGGGTGGTGATGACGACGCAAACCAAACTGCCCCTGCTGGTGACCCTGTCGCAGCTACCACACCCGGTGTAAATCCCAGTCCCGACAACGGAAGCACAGAGCATTCTCATGTCGCGCAAGGGGCTCCTGACGAGGACGCAGGCTTTCCCCTTGGGGAATTTACTATGAACATTCCGATAGATGCATCAGATATTCCCTCCGATGAAGCAATCGAGGGACTTGATATCCAGATAGATATAAACGAGTTTGGTCCCTTTGCTGTTCCTGATGGTATTTGTTGTTCAATCTTCGTATTATTCTCGATTTTGATTTCCATGACCTACAGATGACGATGATCAAATACCTCATCCCGCCACACAAGAGCCGCCCAGAGCCTCGCACTCTAACGCTGCCAGTGCAACCGGAACCATCCCTAGCTATCATCTTCCTTCACATAACCTGCCTCATTCTAACGTTGGCATTCCAGCCGGAACCATTCCTAGCTATTACCATTCTCCACAAAACCCTCCTCATGTGCTACCACCCAACTTTGCTTTGTTCAGACGACCGACAAATACGTCTAACCGGTCCGCTTCATCTGCTTCTCGTCCCCAGCAGCCAGGTGGTCAAAGGCGAAGTAATACAGGTGGTACCGACAATTCTGCGCCTGCTAATGCTGGTCCAAATCCTAATCGGCGACCACAGGATCTTACCAGCTACATTACTTCGATGCTAGATGCTGCTATTCCTGGTCTGGGCGGTGCGGCCCCAGGTACCCGCCCTCAGACTGCTCGCCGGGGTACTCGTACTCGAGAACGCAGACCGTGGGCTCCTCCAGCGGCACCCGGGATGACGTTGCGGCAAACCATCGAGAAGCGGGAACGTGAAGCTGGATTGCGCTGCTGGGATGTAAGCTGTGGGGTTGGTCCTTCGGACGAAGATCCATTCGTGACGATTACTGATGCCCAGAAGAGGCAGATAAGAATTCGACAACAGGTTGCTGCCTCGGATTCGGCAGAGGACGGAAAAGGAAAGGGCAAGGAGAAGGAGAAGACGGACGAGGAGCCAGAACCGCAGTATGTCTGTCCTCATACGTTCCACCCGCCATGCATTGTGTCCGCACAAAGAGCAGCGTTGAACGGTGCAGAAGAAGTGGTTGTAGAGGACGGGAAATCCGTTGAAGTATCTTGTCCAGTTTGTCGCGCCACTGGAGTGGTGTCCCGCGAAGATTGGGAGGAAGGTGTACGGGCCTTGGAGCTTGGTTTGGACTAAGTAGCATTTTCAAACAAAGTAAAAAAATTACTCATTGCTTAACGTCCGATTTATGATCCCCTACGTTTAGATTCCTGTCATATGTACAAGTTTTCGCACACCTTTCCTTTCATCGCATTTTGTCGTTCGAGTTGTACAAGAATTCACCTTTTGAATCGTCATTTTAATTCTAAGTAATTAATGGGTATGGTGAGCAGAGGCATAGATCAATAAAAGTTTATTTTGCTTTTCCTTGTTTTCTTGCGTCTAATAGTTGTCACTTACAGTTCACTTTCATCATCATTCACCGTTTTACAGTAAGTAGAGCATGTTCACGGTCCCGTTGCTCAAGGCTCCACCTTAATCTTGTTAATGCTCTCTCATGTACATCACATAGGTTGTATTTGGCGACGAAGGATTGCCTGCGCCTTTAATCCCTCCGCTACGAATTTGGTGGTGGTGCCAATCGGTACAGCTAGCAGAGAAACAACGTACCTATTTAATGTAGTCGAGACCACTGTTACAACGGTGCCCAGAACAGTCATGGAGACGGGATTTTTTTCGTCAAACATCCTCCCACTTTTACTTACAGGAACACTCGTCGCCTCCGCATCTGGATCCACTGTCTCTATACTACAGGAATCTAAGGAGGTAGGCGCAGAAGTCGAATGCTACTATACGGCAGCGGTGTGTACGGTATAGGGATTGATTGAACCTGGGTCTGCAGTGACTTGCTCTCCCAGCGCTTTTGTTTCACTTCTGTCACGACTAGTAGTGAAATTTGATGTGCTTGGAGTGCTAGTGACTGGGGTGTGCGTCACCATTTCTGCAGATGCGCGAAACGAAAGAGGACGATGATACAAGAGAGAGTGAATACTTTACTTTGCGTTGTCGTGCTGCACCCCAAATGTATTTCCGCCTGACTAGCTTGATATCGAGGTCGCTGCAGACAACAAAGCGACGGACTGAGCGGCCCGTTAGTTTGTGGCCGTTCGTGTTAATTATTGTCCACACGTCAAAGCTGGAGGTCAAAGCTACAGGTCAAATGCGTTGGAGAAATAGATAAAGCAGGGTATAATATACATGCTACAAAGGGCGCACGCAGCTTACGCGGTTGCTTCTTCGATATGACGGATAGTATCATACGAGTCCATATCCCAAAATTGAAACACCTCAGCGAAGGTTTCCCCAGTATGTGAAATTGATATTTGATTCCAATACGACCACTTATGACTTTCCCAGATCCAGACGATGCATCCTTTTTTCAAAGAATATACGAATTGAACGAGCAGCGGGGAAACAGGACTCGTCACAGGAGCACCTCTCGAGGGTACTTGGTGGGAAAGAAACGCCAAAGACGCGCTATCGTAGATGGTGAAGACGATAGATACACGCGCACCCCAAATGAACAAAGACACGAACGTGTTCGCGCGAAAGAAAGATGTCGAGCTTATTGCGAAGAGTTGCTGCTAGAACGCCTGAGGTGTGGATCAGTACTTCCGAGGAGCGTTCAGGAGGATTTAGGATGGGTCGAAGAAGAGATTGATATGATTTTTAACATTGAGGAAGATAATGAAAGGGAGGAAAGTAATGCGGATGCGGAGAGGGGCCCTGCGGATGGACGAAATCCAGTACCGCGAGTTTTTTGTGTTTTATTGGTATTCATTGGACTGAGTTGGCTGTTTAGATTGAATTAATACTAGGCACTTGTGAGAGCTGGTGAGAGTTAGTGTCAAAAAAAAGCCGTGTAACTGTAAGCGCGGCCCGCGATCAAACCACGTATTTCTCAACTTCTCTACTACTTTTCGAGTCTATACGATTCTGGAATTGGGCTCTATAGCCCTGTCGTTCAACATGGACGGCCAGCTTTCTGCTGCAGAAGTTCCACTTCCATCATCTTCTTCAGCTGAGCACGCTGAAAACGGCCACGCAAATCCTTCCATCTCACAAGTTGTCCAACCGCAGTCGGATTTGGACGACCAAGCCCAGGATTTGCAGAAACCCGAGCCAGTTTTAGAGGAGATATTAGAGGATAATACTGCTGCCGCTGAAGCAGGTATTGCAGCACCCATTCCTCAAATTCCTGCCTCAATTCCCGATGTGGAAGAACTACCTCTTCCTGAATCGGAATCGTCTTCCGAGCGAACGCCGACCTTGACATCTGTAGAGACACCTAGTAGCGTTGAACGGCCCTTGCCAGATGCTCCATCTCCTCCCATTCCCAGCCATATCACGTCTAGAGACTCTCATCGTCCAAAGACTCCTGGCTCACCTCTTTCCTCAAATTCAAGTTCTCATCGGCGCTCACTGACCCTCAGTAGAGGTAACAATTCGGTTTCAGTGGTATTGATATCCACTGCGCTGGAAACTATCGCTTCTTCAAAAGATGCCAAGCGCTCAGCTCCTCTTAAAGAGAGCACACAAAAGGCCTTGGAACTCATTCGCAATAATGTGGGAGGGGATCATCCAAGAGAAATTTTCGAACCTCTTCGGTTGGCATGCGAGACAAGGAATGAGAAGCTTATGATTGCCAGTTTGGATTGTATATCCAAGCTCATCTCGTATTCATTCTTTTCAGAAGCACCCTCCTCTGCAGCCTCAGACTATGATTCCCCTCCTAATTCACCAGGCAGAGCTCCTTCTTCAGAGGACAATCCACCTTCCCTCGTCGACCTTGTTGCTCACACAATCACTGCTTGCCATAACGAGACCACTCCCGATCCAGTCTCGTTACAGATTGTGAAAGCTCTGCTATCACTGGTCCTCTCACCTACAGTCCTTGTCCACCATTCATCCTTACTGAAAGCGGTCCGCACCGTCTACAACGTCTTCCTGTTGAGCGCAGATCCTGTCAACCAGATGGTTGCTCAGGGTGGTCTCACTCAAATGGTCCATCACGTATTCACTCGTTGCAGAATTGGGGATTATCCTCAGTCGCTTGACAGCGCGGGTTTGTCACGGAGTCCGAGCCAGGTCAGCTTTGCGTCACCGAAACACCATATTCCGTTCGCCATCCCACCAAGGACACCTACCAACACTCTCAATGGGCATCCTCCTCCCGAGGGATACTTCGAGGAAGAATCGTCTACTTCCACGACATCGCCACCGCAGCATGCAGGACGCCCTCTATCTGAGAACGGGTCGACGAACGGAACAACAACAACAACAACAACAACTTACGCGGAAGAGGAGGAGGAAACCGGACCACGAACTCCCAAGGCATTCGTGTAAGTTTCGTCATGTACCTATTTTAATCCTCTCACTCAAAAATAACTGCAGTAATGTCCCCGAAGCAATGGAAAGTCATGAACAATTCGTCCACAGTCGAAAGGGCTTGAATACTAAGGATATGTTTGTCAAGGACGCGTTTCTAGTGTTTCGTGCCTTGTGCAAGCTAACCATGAAACCCTTAAATAACGAGAGGTACGTTAGTTGATTCTCTTTAGAGAACATTACTTGAACTTTTGATCCTAGTGAACGCGACATGAAGTCACACGGAATGCGCTCGAAATTGCTCTCTCTACACTTGGTGTTGACCGTTCTCAACTCCCATATGCCGTTGTTTGTGGATCCCTCCGCCATTATATACTCAAACTCATCTCATGAGGCGACCACCTTCGTACAAGCGATCAACCAATACCTTTGCCTTACTTTGAGTCGTAATGCGATCAGTCCGGTTCCTCAAGTTTTCGACATTAGCGTAGAAATCTTTTGGAGAGTATTGGCGGGTATGCGAACGAAACTCAAAGTGCGTAATCATTCTTATGGTGGCTCCAGATAGCGTGTGCTGAGGTGTGCTACAGAAAGAGATTGAAGTCCTTATGCATGAGATATTCATCCCTATCTTGGAGATGCGTACATCGACACTAAAACAAAAGGCCGTTATATTGGGGATGTTTTCGCGTTTATGTCAAGATCCTCAAGCTTTAGTTGAGATTTATCTCAACTACGACTGTGACAGTGAGGCTGCGGATAACATCTACGAACAGTGCGTACATTGTCTCTTTGCGTTCGCGTGAGCTGACTTTCTTTTGCTATACAGTCTGATGAATATCATGTCCAAAATCGCAACTGCTCCGTCTACGTCTCATAATAACAAAACACATGAGCCACCAAGCCCTGCGGTTACTCCCAGTTCCAGCAAACTACCTGGTCCCAACTCTACGCTTCACCCTTCTCTCAGTACAACCGCCATGTCTGTGTCGGGCTCGATGGATACGTCAACGATGGGTCTTTCCGAAGCTCATCTTCGTAGACAGGGTCTCGAGTGTACCGTCGCGGTCCTGAGATCTCTGGTAGCCTGGGGTACTGCCGCTGGAAAAACAACCGATGACGGCACGACTCTTGTCGGGTCTGTGTCCGGGACCGTATCACAGACTGGTGAAGATATCCCAAGAGAGTCGATGACTGCTGATACGTCCCTCGACAAGTTATCTACAGACCCGAGCTCTGAACAGCTGCGGCAGCCGACACCAGAGCTGGCTGATGATCCAAGCAGATTTGAGAGCGCAAAGCAAAAGAAGACGACATTGTTGGAAGGCATCAAGAAGTTTAACTTCAAGCCTAAACGGGTTCGCTTCTTCATTATGTTTAGGAGACGGCTTATTGACTGGTATATTTAGGGTATTTCCTTCTTGATAGAGACAGGCTTCATTCCAAGTAAATCTCCGCAAGCTATTGCCAACTTCCTGCTGAACACCGACGGCTTGAGTAAATCCATGATTGGTGAATACCTCGGTGAAGGGTGAGTATATCCAATCTCCTATATATACCTGTAATAAAATCGTATCTTTTCAGAGATGAAGAGAACATTGCCATCATGCACGCCTTTGTCGATTCCCTACATTTCACTAATCTTCCTTTCGTGGATGCACTTCGCGTCTTCTTACAGTCCTTCCGCCTACCTGGTGAAGCTCAAAAGATTGATCGATACATGCTCAAATTCGCTGAGCGTTATGTTGCTGGAAACACCCAAACAGACTTTGCCAACGCAGGTAGGTCACTCGTATCGTTCATAGTTTCAGATGTTAACGCTCTCTTTTCAGATACTGCATACGTTCTCGCGTATTCCGTCGTCATGCTTAACACCGATGCTCACAATCCGCAAGTCAAGAAACGGATGACAAAAGCAGATTTCATCAAGAATAACCGTGGAATTAACGACGGTTCTGATTTGCCTGAAGAGCTCTTGTCCTCAATCTTCGAAGAGATTACGAATAATGAAATCAGGATGAAGGACGAGGTTGAGGCGGCGGCGACGATCAGTGCGACTGGTCCCGGTATTGCAAACGCGTTGGCGAATGTTGGAAGAGATCTCCAGAAGGAGGCATATGTGATGCAATCCAGTGGGATGTTAAACAAAACGGAGGTGAGCCCAGTGTCGAGTTTTGTACTATTTTCGTGCTGAAACGCCCATTGCTGTAGGCAATGTTCAAAACATTGATGCGTACCCAACGCAAGGGCTCAACCAGCGGAAATCAATTTTTCAGCGCATCTCATTTCGTGCATGTGCGGCCCATGTTCGAGGTGGCTTGGATTCCGTTCCTCGCAGGCCTCTCTGGACCACTACAGGAAACTGACGATTTGGAGATAGTAGAGCTTTGTCTTGACGGATTCAAGAGCGCCATTCGAATAGTCTGCTTTCTTCGACCTTGAACTTGGAGAGGAACGCGTTCGTTACAACGCTTGCCAAGTTTACCTTCCTGAATAACTTGGGCGAGATGAAGACGAAGAATATGGAGGCCATCAAGACACTGCTAGATGTCGCCGTCACGGAAGGCAACCATTTAAGAGGCTCATGGCAGGAAGTGTTGACTTGTGTTAGTCAGCTTGAGCGGATGCAGCTTATCAGCAGCGGTGTCGATGTTCCAGAAAAGAAAGGGTAAGTGTTACTCGCTGTAGGAATTTTCGCTGACTGAGTATTACAGCCGACCACGTAAACTACCAGCTGAAGAACTTGCCAACGAAAGTAGATCCACCCACATCACCGTGGCTACAGATATGGTCTTTTCTCTGAGCCATTTTCTGTCCGGGGTAGGTCCTCCATCCATTGGCTGTACCATTTTTTTCTAACATCGAACTCAGACTGCCATCGTTGATTTCGTCCAAGCTCTCAGCGATGTTTCATGGGAAGAGATACAATCATCCGGCTTATCGCAACAACCTCGACTTTTCAGTTTGCAAAAGCTCGTTGAGATCTCGTATTATAATATGAACCGTATTCGTCTCGAATGGTCAAATCTTTGGGACATTATCGGAGAGCATTTTAATCAAGTAGGTTGTATCCACATTCATCAGATATGCACCGTTGACGCGGCTCCTAGGTATGCTGTCACAACAACCCTCATGTAGGCTTCTTTGCCCTGGACTCTCTTCGGCAACTTGCGATGCGCTTCTTGGAGAAAGAAGAACTGCCGCACTTCAAATTCCAGAAAGATTTCTTGAAGCCATTCGAGCATACAATGATTCATAATGCAAACCCAGAGATCCGTGACATGGTATGAGATATCTAGCGAATTACTGGAGAAGTTATTGATTTACGTTTCGTTCTCAGGTATTGCAATGTCTACAACAGATGATACAAGCCCGAGTTCAGAACATGCGATCCGGTTGGCGGACAATGTTCGGCGTGTTCCAAGCAGCGTCGAAAGTCCTCACTGGTGCGTAGTATCCAGTCTGTCAAGAAGCTACGTGACTGACTCTGTGCCAGAGCGGATCGCCAATTCCGCGTTTGAAATCGTCACAAAGCTAAATCGAGATCACTTCTCCGATATCGTTCGTAACGGAGCGTTTAGCGATTTGATAGTTTGCATAACCGACTTTTGCAAAGTCAGCAAGTATCAGAAAATAAGTCTGCTTGCTATAGGGATGCTTAGAGGAGTCATTCCTGTCATGCTGGCTTGTGAGGAGTGCGGCTGGTCTACGGAACCTTCTCCAGATGCTAATTCTGCAATGGATGATGGTATGGTGAAGTACTGGTACCCGGTGCTATTTGCATTTTATGACATTATCATGAACGGAGAGGACCTAGAAGTTCGGCGACTGTAAGCATATTTCAAGCCCTGCCCATCGTATTACTCACCCTGCCGTAGAGCTCTCGACTCCTTATTCACGACACTCAAGACCTACGGAGACACCTTCCCCTTGGAGTTTTGGGATACCGTGTGCAAGAAAACTCTCTTCCCTATCTTCGCAGTCTTGAAGTCTAGCCAGGATCTTTCGAGGTTTAGCACACAGGAGGATATGAGCGTTTGGCTATCTACCACCATGATACAAGCTCTGCGCGATCTCATCGATCTTTACACCCATCATTTCACTATTCTGGAGCGTTTCATTGATGGCCTTTTGGACCTCTTGTGTGTTTGTATATGTCAAGGTCTGTCTAGTATCCTCTTTTGGAGACTCCCTGTACTAAAACGTTGTAGAAAATGACACCTTGGCGCGAATTGGGACATCATGCCTGCAGCAACTCTTGGAGAACAATGTTTCAAAGCTGAGCCCTACTCGATGGGAACGTGTTGCGACAACCTTTGTCAAGTTGTTCAAGACCACAACACCTCATCAATTGTTTGACGAGTCTTTACGGGTGGAGATCGACGGCAGCAGCCCAGACCTGGCGGAAGGTATGGGCAAACGATTTTCGATTGTAACTTAATCCACTGATCTCTGTCATCGCAGAAACCAATGGCCAGGCGATTCTTCCCGCACCGTTGTCTGAGCAGGCAAGGTTCAACTCACTCCCCTCATTGGCAGAGCGTCGGCGGATTTTCAAGCAAATCATCGTCAAATGCGTACTTCAGCTCTTGCTCATTGAAACCACAAACGATCTACTTCGCAATGAGAACGTTTACAACACCATACCTCCAGAACAGCTACTCAAACTCATGGGTGTACTTGACCATAGCTATCAATTTGCTCGACTGTTCAACGAAGATAAAGATTTACGAACAGGTCTTTGGAAAGTTGGTGAGTTCATTTCCGTTCATGACAATTTATTTACCTGACAATGCCTCGTAGGCTTCATGAAACATTTGCCGAACCTATTGAAGCAGGAATCGAGTAGTGCTTCGACACTAGTCCACGTTCTGTTACGTATGTACTACGACCCTCGACCAGCTCACCAGACTGCGCGCGCTCAAATCGCAGACCGGTTCCTTCCGTGAGTAGTATATCGCCGTTTCTTTTTGCCTTATTGAGATTCCTCTATACAGGCTCAGCTTAGGCGTTATTGAGGACTACAACAAACTTAAAGCGGACAGTCAAGCTAAAAACATCATTGCATGGACACCTGTAATCGAGGAAATCCTTGATGGATTTTGTCGCTTCGATGATAAAGCTGTGAGTCTGACGCTTGCGCATAGATAATCAGAGCCACTGACCGTCTCTTAGTTTGCAAGGTATCTTCCAGCCATCTATCCTCTGGCCGCAGATTTGCTAGCGAGAGAGCTACCGACTTCAGTGCGGCAATGTCTCAGAACATACTTTATACGGGTTGGACATACACAGGGTATCATAGATAAGCATTCGTCTTAATTTCTGTACAGTATTTATGAGTGTATATTTGGTCTTCACGCATAATACATAGTCTTTTCGGATTGTTCACTGGTTTGACAAGCACGAAAATATCGTGACATACATAGACGAGGGACTGATTTTTTCAGGAAGAATACAACAATATCACGGTTATTAACAAGATATTCGAAATTCGTGATTCAATTCAACTATGTCAGATTTCAGTGCTTCATCGAGGTGTGCACGCTCTGCAGTCCACAAAATCCGATAATTAGTCTGGATCATAGACTCAAACCTATTCTCGGCGTTATCGATCCTTCGCGTCACCAGCACCAGCACCATCTTGCCCAAGTGAGCCTGATCGTTGATTGTTTCGCACGCTGCGCCTCGCCTTTAAACCAACACCAAGTCAATATCTGGTACAACGGTAAGTTTGCATGGCCAGCCCATGCAACTCAGTATAACCTACTATTACATCGCCTACAGTGAACCTTTGCATTCAATCATCCTGAGCTTCATCGCATGAATTCGACCCATTATATGTCCGAGTCCTTTGCTGGGTAAGTAATGCTTTCTTTCCCTAGTCTCATTCGCCATCATAACACATCTTGTTTTCCTTCTGTACAGGCTCCTCCTTGAAGCCTCTATAGCTCTCGACAATGTCCAAAAATACCAAAAAAGCCTGGACTTCACAAAAAACACCTTAGAACGTTTTAGTAATTCGGTTCACGAAGATAAATGCGAAAAGCTGCATTCGAAGCTCACGACAGACTCCTTGCAAATGGAGAAATACAGGGAAAAATTTAACGATTTCCTGAAAATACCCTATAGTTCAGATGATTTGTACGCTATCATCGCACAAGTACAGTCAAGTATTCAAGAGCTTGATGTCAATATTATACCCACTTTCCGAAGCTTCCTCAACGACAGTGAGCCGGAGTCAAAGCTGGACGACATTCGTGCGGAATTGGACAGGGTTGGACAAGAGTTGGGTCTCGATATAGAAAGGCTTAAAGATGAGGCGCTAGTCACAGCGTTGGATAATTTCATGGACTGGGATGGCGGCTCTAGTCCCAGTCCCACTAGCGAGATTGAACCAGACATGCTTGGAGTTGAGGAAGAAGTTAGCCATCGTAGGGAAGTTGATGCTGACCAGCCTGCTTCGTCAATTTCTCCTCCCGTAACTGCAATTGGTACAGACTTTGTGGGTATGCCTTCAAGGCTTTCCCAGCATCTGCAACATCTCAAGGACAAGCAGCAGAAAATCCAAACTCTATGGCAGGAGAATGAAACTTCGAGAGATGCAATCTCAGATGTACGTGAATTTTTTCTTAGTCTTTCCACTTCATTCTTCTTGCTCATTCGGGTTTTATTCACTAATGCTAATTATTTAATTCTTCCCTCATTTCTTCCATCATACTACACTCACTGAACAGCTCACTATCCGCATTGCCGCACTTGAAACTTCTGCCGCTTCCCGACGCAAAGCACTCAAACATGCTAAACACTGCATTGGACGCTTAGGTGTCTTTTGCTCAAGTCTGCGTATGAAGGACGCAAGAGATGCCGTGTCGAGAATCACAACTGACGTTATCAAGGATAATGTTGCGCCGATTTTGAACAGGTTGGAAGATGAGGTAGGAAATGAAGTTCGGAGTAGGATGGAGGAAAGGGAAGCTGCACAGACTCTTTTGCCTTTCAATTCGCTTTCACCTGTGGTATCCGACTTGGTGCTCGATGAGAAATATGTATAAAATCCTCCAATGTGACATGCACTCAGTAAGTTACGTATTTGTTCATTTAGCGCCCAAATATGCCGGGTCCAGCACGCGCAAGAAAGCAAGAAAGCCAACGTATCCTGCCAGAAGGAAACAGATAACCCAAATGCGACCAAACAATCTGGAGGCTCCAAAGCAGAGGTGAAGCGGAGAGACGACAGGTTATCAGAGTTTGGATTCAATGTTGGAGACTGTACCGTAGATGGTTAAACGCCGACTCAACATTGCAAGAACGATAGTCGGAATGCCAAGCTCTTTCCAAATTTCCGTTACAGATTATTGGTGGACTTGTACTACGGTTAAACGCCGACAACATCGTAAGAACAATAGTCGGAGCGCCAAACTTCAAATTTGTACTCTTTGCCAAGCTTGAGAATGCTAATTGGTGGAGACGGTACTAAGTAATAGATGGGTAAACCAAGAGTATAGTGTACGTATGTATGTCAGAGCCACGGGAAAGTACGAAGGAGAGTGAGTAATAACATTCAGTTATCAGAAGAGAAGAGGGAAGGAACGGGAATTTCCGACAGGAATCGAAAAGCGCAATGCAATATAAATCGGACAGTAGAGTACGGTGAGGTAGTAACACAGAAATCGATACACGGGATGGAGTTCACAATGTCCGACAGCAATAGTGGAGGAAGTAAGGATGGGAACAGTGGCGATTCGCCTGAAGGAATGACAATACAGTAGATAGTAATGAACGGATGTGCAGTGTGTTACAGAGGATATCCAAGGAAAGTTCGATTCTTTTACAGCGTCCGAATAAAGCAAGCGCAAAACGATGGATCCCCGTTTCAAGGAACAGGAGACTTTTTGCAGTCATCAAGGTGAGGTTGGACCACTAGGGAGAACTTTGATGAAATATTGTTGGTTAGTTATTGAGCGAGTACACATCAAGTAACAACTCACCTATTGCCGCCCCAGCCAATGCAGACAAGCGCCGAATGCTGGGCCAAACAGAGGCCAAACCCAAAATAACAAGAATAAGAACAGGAGAAGGGAAAAAAGGAAGGAAGTATATAGGCAAGAGGAAGATCTAGAGGGGAAAAAGAGAACAAAGAGCAATAGTCAACTTTGTAAATTGTGATTTTGTTTACGGGCGATGTCGAGCTCGACGAGGAGAGAGGAGGTATAATAATAACACAACAGAGAGCAAATCTATAGATGGATGACCGAAATGGTTCAAGTTTTATATGCACAGAAGGAAAAGAAAGAAAGAGTGAAAGTAAGCAAGCAATGTATATGAACTGAACAGGCCAGTCGAGCGGTCGATCACGATTGGTACCAACTTATCGCAACGCTCCCGGCGCCTTTGATGAAAACGGTGGCTTGGACACGGCACACCTAATGAGCTCGTTAGGAACTCCCAGTCAAGCAAAGGCTCATTGAGAAACATACCATATCACTAACACTCCTCCTCCTCCAATCAACCACTAAATTCCCGTTCTCCCTCGTCTCAATGTTCTTCACCTCGCCAAAACTCTCACACCAGTTCTTCACAGCTTGATAGGCGTCGTATGAAGCCACACCGCTTACAACCATCTTCCGCTTTTTCCCGTGTCCTTGGCCGGGAAGGGGCGAACGCAAGCTACTGAGAGTCAGCCCTAGTGAACGACGTTTCTTCTTCAATGCCGTGCCAGGTTGGAGTTGTTGAGGATCAGGGGAGCATATTATCGACAAGGAATCAAAATTCGAAGGAGAGGCAGTGCCAGACAACAGAGATGGAGAGGGAGAGATAAACGAACTCGGTCTCGTCCCCATCATAGAGGTTGTGGTATCGTCTTTAGCAAACGGATCAATGACAATCTGTCCTAGCTCATCAACTGGGAGTGGGAGTGGTGGTACGGGAGGAACGACTTGGGCTTCGTCGGAGGCGGAGGTCAAATGCGGATTATTACCAGACAACGAAGTCGAAGAACCAAGCGTGAAGCGAGAAATGAAGCCTGACATCCTAGACTTTTTGGGGCTTTTACGTGGCGAGGCCGGCTTTGGCGAAGTAGGAGGAGCTAAAATAGCTGATGCAGTGCTACTACTACTACTAGTTCGAGTAGAAGACGGAGGACTCGCAAGAGGAGGTCTTGTCGGAGGCCTAGGTGTCTTCGGACTAGTAATCGCATTCCTACTCGGTGAGCTCGGAGGTAAATCCCCAGGACTGATTAAGGACTGTGACTTCTTTGTACTCTTCCCCAGTCCAATAGTGGGCGTCCCTCCCCTGGGCACACTAGCTTCATCCGTATGTGAATGTATATGCGGCGAAGGGAGATGAGCAAAACTCTTTGTACTCCGTCGGGGTGACCTAAACCCATATACTTGAGCATAGCTGCCTCTTCCAGTCCCGTCCATAAACGTAGGTGTTGTCAAGTCAATTTCTTGCTCACAAGGAGATGAACTCGAAGCTGTAGCCGTTGGCGTCATCAATCCGGGAGATACAGGACTCTTCGACGTCGACACCGACTCGTTCGACGGCGTCGGGGTCCTCGGAGATACCGGCAAATCGAACCCAGCAGCGACAGCAATCAGATCCATGTCCATGTCTGAATCCATATCCGAATCCGAGTCTTCGATTTCGGTTTCAGTCTCTGTCTCAGCGTCCGAAATGGGGGATGAAACCGAGTTCGAATACGAGGACGCAGAGGAAGGCGGCTCTGATTCTGAAGCACCGATATTCGCACTGGTGGGACATACTGGAGTAGTGATCTTGGTAACAGAGGAGAGGTCGAGTGGAGCAGGACGATGTGCTTTGGCTTTAGGCGGGGTTTGTGGAACTGGAACCGGAGGGACCTGCGCAACCCCAACCCCAACAGCACCCGATATTTTCCTGCGCGTGAAAAAACTCGTCAGACTCTGTCTCCTCTTCCCTCCTGGAGTGGGTATATCCTGAGATCGAGTTTGAGATTCAGATTCAGGCAGGGTAGGTGAGGCGAGAACAGGAAAAGGAACTGGGGCGGGGGCGGGGGCGGGAAGTGCCGCGTCCTTCGTGATGGGAGCAGAAGCATCCGCCTCGGGAGTGAGCGAAAAGCTTGATCCTGAGAACACGGGTCAGATCAGATTCATCAATGTTAATGTGGAAACATACTTGAATGGCTCGCAAAGACATTCTGTGCGGGAGCAACTGTAGTGGGGGTCGACGGAGGAGCACTGGGAATCAGGTTTGTCTTGGTTTTTGGTGGCTTGGGAAACCCCCAGCTCAGATTGAAACCAAGAGAACGAGGCTCGCGTAAATCAACGACAGACGAAGCGGGGGACCATTTCGAGCACGAGTACGAGTCACTTGGCAAGGAAGCTTCGGAAACATCATCTCGAGGTGTAGACACATCGTCCTCTAAATCCCTCAACCTCCGTTCAACTTCGCCCGAGTCCGCACCACCCAAGCGCGAATCGGTGGTCAACGCGTCCAAGTCTGAATCCGAGTCAATGTATACCGCATTCCTCATTTTCGGGGATACGGGGGAGTTAAGGGAGGTGGAACCAGCTCTTGAACGGAGTGATGTGGGTGTACTAGGGTAGGGAGACGAAGAGAAAGACAAACTCAACGGATGGTCATCCGAATAACTATACTGATGCTGCAACGACCCAGACCCAGATGGACTAGACCTGGAGAGTAAATTTCCGGCGCTTGCATAACGGCGCACGCTCGCCGAAGAGGATTTCAAAACCTCCGCAGCGGGAGATCCTGGTGCTGGACCCGGTCGCGTGTGGCTATACGAACCAGAACCAACTTCGGTGTCAACATCGCCGTCGCCGTCAGTATCAGCAGCACTCAGAAGCGGCAACTGTAATCGGCCAGGTAGATGATATCCTCCAGCTAATGACACGATCGAAGGCTGTCTGCTACGCGTCTGTATTTGCGTTTTCGGAGAGGTAAGACTAAACGGGGTATTCGGGGTAATGGGCGTTACTGGATCTGGAGTGGACGACGTGGAACTAGTCGCGCAGGAAGATACCGTCGAGGTGGAGTTGTTTGATATGTGGGAGATGCTGCGATTGGCAGGAGGAACAGGAAGAGGCTGCAAATAACGGGGTTATTACAAGTATCCTTGAGCCAGGAACGAACGAACCTTGTTTCTATTGTCCAAATCCATCTCTTCATCGCTCTCTCGCTCTGAACTCGAATCGGAATTCAAGTCATCTGAATGTCGTTTTCCCGGAAAGAAGGTCATAGGAGCAAGGGTCAGGCATTCCAAGTCCAAGCCAATGTCTTGTGCTGTATATGTATGAATGAAGTAGCAGCGATAGGAATAATTGAGGCACAGTACCTGACATATTTGTTTGGACCTTGTGTGTTTGATTTTGACGCGTTGGATTGAAGGTTGAACAGTGTGCAACAGTCAACGTGCCTCTGTGGTATGTAGGTCGCGCGCGACTGTTGACAGTGACCTGGAGAAGGATGTAACGGCCAAGTCAAGAGCAAAGCTATCACTAATAGTATAGCGAATAGCTAGAGGCGGCGGCGCTGATAAACTTGACGCGAGAATCGACGGAAGGCAATACTAGGATATACTAGGAGTCAATGAAGACTTTACTAGTACTTACTAGCGGAAATGTAGCAGAAGGTACGCTCGAGTCAAACCTACGTTCGCGAAACGGAAACGAGTTGAAACCTCGCGAATTTTATAGAGCTAGCCTGGCCCAAAAATGATAGATGAGGTGAGTGACAGTGAGAAGAAGGGGATTCCGGTGTCCGAAAGTTGGTTGGTTGAACAGTTTGCCTGGGTTTCCCATCCCGAAAAAAAAAGTAATTCAAATTCTTTTTTGATGGAAGCATATGGGGATAGAATGAGATCGGATCTGATCCAATCCCATCTGGACTCTGCATCGTGTGCCGTCATCGATGCCCTCTCGCCTGAGCGCGTGAACGATTTCTCGCACTTCTCCTCAAGGATGGCTTCTTGAGGATTGCTCCTGTTAACATTCTCGTTCTGGTTCCTTCCGCTCAAACATCCTCCATCTCGAAGGTATTGACACACTTGGTCTGATGAGGATACGGCATAGTATTCCAATTATATGTTACAGTTTGCGAGCACATGCAAGCAGTAGAGTAAGGCCTGTTGCATAGCCTGGTGACGGAATTTCAACCTCAACTTCATTTCCGTTCGGGTAAACGCAATACTGGAGGGTCGCGCGGCTTCTCTTCTTCTCGCTGAGATACTTACTGGTCCCACATACGCGTCCGCAATCTCTAGCGCATTTCCACTTAAGTCCTCAAGCTAGGCCTAGGACCGATCTAGGACCGATTTGGATTTTCTGTGGCTTGCTATAGATAACTCTATGTACTTACTTGCTCCGCTCGGGGAACAGTCAAACAAACCTTGGCATGGTAGACGTCTTGCTTGCAAGCTGCATCTCTGAATTCAGAATTGATAACTAAACAGATCATCGTTGTCAATCCAAGTGGGGCTGTAGTAAGAAATTAAATGAACGGAAGTACTGTAAGTAACTTGCTGCGGTACGCTTCTCTTTCTCCGAGTCCAGCGCTGAACTTGAGTGTTTAACGAACAAAAGCTTGAAGGATACGGTTTTGGAACGTTCCATATTCAACTTCAAGACCAGAATCTGGCCAGCTTAGCAAACTTCCGGCACACAGACACACACAATCATTTCTAACCAGCTCCCCCGAGTCTGTGCGACTTTGCTCAATGATCAAATCTGCATCCGAGTCTTCCTGCATCTCCTGAATGCCGAACGTCGAGAAACGCTGCATTAGGGGTCGCCATCTCTCTATCGACAGCTTTGACATCCCGGACTTGGTTTCATCACCGACTCTAGTCTTAATGCGCGCAACTTATGACTATATGCATCCGCTTCGAGCAACGAAGAAGCTAAGACTTGAACTACTATTTGGATAATTCGTGCGACTTCTGTCTATATGCATCCGCTTAGAGCCACGAATGAACCCACACTTAGACTACTGTTTGGAATGCGATCTCTTGATCAAAACTTGGCATACGCAATGGTCTGAGTAGACTCATTAATTAATTTCTACGTTACTACTACTCATGATCGTGGCGGCACTGTTCCGAGTACACAAAACTGGAAAAGATTACTGCAGAAACTTGAAATCAGGAATCATCACTGTAATGAGGTGCGTTTCGTCGAAAAACAATCGCGATTGCGATCGAGGAAAGATCTCCATATCAACAGCTTTGACATCCAATATGCGCCACAACCTCAGACATTGACGCCACGGCGCCTAGGTTATGGTACATACTACTCGGAATACCTATTCGCATTCGTATTTGTTGAAGAAGCAGACACAACTGATACTATAAGTAAATATTACTTGTATACTGAAAGACCAGCGACACGAAATGCGCGGGTTCAAAAACGGTAACCCTTCAGATGTATCCCCAACTCCCGGGCTCCTAGAGTATATTCTCGTTCTTGGTACTTGCTTTCGACAAAGTTTATGCTCCTCGAGCCCAAAGCGCTCAGAGATCTCGACCTCTTTTTTGATTTTGGTGTTTGCTGACATACTGTGTCAATACTTACCATTCCAGGCTCGGAATACTTACTCGGAAGCATGTAGTCCCAATTCGCATTCGTTTAGGATGAAGACAGCTTATTGTAAGCATCCCAAGTGCATATTGTCTAGAAATTATTTCCGCTTATTCGCGATTCCCCGCGCCTGGCCTGTATACTTATTTCTCGTTCGTGATTGTTACTTTTACGTTCGCGCTTCTCGAGCTCAAGCGTTCGGAACTCCTACGATCCTCGGCCTGAATATGTAGACTCGTTCTTGGTGCTGCATTATTAATGCAAGCCGAAAAAATCGCAGCTTCGGAAATACTGGAAATTGCACGGGACGCCCAAATCCCCTTTGGTAGATAGCCGGGGGCTCGGAGTCAGCTTCAGGTAAATACGTTGGGTAAAACTTGAATACGTTCTGTTTGATTGTCGCAATATTCCGACAGGCTTGGGAAAATATCCGACTCGTCCCCCTAGTCAGCAATATTCTTGGATAGAGTGACAGAGCGGATTGCAGACGCGACAAACGTAAGCATTACACGTTAGTCGTGAATTGCACGTGACGTGTGCGACTTGAAGGACGCACGGCTGAGACGCGCCACTCAGCTTCGGCCCAGTCCAGTATCCACATTCACCACGGCGCGCACAGCTTGAAGTTGTATCAGAAATCGCGGTTGACCCGGGAAACTACTATTTTCTTGGAGTGCAGTAGAAAGGGTGTATTCTCCAACGTTCTCCTAACAGATTTTCAAGCTCAAATGTCCCCCAAACACCTTAACATTGGATTCTTAGGCATCTCGGCTCAAGTATGTGGTGCAGAAGCTCATGCGCCCTCTCTCTTATCGCCTCCTTTCTCCATTTCATCCTCCATCGTAGTAGTGACGACCTCGACTGCCAAGTTCGCAGCCATATGCGCTACGAAAACGCTCTGTGAACGGAATACAGGTCATTCCATATCACAATGGGTCTGCAGAGCATATCTCCCATGATGAAAATGTGAATATAGTTGCTGTAGCCTTGCGTCCGACTCCGGCAAAACATTTCGAGCAAGCGATGAAGGCGATCCAGGCCAGGCCGGAAAGAATTTTTTTTCAGCTGAGGCAAAGTGGCTTTGTCAAGAAGGTAGGTAATGATGCCCATGGCAATGTTTATTAGCTGACAGCTCTCCATTTTAGGTCAAGTCCATTGTTAAATTGGGTGAGCTAGGAAAAATTCTTTCTTCCAGCATGGTTAGTGGCTTTGGAGTCTTTTTCGAACCTTTTTTTGATTGTGCTTTTAGATCGCCTCGACACCAGCCCTTTCCATGGTTTGGGGCCCACAGAAAAAGTTCGAGCACTTGAAGGACACAGCTCAGAGGAGCAACGGTTGTACCACCCTAGACGTCGGTGAAGGCCACATCGCCGAAATACTTTATAACACTCGTCAACATGAGCGGCCCTACTGGCGAGAAATTTCCGCAGGAGGGACTCAGAGTATTGCTGCTGTTGGAACTCTCACCAATGGTGTCGTATGGTCTTTCAATCTTCAAGCTGCAGCCCCGGCAGATGCTACTATGTTTATTTGGGTCGTGGAAGGGGAGAAAGGAAGTACATATCCGTGTAGATGAGAAAGAGGGCAAATACTTTATGTCTGCATTCCCGGAAGGTTAGCAATTCTTTTCTTTCTGTGCTAACTTTCCTTCCCTCTAGAGCTGCGTGGGAAATCAGTGGACGTCGGGGAGGAAGTGGCAAACTGTGGCAAAAGGTGATGATGGAAAGTATACGCTCCGCTTGAGGAAAGTTTTGGCGGGAATTGTGAGTAGTGCGGAAACAGGAAAGCGTGTTGAATTTTAGACTATTTTGCATTCTTAATTAACAATCGTTGTCCATCGAAGGATCCGATGCGATGAGGTCAACAATATTCATGATGATTGAGTCCTTGAACCACCTATTTAAGAGCGTTAGACGACTTAGAATCGGCGCCAAAGGCCCCGAGCTAGGCTCGCATGCGAATTCATGTTAACCAGGAGTCAAGAGTCACCCAAAGTAGTTGCAAGTTACAGTACGAACGTGAATGGCGCAAGAGGCTGGCGTTTATCATTTGATTTGGTCAAGTGTTTCGTCGCGGTCAATCATGTGAACACCGTTCGCCAAAACTTAAAGATATGCGAGTTCGAAATATAGATGATCCGATGGATGATCTCGTAGCTTGCTCATCAATGTGTTTCCTGGACAACTTCGCGTCTAAGCCACAGCTCACTCGAGACCTCATACTCCATGTAAAGGAAGCGCTCAAGCAGGCCAAAATTTTAGATAGCAATGGATGGACTGCACTGGCGAAGAATAAGACGAAGAAAACCAAGGGTCGTAAAGCAGGGAAGAAAAAGAACGAGAGCGATGCCTTTTCGTTCCTGGGTCCCGCTGCAAATGCTATATCTACTGCCGCTACCAAGTACAATCCCGAACTGAAACCTCGGACAAATGTCGAACCATCTTCAACACAGTCATCTCATCGAAAAGCTGGATATCGATCCTTTCCTGATTGGCGAGGCGTCGGTATCTTAGAATCTGTACCGCTGGACACAAATTCCAAATCTGTTTCCCGAGAACGTGAATCAGTGGACACCGCTGACATCTCCGCCGTCTTTGAGCTCAAGCTGGAGGAGAAACCCGACACGATACGCGATGTACGTCTTTGTTGTTGTCCCCCGGTTGCTAACCATTTTGACTGATTGGACCAGAATGAAGAAAAGCTCACAGGAGTTGTGCATCAGCTCTTTTGGGAAGATCCCTGCCGTGAACGCGTTCTTGGTTTCACGATTGAGAGCCGCAGCGCTCGTTTGTGGAACTATTCGAGAGCAGAAGTTACAGTTTCGGAGCGTTTCGATATTAACAAGGTGCGCCTCAACTCTCTCTATTACCTCCGTCACTATAGATCAGACCTCCTCATAAGCTTCATCATGTTTATCATATTCGCTGAAAGGCACGAAATCGGATATGACCCCACGGTACAGAAGGTAATCTTGGACGGTGAAGTTTGCTACTGTTACCAGCTTGCGGGCAAACTCTATCTCACTGTTGGGACACCGCTCTCCGAAGAGGCTGCATTCCGCATTGTTGGTCGGGCCACCCGTGTTTGGGTCGTTGTATCGCTCATCGAGGACACCGAAGGAGAAATTAAGCTCTGCGGGAAGAGATACCGGAAGGATACCTCTCGACAATATGTCTTGAAGGACGTCTGGCTGCTCGAGGAGGCTCTCCTGGAACGCGAAATCCAAAATCAGATCCTAGATAACCTCGACACCGAGCAACAAGCCGAACTTACGCCCCACTTCCTTACCATCTCAGCAGAGGAGATTGTCACCTTCGAGAAGAAGGCGAGGTGGACAATTCAATGCCCAGCAAAGGAGAGGAAAGCTGTGAAATGGATGGTAGACCGTTACTTTCACCAGGATATCGGGGTCTCATCATCCCGGGGCGCCAAGGAGCACGCCCTTCTGCAGGAACCTCAACGGGAGCGTGCTCACACCAGACGAAAACACGTCCGTTCTCTGGCGGATGAGGTATGTCAGAGTATCTATGAAGTAGAAGATCTCAATGAGGCTCTGATTACTTGGAGAGACATGGCAAAATGTATGCAGTTCAGCCATTTTCTGAGAACGCTTGATAAATCTGACGATTTCACGTAGGCCTCAATCTCTTCCGGATAGCGGGCTTCCTTCACCGCGATATGAGTGCAGGGAACACCCTGTTTTTTGAACAGAGAGGCATCATTTCCGATCTAGAGTATTGCAAGAAGTATGCTGATACCACAAGTCACGATCCTAAAACTGTATGTCTTATGTTCCTCACCTTCCTCTGACAATTGACATTTTGCCAGGGCACGCCAGATTTCATGGCGGTCGAATATCAATTCTCGCACTTCTTTTATGTCCCTATCCCAAACACACCAGACGAAATCGCGGCTTTTAAAAACTCTTCCGATCGCTGGTTCTCTGTCCACTTTGTTCACGATCTCGAATCTATTTTCTGGCAGTACATGTGGTTTCTGCACCACCGCATTCCCTCCAACAAGCAAGATGCGCACACAAAACCCATTGTAGATCAAGCAAAAGCGTATTTCGGGCATGGGATGAACGGAAACACACACCGAAATCAGCTCTTCCTGGCTAGCACTACAGCGCTTCTTGTCCAGGGGAAGCTCGAATCTGTATTCTCCGAATCCTATCTTCAGCCGTTTTCATTGGTGGCCAAATTGCGAGAGGAATACCAACACCTTCTACAGGCCTCACTGCCAGTGCAGATCGAAGATTCCAATGCCTGGCGGCTGCCAGATCGTGTATTCACCGACGTTATCTACACTACTTTCAATACCACGATACAGAATGTCTTGAATGCAGAAATAGATGGCTGCCCCGTCATCTCCATAGCTGAGGGTGCCCAGGCTGCCGGTGTAGAGGGCGATAAAGTCGACACTGCTGTCAAGGAAGGAAGTACTACTAGTGCTGCCGTCGATGAAGGAAATCCTGCTAGCACTGTCAGCAAAGGAGATGGAGCTGGTCCTGTCAACGCCGCCACTGCCGCGGTTCAAGAGGACATTGAAATGGAACCCGTTAGCCCCTCCCCCTCCAGCAGGAAGCGACGGTCTTCCGGTCCAGATGCTCCAGCCCGTAGAAGTAGAAGGTTACGCAAGCTGCAGGCAAGGGCAAATAATACGGAGTCAGTCTAAACTTGGAGTCAGTCCAAATTTTTATCTTCGAATTTTCAACAGCTTTACCTTCTACTTCAAGAGGGTACGATACATTATATTCATAATTTTCTACCTACATTTTTTCACTTGCAGTGATTTGTGTGTCACTCCGCATTCTTTTAGAAACAATATATAAAGCGTCGATGAAGCACCAAAATGTCTAGATACTTCTTCGTAACTTGAAGTGCGCACTTGAGATTTCCAAGCTTGAAGGAACTGATAGTGTTTCTGAACTTGAAAAGTCGAACTAGAAAATTGGGACTGAAGTCTGTGTTAACTGATAAAGCTAGGTGAGGAAAACATAGCGTTACGACGAGATTGAGATCTGTTACTTATTCTGAAACGAGATTTCTTGCCCACTCCGATATTTCCCTCTGCTTTTTAGGCAATTGATCAACAAAACGCACTTTGACCCGCGTGTACCTCGATGTTATCAAGTGGAGGACTTCCAAGGCATCAATCTCTCCCTCCTCCATTGCTCCTTCAACGGCCTCTCTCTCTCGCTCACCTCCCCTGATAGTGTCCTCAGAACTTTCTGGCATGTGCCAACTGCCCCAGCGGGAGGCTTGTTCAGCTCTTGCACCAGTGTCCTTTTGGGGAGGATAGCCGTATACAGCCTTTTCTTTAGGCGGCCGGGAAGGTGGTAACTGTTTCTGGAGATTCTTGCCCTAGTTGTACAGTGCCGCGGCACCAAAGCGATAGTGTAAAAGAAAGGGAGAAGGAAAAGGTTGTGAGGTGGAGATTGAATTGTGTATTGCAAGTTAAGGGGATAAGAAGTGTGTGCAGCTAAAGTACGCGTCGGAGCAGATGGAATGTCGTCCATGGCGAGAATATGATTGGGTCTGTGAAGAACATGAGCACCAAGCGATAGTAAGATAAATAGAGATAGAATGACCTTTATGACACCGAGCTCGTTTCTATCGAATGCGATATGAAATTCTATATCGCCGCACAACCCATTTCGAACATCATCGATACTTTCCATACCATTGACTCCTTCGTCACCTTCAAAGCCTGAGCGTTCCGCTATAATTTGTAAGAGCCACTACAATGGAACTTAGTATTGGATGATTCACAAAAGCCTTCAAACACGTACTTGATCACCTCGAGCAAAAGAGATTGTGTGTATGGCTTGCGTGTAGCCCCTGTTATTTTTGACCTTGACATGCATCTCTCTCATAGACATCACTGACATCACTGACGAACTGGTTGTCACGTTTGGACTGACTACCACCCCATTCGGTGCGAGGCAATTTCTTGGTCTGCTCGTTCCCTTTCATTCAGATTGGTGGCTGCAAATACCGTTGAGAAACGCAGATGCTTCAGAAAGCTGCCACTCACCAGGGTTAAAGATATAGATAGCCTGATCTTCAAGCTGATTATCATCAGCAATCAGTTGATTCTGAGGCGCGAGGGTGATGGTTCCATCCAACGCTGTTATTGCGTAGGCAATAAATAGCAGATACTTTGCGGGCTTTGAGCAATTAGCGCGGATTCGGTTCAACGGTATTTCGAGATATAGCGCCTCTGGGTCACTAGGTACGGATTCGATGAAAAGCCAAATGTGTTCAGGGGGAGGCGAGGACATGGTAGTTACTGCAATCCATGGAACCAAATTTTCGCTGGCGTTCACCTCGCCTCAGAATCATCCAATCTTAATCCGAACCTTTGCTAAACAAGACGAGATTGAATACCATTATATTGCCCATACGAGTCCGGACGTTATAGAGGAAAGAGGTCAGAATACTTGCAGACTGTTTCTCTGCGAAAGCTCACCCACCTTAGCAAATGCCAAATCTCTAGAGGAGGTGTAAACACTTGAGATTATCGTTGTTTGTTTCCGAAACTCCGGGCGTAACAGAAGCATACACTCAAAAGTCCATCTTCTGACAAAATAAACGAAACTACCGTGCTTGCTGTACAAATGTTCAATATATACCTCCACAAATCTTCTTCTATCGAAACTAATAAATACACACAAGAATGCTCAATATCAACATTAGTGATATCCAACATATGACGATCCCTGGAACCCTCCCCATCCTGTAGGTTGGGGTCTCAAAGCATCGTATTTATCTGCAAAAGGAAGCACAAGAAAAGAATGAGTTAGTTTACCCTACATCAATGAAAAAGCAAGCAGTCTACGTACTCGCATTCTGTGGCTCATTATCATCATTCGCAAACGTGCCAGACTTCATCTGTGCAAAGACGTTGGCCGGATTCGTGCTATTGCTGTTGTTGTTGTTACTCTGATAAGAAGAAGGGAGGGGAGGTACAGGTGGAGGCGGAGTTGGGGACATGCCTCCCATGTTGAAGTTTGGTGTCATTCCGGGGTTGAAACCTGTTGGATCTACGGAGAGATGTCAATAAAGATGGGAAACATACTACAGCGGGGGGCGGCGAAGGACGACTTACTCGTCATAACACTCCCAGCACCGAAAGGATTCACAGCGTTCATACCATTCATACCACCGCCGTTCATACTCATACCATTCATCCCACCACCGTTCATACCCATACCACCAAACGGCATCCCCGTAGCCTGCGTCATCAACGGTTGCTGAGCACCAGGGAACCCAGTCGGCTGCGACATCATATTCATCTGGGGTTGAGCTCCAGGGAACCCAGTAGGTTGTGATTGCAAAAACGACGGCGGGGTATTGGTACCAATATTCCCCCCAGCCCCAGTCCTCGTAGGCACAAACCCACCAAACCCTGTCTGCGTAGGAATCAAAGGCTGCAGGAGACCTTGATTCGCAGGCACAGGTGCGAACGGACCTCGTGGGCCGTACAGGCCCGTCTGCTGAGCTTGGAGGTGTTGCCCCATGGGAGCAGGCGAGTTGCCCATCCCCATACCACTCGAGTATCCGATAGGGGGTGTTGGGGAATGGGCTGGTATCGGAGAAGGAGTGTGGGACATTTGTTGTTGAGGAGTGGAGATCATGGGAGATGGAGCGGGAGGGGGAGCAGTGTTCTTCCGCAACTCGCTTAGACGAGCGAGTTGTTGGAATACGTCGTCTTCGGTCGTCTTTGCGAGGCTCGGAGGGCTTGTTGCTGGTGCGGGGGGAGGCGCTGGAGCAGCTTGGACTGGTGCGGGTGCAGATACAGGAGGGGCGGAGGGAGCACGAGGTCCTGCAGAAGGAGGAGGTGTAGGTGCGATTGGTTTAGTAGAGCTCGGACGATTCGTCCACGCATCGTCGTCGAATCCACTGCTCATCACTGGAGCAGCAGAGCTCGATCGGGGAGGAGGTTGCACATTATGCACAGGCGTCGTCGTCGCGGAAGCAGAGACGGGACTAAGAAGCCCAGGTGAATCCGTACGTTGGATCTGAATCTTATCGGAAACTTCGCTGATGGTGTTGAGATCCACGACCCCTGACACAGTTTTGGTAGGCACGGGCCTTCCTCTCCTGAGGGAGGCTTTCAGCGCACCATTGGCACCTGCAAAGAGGTTGGGCGGAGTGGAGACTGTCTTTGAAGAATCCCCGTTCTCCCGTGCCTGAAGCTGTCTCGCAAGCTCCTCGTCCCGGGCGATCTGTTCTTTGGCTTTATCCACAGCAGGCTGCTGTGGTTTACGTTTCTCAATAGCCTTCATAACACGGATGATATCACCCTCCCTCAGACCCAGCGAACGCATCACGGCGTCAGTGATATCAGGCAAAATCGACTCGTCGATTTTATCCCTCTCAAAAGACGTGGCGTATCTCGTGCAATCGTCCAAATCGCATCCAGCAGAAAGGAAAAAGTCGAACCAGTCGATGGTAGGGCCTTTTTTCTTTGGCGGCATCGACTTTACGCGTGCTTTATGTTCGGAAAGAGGGATGTCGTCTTCGGAAACATTGTTGGTGGTAGTGGATGCTGGAGGTCGGGACTTTTTGTTTAAAAGTTTCTCGACGTAACGCATATCTTCGACGGACATCTTCTCTGAAGGGACCTCGACGATGACACCATTGGTCTTGTGAAGCCTGAGTTTGCCCTCTTTGAAGCTTAAGAGAGCAGCTTCTACACGGAATTGACCGCTACGATCGTGCCAGACTCGTACGCGGTCAGCAGGTGGAACTAGAGATGGAGCGTCAGAGTTTAAGAAACAAACAAAAGCATGAGATGAGATGAAACGTACGGCCATTGTCGGTCGAGTTTCGTGATGGACGGTCTGAAGAACGACTACTGGTAGTGGCGGGAGGAGGAGAAGGATGGCTGAGATTTGTTTCTTTCCTCTTGGCGCGCTCAGCTTCTGCAGCTTTAGCACGGTCCTCCTTCTTCTTTCTCTCCTTTTCTTTTCGGTCTTGTTCTTCCTTGCGCGTGCGTTCAGCTGCAGCGGCGGTAGCAGCCTTTTCCTTTCGTGCACGTTCAACGGCAGCAGCTTGTTCCTTGCGTGCACGTTCAGCGGCCTCTGCGGCTTCTGCTGCCTCCTGGGCCAGGGCTTCTTGATCAGGCAGATCCTCTTCCGGCTCCGGCTCCTCTGGCTCATCATCTACTGGTTCTTCCTCGTGTGGAGTAGCGGAAGCTTGGCCACCGAGTTCGATGTAAGACGCAGGAACTACACCCTCCGCGCCCTCTGCATTGCGACACTTCCACCATTCGTCGCCATCTTTCTCCAGAACCATGAGCTGCTCACCCTCTACGACAGATAGTTCATCTTCGCCATCTGCAGTGAATGGATAGAGAGCTACAGCCATTTCTCCTACCTCCTCTTCGCCTGGCTCCTCTTCGGCTTCCTCTGGCTCAGGTGAGTCGCGGGATGGTATGATAGCAGGGGATTCGGGTGCAAAATGTACCGATGCTTTGGTCCTTGTTGGAAGTGTGTCCAAAGAAGGCGGCGGAGGAGCCCTGGTAGCTTCCTCTGACTGCAGAGCCAATGCTTTGGAAGTTTCCAATTTGGTAACAATGGCTTCGCAGTTGTCCTTTGAGCCGACATTGAAATGGAGGCTGAGACCGCCCTCGACATCGAAATGAACATGCTTGGACTTTTCGACGTTGATATTAGTGATTGAGCTTGTAGGCCATTTCTGGACGGCTGCCTAACGAGGGAGTGAGTAGAGTGTAAATTGAATGGAAAAGTGGAGCACCTTGCTAGTTTCGCTGGCAAAGAAGACTGCGCCGCTGCCGATGCCCAAAGTACCCTTCATCTTCTTGCCTTTCTTATCGACCTCTGAGACGGACCATGTCTTGATGTCATCGGCGTTTAGTTTGGTAGATGCGACTCTGTCTGCGGGATCGACGTATTGGGCGGAGGCGGGGGGAGGAGATGGAGATGGCGAAGGTGGAACAATGATTTGCTGAGCTACAGGGGCCTCGTCCTCCTCTTCTCCAGAGTGTGGTTCGACGTAGTTGGCTGGAACATAGCCTGCTTTGCCGCCGTCTTTGGTGCTCTGAACCAGCAGCCAGTCATCTTCAGGCTCAAATGCCAGCAGAATCTCATCTTCAGCTATTGAAAGTTCGCCTGGAGCAGATGCCTCATAGTCATAGAGTGCCTTGACCACTGAGATGTGTTCAGCCTAAGCGCAGTTAGTTTCTGTACGAACTTGTGAGTTACAACGCACCTGCTCAACATAGGCTGAAGGAACGAGGCCTATCAGAGTCTCTTCTTCCTGGGTTTCACCCTTTATCTTGACCTTCCACCAACTGCAGACGGAGTATTAGCTGTAGAATTGCACAAGTAAATTGCACCAACTCTTCGTCCGTTCGTTCCTTGAGAAGCAAAATCTGGTTCTCCTTGACAGCAATTTCGTCGTCGGATTGCGGTTCATAGTCGTAAGATGCCTTGAGAACCGCCAAATATTCGTCGGACATGATCAGAGAAAGTAGCGGGTCCGGATTAGGAAATATGTTGACTAGGCTTGACTTATTACATCAACTTATTTAAGCTAGCCTTACTTATCATCGAACCATCATCTTTCCCATCGCCATGAGCAGACTCAACGCTGGAGCCTATGAATTCGTGCCAGGAAAGAGCTTCGGGCTTCCTCCCCGCGTAGAGCAGCATCCTCAGCCTCCACCAATCCAACGTCCAGAGCAAACTGAAGCTCCTCGGCCGCCTCCTACAATATCCCTCAGCATCGGAGGCTCCAAACCCCCTGCTGCTGCTCAGCCAGCTCCAGCTCCTTCATCCTCACATCCAAAAGCTCCTACCCCTGCTGCAAAACCTGCAGCAGTTCCTACTCCTGCTACTACTAAACCTGCAGTAGCTGTAAAGAAATCAGACTCTCCTGCTCCTCCATCCAAAACGTTTTCATTAGAAAAAAGTAAAACCGATACCAATGCCATCGCAAAGGAAGTCCAGGCTGCAGCCGATAAGGCCGTCTTGGAAGATCTCTACGGAAAAGGTGCCTTCTCCTCACCTACTAACTAAAACACCCATTCTAATTCTCCACAGTCAAAGAACACTTAAACATCGTTTTCGTCGGCCACGTCGATGCCGGAAAAAGCACCCTCGGCGGTAACCTCCTCTACATCTGCGGTTCAGTCGACAAGCGAACCATGGAAAAGTACGAAAAAGAAGCCAAGGAAGCTGGGAGAGAAACTTGGTATCTCAGTTGGGCACTCGATTCAACGCCCCAGGAACGACTCAAGGGAAAGACAGTCGAAGTTGGCCGTGCCTACTTTGAAACCGACGCCCGTCGTTACACTATTCTCGATGCTCCAGGCCACAAAACCTTTGTCCCATCTATGATCTCCGGCGCAGCCCAAGCCGACATTGCCATCCTCGTCATCTCTGCTCGAAAGGGCGAGTTTGAGACTGGCTTCGAACGCGGCGGGCAAACACGCGAGCACATAATGTTGGTCAAGACCGCTGGTGTGTCCAAAGTCATTATCGTCATTAACAAGATGGACGATCCGACCGTCCTCTGGGAGAAGGCCAGGTACGACGAGATTAAAGACAAGCTTACGCCTTTTGTCAAAGCTGCCGGGTTCAACCCCAAGACTGATGTAACCTTTATTCCCGTATCTGCCTATACCGGTCTCAACCTCAGAGATCGTGTTCCGAAAGCTACATGTCCTTGGTGGGAGTGAGTATCCATCTATCCTCTTCGCATTCACATCTAACATCGCACTCCCAGCGGTCCCTCCTTCCTCGACCACCTCGACCACATGCCCATGGTCGACCGAAAAATCAACGCCCCCCTCATGATGCCCATATCGGAAAAATACAAAGACATGGGCACCATCGTCGTCGGAAAGGTCGAATCAGGCCACATCCGCAAAGACGACAAACTCATCTTGATGCCCAACAAGGACCAATGTCGAAATCGCCGCCATTTACACGGAGATTGAAGAAGAGGTCCCTTCGGCTATCTGCGGTGATAACGTGCGCATTCGACTTACGAGGTGTAGATGATGAGGATATTCAGTCCGGGATTCGTGCTCACTAGCCCGGGGAAACCGATTCATGCTGTGAGGCAGTTTCGAGGCCCAGTTGGCGATTTTGGAGCATAAGAGTATTATTTGTGCGGGGTATTCGGCTGTGATGCATGTTCATACTCTTTCGGAGGAAGTTACTCTACTTGTGAGTCGTGCTGTTTTTTTTCAGGGGGGAAGGGACTCGCTGACGTTCGTAGTCTTTGCTACACTACTTTGACAAGGCTACCGGCAGAAAATCAAAGAAGCCTCCTCAATATGCCAAGAGAGGTAAGTTTTCCTATATACAGTTCCGTTATCCACTTCCCTCATTCTCATTCCAATTACAGGTCAAAAGATTGTCGCTCTCATCGAAACCACCGCGGCAGTGTGTGTAGAGACCTTTATTGACTACCCTCAACTCGGCCGCTTCACTCTACGAGACGAAGGACGGACAATAGCCATTGGAAAGGTTGGTACCATACCTCAATACTGGGTGTTGGTGTTGATAGACGTCTCACTCACACGCGCGCTTTCAGATAACCAAACTTATCGAAAAAGACACCACCGAAGAAGTTACCGAGGGCGTCGCCCACCTTACCACTGCTTAAACATCCCAATGCCTCTTGCTTGCCTCTGTAGCACCACATTGTAAAGTTGCAATGGCCAGCGTTGGGTTCACTACTTAGTATTACAGCCTATGTTATTTAATAATACACTTGCTACCACCACTACTCCACCTTTTCGTCTGAACTCGATCCCGACTTGGAGTGGATTCTTCCCACATGCACATTCGCATTCGTCAACACAGGACCTGTATACCGAAAACGACCCCAGAAGACCCAAGTCGAAGCAACGATGAGGATAATACATCCTACAGAAACTACAGCGTAGTTCATATTGTTCTCGTTGACCGGGAATGCGGTTGGGAGGATGAAGAGAACGCAGATGAAGGACGAAAACTAGTGGAGGAAAATGAGCTGAGCTTACTATGAGGATGCTCCAAGTAGAACTTATGACGACTCACTGCAAAGCTAATCGCGTTGATAGTCCAGGACCACTTTCCGAGATGGAACGGTCCTCTAACTTTGAGACTAGAGCGAGAACAAAAAAACCTGTTAGTCGAGTTGATAAAATGGGGACAAAACGAAACGAAGCTTACGACGAGGGCCAAAAGACACGAATGGCAATAGGCTGCAAGTAACTCAACATTACTGCGATCGCAGCAGATGACAAAATCGCATTGAACTGAAGGAAGAGCAAGTAAGTAGTGCGATCTACAGACTGAGATGAATTATTATTACAACTTACTGCAATAATCGATCCAATATAAGCACAAGAAACCACACACCCAACGAAAACCGACACCCAGACACCAACATACGGTGCTTGATACCGATTCAAAGCCATGAACGCGCCCTTTGCAGGGAACGCATTATCTCTCGCCAACGCATAACAAAGTCTCGACGAAGCAGTAAAAGCCGTCACAGCAGCCATGAATTGCGCCAAGCAGATAACAGCCAAGCACATGAGCGTCAACCGCTTCCCTACTGCATCGTAGTAGAGCTGTGCAATGGGGATGGCGTATGAGGTGGTTTGGATGTTGGTGATACTCTGGACGGAGAATAGGAGCGCGAGCATGTATGCGAGACCGATGATCCATGACCCGAGGATACTTCCTACGATGGCGATTGGGGCGAGGAGTTCTGCGCGTTTAGCTTCTTCGGCGACTTGGCCGGCGGTTTCGCTTCCTTCAAGAGAGTATACGGCCTGAGGATAATGTTGATGAGTCAACATGTGATAGCGGTAAGTTTGGTGGTTTACACTGTACCTGGAGGAAGCCAAGAAGGACGACGAACCCTTTCGAACTCCAACCTGTAAAGCTTGAGGGAAACAATCAATCACGCCATATCCAATAAAAGTAGGAATAATTAGAATACATACTTTTCCAAGTCTGTAAACACAAACTCGGCCGAATTCTACAGGCATTCGCAAGTTGTTAGAGATTAACAACGACTCAGGTTAGTACGAAGATACCTACCTTGACTGGGGCCTTGACTAGAAGAGTTATAGCAAGGACAAAGGTGCCTCCAAGCGTCCACCAGATGTTAAAAGTACTCATTTTACCAATAGCCTTTGTGCCGATTGTGTTGATTACCCCGCTCAGAATATTTACGCCCCATGCCATAGCTGCAATCTCCACTCGCGTCAGTGTGCGTCCAGAGCCTACTTCGGCGAGAGAGGCTATGAAAAGTGCGACGCTATGCATGGACAGTATATCTGTTATGAGTACTAGTATTTCCCGGAAGAGAAACGAAAAACCCGGTACGTACGTGAGGTTTCCCGAAGTCCCTGTCAATATCATGGCAATCGTATAGATCCAACCCGTGCAATCTTCCGATAGTATTAGTAGAGCAAATATTGGAATGGCAATAATGGGATACTACTTACAAGCAAGAATGGGTAAATCAGGCTTGAGCTTGGATACCCAAAAATACAATCCACCCATTGTCGGACTAGATAGTATCATCCCGTAAGAGACAAGTCAAAGCAAGGAAAAGACTCACAAGGCACTACATATTTCCGCTTGGCTCAACGCAATGAGGAGCATGAAGAGCGAGCAGATCTGCAGGTCATCTTGAGCCGCAGCAAGAACGAGAATTGGACTATCTTTCTTACGTTCCACCCCCAAAACAGACCTAAGTAATAGAACGCGTTTCAATTACTTACATCCATCGCGTTTTCATTGATCATGAAGAAATCTTACCCAATGGACCACCAGAGAATAGACCAGTTTGAAAGGCCGCACTCGAGCCAGTGAGAATACCTATCGCGCAAAATGAGAGGCCCAGTACGCCAAACAAAGACATTTCACGCCTAAACTCTGGCTTGTAACCCAACTCCATGAGCCTTTTATCAGACTCTGCTAATTCAAGGCCACTGGCATCTCCCGTCGCTCCCTCGATATTCGGTGATTTGGACCTCTGCAGGCATCGAAAAACAGGTTTGGCACGGAAAGATAAAGTTGTGGGGCTCTTCAAAGTATGCATTGTATCAGTCCCGAGTATGTACAGAAGAAGCATGGCAGATAAGAACATGTGCATGCTCGAAAACCTGCCCTTAACGGATTTTCGGTTAGATCTCCGAAGTATCGGCCCAACACCCATGTCCGAACTTGCTGCAACTCTTCGCGCGGGGTCTTTTCTAATCGACTCGACATCGACGCCCCAGACGCAGTTAAAATCTACACTTCTACAGCGTCTCCAAAACTATTACAACTGCTTAGGCACCTCGTCGACAATAGATGATTCCGCGAGTTTGGAAACTGTCCAACTAAGAACCGCAGATGAAGCGCTCTCTGTGATTGAAAAAGTCCAGCAGCTACTTGACGCGGACACAGTGGGTACAGCAGCTCCGCTGCTCGGTACCCGCGATTTGAACCAGCTAAGGACCTTGCTCTCGATAACGTTTCGATGGGGCACGGATCCTCTGCTTTCTCATATTATATCTTCCTGGCCGAGCACATCCTCCTCCCCTATCGCTGGGGCAAAATCATTGATCTTACCTCGACTCCAGATGATTACCGTCATTTAACTGACCTGCTTTCGCGCCAATTATCGGTCATATTCCCCAAAGGCATTCACGGAAACACGTCAAAAACTTTGATTACTGAGACCATCCTTCAACGCCATATACCTGAAATTCTCAAATCGTCTATATCTCTGGGTTGGCTTCCTAAATCCCTAGCTACGGATACCATGCCTCCACTGGATGAAGCTCGCCCTCTAATCATGCGACTTATGGCTATGTAGGTGCATCCTATTCAACTTCTAGCATATTTCGTTGAATTTGGTTCTCTCAGGCTTCCTCCTGCGGAGGCGATCGTTGCTCTAGGGAGCGTCATGTCCTCCACAAGCTCTGTACTACATGTCCGCCGGACTTGTGGATATCTCATGAGCAGACAGCTCATACGACCAGAAGGTGTAAAAGGTCTATGCGCAGCCGTTTTTGGAGACCAGGAGGATGTTGATAATGTTGAGTTGGACAAGCTGCAGCACATATCCCGAGTTTTAAATACTCCTCCTGCTACAAAACCAGAGGTGCATATATCTTAGCTTCAATCCTCGAGTGCATGCTCATTTTTACCAGGAATATTTTTCAACTATAGTGCCTCGCATCGTAAGCCTCCTTCAAGAAAGCCACCATCCAGCATACAGGAGAAGTGCTGCCTTTGTATTGTCGCAAATGCTGTCTGCAGAAGGCGGGACTGCTGCAAAAATCATCACGGGAGTTCTGCATGATCCTCTTCTTCACGTTAACCCAGACACAGAATCGACAGCTGCGACGGTAGCTTTGAGAACTCTGGCTACTTTACTCACGAATTCCGATCCCTCTCCCAAAATCATCAGCTCCCTGTTATCTCCGGTTGTGCCACCTCTGTATGGCCTGCTCTTTCACCTTGATTCCAACAGGATGTCGGACCCGGAGCTGAAGGAATTGGTACGAAGTCTCCTTACGACCTGGGCAAGGATTGTTTCTACTTTAGAAGCAATAGATGTCCTGTGGTTCATCTTTGACGATGAATCTGGTCAATGGCGAACTGATCTTGAGGGAGGTATACGGCGAGTAGCAGGGTAAGTTTCATTACCTCTCATTCATCGCCACTAAGCTCACTCCGTATAGAACCCAGCCTTACGAAAAACTGTCTCTGTTCACTCCTGAAGATTTGAAAAAGGCACACGAATCCGGCGAACTTGATTCTGGGGCAAACATTCTCAATGTATACCCGGAACCTCGTCATCTGGTGACGTTTTTGAAATCAACGAACCGGGACGATATCCTGTCCGATGTCTTTGTAAGGCTCTTAGAAAGCTATCGGGACAGCAAGAACGACGACAATGGGAACCCGCTTCGGTTTGTGCTCCACTTATGTAGAGGCGCCTGATTTACTGATAAAAGCTTCTCCTAGTACTTTGCTATACCTTCAATTGATAATGCAGATACAAACCGGAATGTCAGACAGCTCAAAGTCTGCTGGCCTATTCTCCAAACCCATCCAGATATTAATCTTCATCAAGCAGGCACTTAATACTGCATCAACCTCACATCCTGTACCTGCGCCGCCCCCAAAGCAGAAAAAGGAAAACACCGGACATCTTCGTATGTCTGACCTTCGGCTCAATGTTGAAATTGAGGAAGGTTCTTCTAGCGAAAAGGGAGACAGTGACGACGACCTTTCCGACTCTGAAGCATTCACAGCAGACGATGAGATGAATGAGACAACAATCAATCTATTACTTTCTGTCCTTGAAGGTAAGGTTTAGTACGCTTTCGAATATGAATTTTATGCTGAATGATTCATTAGCAAACGAGACTCTATCCGCTCGTACAGAGCCTATACTCAATGAGATATTCGAACTTCTTGAACCTATTGCAACCAACGGGCCCTCTGCTGTAAGAGCGGTTGCGCGAGAGGCTCGGATGGTTATGACTGCTCGTCTTGCACTCGGTGATAGTGCTTCTCCAAAAAGGTTCAACGCGGAGACTGAGGATCCCCGGGAAATTTATCAAAAGGCCCTCAAGCTTCTTCAAGATCCTATCCTTCCTGTTCGTGCGCACGGGCTACTCCTCCTTCGCCAACTCGTCTCGTCTGATTCACCGGAATCAAAGAAATTAGACCCAGCTCTCGTTCCTGCTATACAGGAAATCTTCCTACAATCCATACAGGATGACGACTCTTACATATTCCTAAACGCGGTGCAAGGACTAGCTGCTCTCGTTGACAACTTTGATCGCAGTATACTGAAGAGGCTTGTGCACTTGTATACGAAACAGCTGGATGGTTTAGAAGCGGGTAATATGTCTCAACAGGATGTGGATACTCGAATAAGGCTGGGGGAGGCCCTATCACTGGTTATTCGCAGGTGTGGTGAAGCATTGGGAGCAACTGGCAAGTTTTTTTTGACTCTACTATCCGTTTCTTCACCTTACTCTTTTTGTTAGGGAATGTCATCATTCCACCTCTACTACGTGTGGTACGGTCGAGAACAGTACCCACTACGCTACGTACATCATCCTTGTCCTTGTTGGCAGATTGCCAAAACACGTATGCACTAGCGGTGCTCCCGTATTTTGTCGACCTAGCGGAGGGAATGGTTGATCTTTTACAAGTTGAAACCTCATCCGCTACTCCTGTTCAAAATTCTACGATGGATGATCATCCTACTTCGACAAACTCAAAGTTTCCTCCTCTCCGAAGGGCTGCACTTCATTTTCTATCCATTCTGATTCGCGGAACGACCAAAGAGGCATACGAGTCTTCCGGCAATCCTCCTCTGTCCCCGGAGCTATCCAAGCGAATGCGAATTACGCTGGGTTATATTTCTGGAACCGACGAGGATATGTTGGTTAGAGTTATGGCACGAGAGGCTGCAGAAGATCTAGCTCAACTGGAATTGGCAAGAGTGGGATTGTAGGACTAGAAACTAGAAATAACACTAACGAATATCTACCCCGTATCTGTCTCAACCGTAGTGTTCTTGTACCAGCTGAGTCAATGAAGGGTATGTTCAATATAGGTTCATCATCATGCATTATGAGCCTGCCCAGACCCACAGTGATAAGGCTTCGTAAAAGCTCTGTGAGATGAGAGGACAAAGAACCAGACAACTGATATCCTCAGCTTCCCTCTGAATAGATCTGGATGGCGGATTAACCTCCCGCAGTGGATGAATTCCCAGCTATTCTAGTTATTTCATCTATACGTCGTCGAAGGCTCTTCCATTTTGGACTGCCAGCCAACAAACTCCTAGTACTATCCTGTCCTGCAGCCAGCGAATCTTGAAGCATTAGGAATGGGTTTGAAATAGCGGAATAGTACGCCATATGTAGAGCTTTGAAAACCTGAATAACCATGAGCGGACAGCAGAGAGCCAAAGACGAAACAATTACCAGCGCAATTTCTACATCCCTCACCACAGAATCCGACAAGGCCAAGGCAATTACTATCTTCACCTTCAGCGGGGTTATGTATCCATATACAGCGACATCTTCCATGGAATAGAGAAGTCCGAGATAACACTCTAGAGATTTGGCACTTGCTATGGCATGGGTGAGCTTTCGCAGAGAACCGGTCTGCAAATGTTCTGACCTCTTTCCTCTATAACGTCCAGACTCGTATGGGCAATATAATGGTATTTAATCTCGTCTTGTTTAGCAAAGGTTCGGATTAAGATTGGATGATTCTGAGGCGAGATGAACGCCACCGCGTTGACGCGAAAATTTGGTGCCATGGAAGTTCGGGAACAAGTCGTCTTTATCGCGCGCTTACAGATTCGTAACGGTTTCCAATGAAGACGACGAGTCGCTGTTTTATCTACACGTATTTACACTCTGTACGGTATATTAAGTTTATACATTATTTTCAACTTCGGTGCAAGAACGAGGGCCTACGAAAATCAGTTCTCCAGTCGTTGTTATCGATTAATGCTAGCACTCACTGCCTTGGTCATAAGGAAGATTCTTCGTTGAAAAGTAAATAGAATCGCAGCAGTCAGTACGCTTTGCACGAGCTTGCTACTCATGCCTTTGAATAGTCCTTCAATGCCCTCATCTCGTAGTATTGTACCCAAAGCATCCAGAGATGATTTGTATTTGGAGGCGCCAGCGTGAAATCTGGCTTTGACAACACTAGATGCTTTGTGAGCTATAGAATTCGTAAGGGCCAAAGAACATGATTTACATGTAGGGATAAGTAGCCGATGTGGCAACTGGCGATTCAAACTTGAGTGAGAGTTAGGATCACAGAAGGTTTAGCAGACTTTACCTAGCTTTGATATTGCGCCCAATACGAAGAAGTCGAGATCTGTGAGGCCTCCTTTGCGCTGTAACTTCCGTCGCGCTATTAGAAAGTTCTTGAGTTGTTCAAACACTGAATATTGGATGACAGGGTTGATAACAAGGACTGTTCAAAGGGCACGATTAGTTCCTTCATTCACTGGTAATCATACTCATATACAGACCCAACGCAGGTCCAATTCCTCGCATGAACCCTCTGTAGTGGCCATTAGCAAAAAAAACTCTGCAAGTATAGACAGAAACGCATACTGCATCCCAAACTTGGCTAGGATATGCTGACCCGTTTCCAAGAATCCTCGCTTCTTGACCGACGAGTCCGAATCCATCGTACGGACGGCCTGAGACGTCTGAATAACCCAAATAGGATTACTTGATTGTAGTCAGCAAATGAACTGGACAAGTAAGGTCGGGTAGCTCACCTAATAATCGTTGTGGCAGATCCTGCATAAAATTAGACCAGAATAGCTCAATTTACAAGCGGTCTGAGATACCTGCAATCAACCCCGTCAAGATAGACTCCATCGTAGTCAAAGCTTTCTTCCCGCCCGTCAGGAAGGCGCCGCGAGATCTTTCGTAGAAGTAATAGTATACTCTGTGCAAAGGAATATGGCGCTGGCATCACCAAGATCGCAAAAGGGCACACACCCGTTTGTTACTGCAATTCCAAGCAAACTAGAACTCAAACCACTATACAGACCCAGGATGCCTTCACGGTCGAGTACATCCACAACAGCCTGATATACGGACTGCAAAAGCATGGTTCAAAACGTTTGGAAGCACCCCGCAGGCCAGTGTCAAACCTTGTTTTCATTCTGAGTTTTTACGGCCGCGCGCGTTGAAAGGAAAACAAGTGGGCTATCGGAGGGTTATTCAGCTTTGGTGCTGAAAGCGAAAAGTTGAACGCACTAGGTAGCTGTCATTGCCTATCGACAAAGGAACGTTAATCCTGCGATGGCCAGCGGCGTTAACAATTCTCACCAAAACACCACCACCTAATGTCCGGGTTTTCAGCGTCCGCAATAGGATTCGAGGGAAGGGCTTTACCTGCTCCTGCTAAAGCATGTATAACGGAGTCATTCAACGACATTATTGAGTAATGGGTAGTTCGAAATGAGGGGAGTATTCAAGTTGAAGTTGATGACTTGTAGATGACCGGATGAAGGAGAGTTCGTGATCCTCGCCATATTCACATGTCACTCATTTACGACACACGCGTGGCGCGTCGCGTCTGTAACCGGCTACAAGTTGAGCACCTTGATTCCAATATCAGGAGCTTCAGGCTGGATAGACAAGACAATACATGGGATTATTGATATTATAACACTACCACTTAGGCCCGCTTCACAGCTCTTTCAGCAGCTTCTTCATCGCGTCGATGTCAGCCTGCAGGCCATTTGAGCTGGAGCCCGTGTTGTTCCTCCCTCCCACATTTGCGTATTCCCCGCCGTCTGACGCTAAATGTCTACCATCATCTTCTTTCAACCATGTATCTAACTGCTTTTCTACAGCTCGAGCCTTGAGTCTGAAATGCGTCCTGATCACCTCTCCAAATGGTTCCGGAGGATTCTTTAGGGCATCAAGCATCTAGAATTCTCGTGAGCAAACATTCAGATCGAGCGTAAAGCTCGACACTCACCGCCGTTCTTACGACCATACGTCGAACATTTGCAGAGTCTACCAGACGATCAGTCAAATAACATACATCGAAAGCCCGGCACCTACACGCTTTCGATTGTGGAGTATTTGCTTGCGTTGCCCAGCCTGGTTCGTTTAGGAATGGTTCCTCGCATAAGATCATCGATTGAATCGAGATGAGGACTTGCAAGAGCGTAGATTTGAACCTAGAAGCACACATATCATATCCGTCGCCTTGATTCAAAGCCATTTTGACTCACGGTACCCAACCTGAATTTCGAGCGAGCGGTGAGCAACAATACACTGAATAGCTTCCAAAACGCCTACCTGGTCCAGCCCATGTTCCCAAAAGTGATAAGCAAACCTTACCGTCGGCATAAACTAAAGAAAAAGCACTAAATCTACTATTCCATACAAAAAGAAAAGAATACTGACGATTAGGGTTGAACCGAAACTTGCCGCCTGGTAGAAGTTAGATAACAAGTAGAAACATGAATAATCCATATACTAACCGTTCGTGGTCATGTATTTGACATTGGGAGGAGATTGGTTGTAATTTGCTCCAAGGAATATATCAAAAAGAAAGCTAACTTATTGATTTAGCCTCCGTAAAATAATCAATGTGCGTGCGACTGACCAACCATTGTGATACCTGAATAGGCCATCGTTAAGTGCTTGACAGAAAGCAGAGAAGCTTTGACTTACGGAGTACCTTCTGGACCAGTGATCAGGCATTTGATAACGTCCACTCTCGTTTCGTCCACTCTGCACTATTTTAGTAAAAGCGCAACACCGTTATTGGATGTTCATATACTGACCGTAGGAAGATAGACGAATCCCAGGCGACTGGAAGATTCGTAGTGAGAATGGCCAGCTAAAACGAGTCAAAATAGGAAAACAGTCCACTGGAAATCTCCATACCTCCTTCGCAATGGCAACTGATCTCTTCGGAATATTGGCATTTGCAAGCATGCGGACTTCGTTGTTAAAGTAATGCTTATAATTGAGTGTCTCATCCGCATTCTCTGTCCCTGTAATAGTAAGATCACAGTATTCGAATCTTCAGAGCAATTTATTAATATTATTAAATCCAAAATAAGACGAGAAAAAGGAAGCACCTGCTCGACAATGCCCATTTCATGTAGGCCTCTTTGGCCTCTTCATCCGTGCCTCCGGCTTCCACATAAACGTTATCCGAGGCCGAAGTAAACGCCTTTGGCAGAGATTCGTGCATACGCGTCACAAAGGCGTCGCCCTAAATCCATCCATTAGTCCTTAGAGCCCGTCCTGACGCGAGGCACACACCTTCAGCTCCCGCAAGGATTTGTCTATCTGAACACAAGTACCGACCAGTCTTTTACAGAAAGTGGAAAGTTTCGTAGCTTCATCAATGATGCTTCCCGACAAGTTGTTATCTTCTTTCGATTTCCCTTTGGGATCGTCAAGAGTTTTCCGTTTTTGTTCTTCGCTAAGTTCAGAAGAAGGATCTTCGGGAGGTTTCGAGCTTTCCAAACCCTTGATGTGATGCTCTTAGAGAGTTTGAAAACAAGGATATTTGAAATACGTACTTTCAGCGCTGCTTGCGCTTGAAGAGCGATTGTTTCTAGTAGCTCTCGAGGGCTGGCGGAACCCTCGTATATGATCTTGCGTTCCCGTATTGTCGAGGCATTCGTCTTTTTCACGACATTTTGTTGACTAATGTTTCTCATGATAGGCATGGGCATCATACTGCAGAGGCTTTCGTGCGAGGCAATTGTCTAAAGAAACCGACAAGTTAGAAAATTCATCGCGAGGAAATAAACACTAGTACCTCTAACCACTGGAGCAACTCAAAGTAGAGTCCGTGCCTATCAGACATGTCTGCAAGGGAATCATTACGAAGAAGTTCGCTAGTGATAAGATTGAATCGACGTCGCAGGTGGGTTAGTGAGGAAGGACTAGACGAGGCAGCATAAGTCGAGATGTGATTCGTAAAATGCACATGCTCACTGGGGGAGATAATCAGAAGTAAGACCACCGCCTGGGCGTTGAAGGTTTGGAAGATAGATGCGGATTTGAGCTAGCAGTGCTCGGATAGCCTCATCCTTTTCCAGTTGAAGGGCTTGAGCTTCCGCTTGACCCGAGTTCTAAGGACAGTTAGAACAGACAGTATCGGGGTAATCAGATCAACCCACATCCTCTTTCAGCTCACCGGCATACCCTATCCCACCTTTGGACTTTTTGGATCCTCCCAACCGGAAGGAAGACCCATCATTGGCATCTGCATCTCGAGTTCTTCTCCGCTTAGCTTCGCGTTCCGTGGTATCTTTCGTCTCAGAATTTTCTTTCTGTTGCTCGAACAATCGTTCGACCATGTAAAGCCCAACACCAAGAATGACACCCTGTAGATTCCCACAATGCCAGAGAAGGTTACTGCCATTTGCCCCTGGAGAAAATTTCTCTCCACACGCAAAACAAAATTCTGTTCGACATCTAGTACACGTTTGAGACACTATCTTCCGCAATTGCTCCACATAAGGCACGAAATCGGGCTAGAGAAAACAGAGTTCAGCATTGCAAGCAGGATGAGTAGAAGATAACACACATAGATTGCGAAGAAGTCACTGTGCTTGCGTTCAACTTTGTGACCACACCCAGAAGGACAAGGACAACCACCACTTAGTCCGCTAAGTTCCGAATACAGCTCGAACAAAAAATCTACGGGATAATATAATCATATCAGAACACGAATTCCAAGGGAGAGCGGGAGTTGAGCGAAATTAGGCCACATACTTTGTTCACTTCCCTCTGGGCATCTAAGCGTAACCGGTAAGCGAGATATTGACAGAACGAGAGACTCGAGCGTACCCAGCCATCCAACGGCCTTGTGTCAATAGTTCCACTTCATCATCGATGCCAGGCACGGAGATGAAAACAGGTTCTTCCTCCACTTCAATGACTTCCTCGCGTCGATCTTTAGAAAAAAAGATACCTGCAACACAATTGTCTTCATCCTCTGAGAGAAAGCAGCCGCTCTGACGTACCAGCATATGGGTCATTAACTTTGGCGGCAGTGGCGTCGCCAGGTATACCTCCTTCGTCACTGGAGTCATAGTCCACGAAAGATCCTTGAATCAGGATGGATCAGAGCCTTCCAGCAACTCAAAAGGATGGCACCGGCTCACCCTCGTCGTCCTCTACTTCGCTATCTTCTGCCCCATCTTCCATTTCAGTGTCTTCAAGTTCAACGCGATTCTGAATCCTGAATTAGCCAGCTGCCGGTATACAAGTAGAACAAAAAAACGAGCAATTACAGTGGAACTTGATTGTGACTGATCAGGTTCATCTTCCACATTATCGAATTCGCCTTCAAATATTCTCTCTGCTGCCTGCATGACATCTTTGTATTTCTTGAGAGCCGCGCGCGCTCTGGCTGTAGTGGCACCCTAAGAGAAACATTACACGACAATTCTGAGCAGGAGTAGTGGAACCAACCATCTCCACAAGTCGCTGAACTTCTTTATCCATATTAGTGGCGGTTAAGGGAATAGAGAATGTGTTTGTACTGATAGAGCAAGATCAGATCGTGACTTTGGCGCCATGGCACTTGGTTTGGTTTTATTATTACAACCCCTAAGTACTCTTCTTTCACCAATCTCAGCTTTCAAAAAGATATTGCAGTCAAGATATATGAAGATTCAAGTAAATTCGTCAGTGCGTGTGTAATGTAATTATTGCTAGTGCCCGAACAGCTACTGAGAATTCAATTCTTCGTACGCTTGGTTTATTTGCCGAGTAAAGTCAGCGACAGTATGACCGTTCTGGCCACATAACTTTGGTTCAGAGATACCGTATCAAAGAGAGGATGCTCACCTCGCACTCTTTCCAAGTTTCGTCGTGTACACAGACTTTCTCTCCGTTGATGTAGACTGTGCAGCTCTTCTGCAAGCCAATTGTCTTGCCATACGCAATACTTTCGTGCAATAATTTCACTGATATTCGCGTCAACAAATATAGAGCGAAAACACAGATAGTGAGCCGCACCTCCTTCAGTTCCCTTGCCACTGCCATCCAATCCCATGCATTCACCCATACCACTCGTCTCCAAGTCTATCTGCGCTGTTTGAGCACATTTTCTAGCTGTTTCCGGAAGACCAATCTTGCAAACAAGGGGATGAGAGCAATCACAAGCGGCATATAACATGAATAACCTTGTTTCGGCCTTGGTAATTGGAACAGTGTATGAACTCCCACCAATTCGCGAACGGAGCATATTTCGCTGCACAGAGTTGGTGCACATTACCCGCGCATTCTTCTGGTCCATGCAAACAGGTTGCACCGAAGTCTGGTTCCGACGAGTTAATCCTAATCCAAATCAGAAGCTTGACGGGCTAGCAGAAAAGGGAAAAGAACCAACTTGGCAACATAAACCAGTTTCAAGTCGACTTTTGAAGCAACTTTTTTGAGCACATCGTCCCACACGCGCTCACAGAGGAAAGCGTCGGGACATCTACTCATTACTCCCAAAGTCTAAGGCCGGTGAGTACTCAGTTACTAGTAACCTTTGAGTGCAGGTAAATATCCTGACCACTGGGACTTTTATATCTGGAAGCTGTAGAGGATGCTGGGAAGAGTCTTGACTCTGAGCATAGGCAGGAAACACGGCGTGTACAATAGTGAAAAAAGCGAGCAAAAAGGCGTAATACATCGTGGTTGAGAACAGAGCCAACACGGGATGACGTCAACTTGCAATCACCTTGCGCCTTATGCCAATGGTCTCGCGAGTGTTAGAATTTAAACAAACATGTATTTATTATACCAACACAAAGACCCATAAAACATCTTATAAACGTACGCTAGCACCATCCCACAACTTACGCGTCTCCATGTCCATTAACGGAGGTTTAAAATACTTGCATCTGCTCTTGAAAGCTACAAAATATTATAGTCGTAAAGGAATGAAAGGAAACGGTGTACGTACCATCTACAGATCGTTGTTTTACTATCGTCTCAACCGTCAGTTCTTTGTGCAGCTGATCCCGCTAAAGTATGGTGATTGTCGGTATCCGAACACCATTTATAGGACAGAAGAAATCTGACCTTGACTTCCTGGGAGTATTTTTCCGCGCGAGCTTTTCGTATTGCGCTTGGGCTGGAGGTTTCATCATCGAGGATTTCCTGCTTGGCTTTAGTGGACTGGTCAACAACCCCAACGCAATATTCAACGAGCTGCTTCCTCCGACCCCAGTTGGCTAGAATGAATTAATGACAGTGCAAAGAGGCTGAACCTATACGGCACATACCAACCATCTCCTGCCATACCCGCGCGCAAGCTCCTTCTTCAACAGACATCTTCCCCCGTTGCGTTTTTTGTCGTTCCTGATCCTGCATAAGGGCAGTAGTGCGATTTAATCGCATATTAATCGTGTCATCGAGTGCTCGATATTCTCGTACTACCGCTACCATTGAATATCGTATTTATAAGGACAGTTCTTGTTGAGCGGCTGAGGGAGATACCTTTGAATAGGCTCAGATCTAGACATGTTCTCGGGTCAACGTGAATAATTTGAGGAGTTAGGCTGGGGGCTTGGATGGCGAGACTACCCAGTGGTGGGGAAGACATACGCGGCTTCGGCCGGGTTGGAGAATTGACACGGCGCGATATCACTTCTCACACTAGTGTGGCGCACCTCCTCGCTGAGTACAACTTTTGACTGGCTTTTGAGTAAAGATTTCATCAGCGCTCAGGTCAGAACAGTACAGTAATTGAGTTCGCTGGATCCGAAGTTTTCGTCCTAATTTATCAAATCCTTTTCAAGCCCGAACGACAGAAAAAACCGAAAAAGCCCTCAAGATTGAAGTGTTGAAGACATTGTGTCGCGATTGTGTCGGTTCCGTGTTGCTTCCATCAGTCGAGCCGCCTACAAAAGAACATAGACCAAAACCGCCAACGGCGGAGCGGAGATCCGATTCTCATGCTCTTTGCAACGGTGTTGTTTCTGTGGACTTGCTGTGGACAATCTGTAGATACCGAATCTGCCACTGGTCATTCCAACTCGCATCCATTCAATAAGTTATAATAGGGTATACAGTAAAAATTAGTAGGGATGAGGAGTAATGCACAGGAATAATGAGTTTTACATGACGAGGCGCCCTCACGAATAGTAGAACACACGAAACTAATGATACATGATGAGGAAGTTTTACCGAAAAGAAATGCCAGGATAATCAGATGGCAAAAAGAAAAAATATGCAACGAACTCGGACAAGAAGCGATTGACCAATCAACCTACGTCCCCGGGCGCGAACCAACAAGAAGCTTGAAGAATCCTGTCATGGCTGTGAAGAAGCGGCTGCGAACGGGACAATCTCGTATCCACGAGAAGGGCCTCTCGATCTTTTCTTGCACCGAGTGGTCGGTTTGGGGACATAGTTGTGGACGTCCGTTTTATGGCGATGTAAACGAGCGGGGTCGTTGAACGCCCTTTGACATCCATCAAACGGACACTTGTACGGATTGTCTCGGGTACTAGTGTCTGTGTAAGTAAAGCCCAATGAGGTGAGATGAAAACATACTGTTTGGATGCGACGTGAACATTTAGTGACGTTTTCTATAATGCGCGGAGGTCAGAAAAACGGCTCACGCAGTAAGGTCACTGAAACGTACCTGAGGGAATCTGCTACTGCAGAAGCGACAAGCAAAGGGCCTGAAAATTCATTTTTAGTTGCAACTTATTACCATGTGGAAGGAGGACCTACTTCAGCTTCATGTGAGTGGTTTCAATGTGGCGTTTCACCAACTGCTTTTTGGCAGTGTAATCGCAGCCTCCCCAGCAGCAGCGGAATTCATTCTTTTCAATTTGTGCAGCGAATTTCTCCCAGTTCGTTTTCTGAAAGCTTTCTTTTTCCTTCCCAGCATCAAGTTGGTCTACAGAGTTCACTGGGGAACTCACAGATGTCCGTTCAATAGCTGACGACGAAAAGTCGGTTATTATGCGGGGGGGAGGGGTTTTCCGGGGTGAGGCTCTCTTAATAATCGGTGTAGAATGGGAGGAGGGTGTGATATCGGTGGCGTTGGGTGGGCTTGGAGAGAAATCAATGTCATTAAATAGCTCTTTGCGCTTGCGTATGATTCGAATGCTTCTAGACACAAAGAGAATTAATTCGGAACATCGAAAGAACAGTTCAAAGTGATTAGGCATACCCCGGAGGTTTTTCAATGTCACTATGGCTTCTGTGTTGGTTGATGAGCGAGGATTCTGCTTTTTGTTTTGATAAAACCACCTACTCGCCATCATCCTCCGATTCACTTCGTGATCGCTTCAAAGAGGCGGATTCAGATACCGGCGTCGTACAGGACGACGTTAAGGCTGGTGATGTGCGTCCCGATGATGACGACCACGTTCTGCTCTCTGAAGGCTGCCGGTAGGTTGTAAATGAGGCTTTTTCGAGGTTTCTAAACATGCGTGGTTGTTCTAGTCGGGATGAGGGCATCAAGCTGGGCCAGGAAAATGTGGCGGTCGTTCCGGTGAATTTCCCGAGCGAAATTTCATCGGATTTGGATCGAGAAAAGTTCTCATACGAGCTAGGAGAATATAATCAGTCAAACGGAGACTGAGGGCTGATCTATGCATACTTTTGGAAAGGTTTCTTCCTGAAAAAGTAGTAGAGCACGTCAGCCCATATCAGTGGCATAACCAAAAATTAGACTACCTTTCAGCTATGGCCATATGATGTTCGAGACGAGAGGTGGTTACATCTACGTCCGGACCCGATGGAGAGTTGGGATGATCAACGACGGTTTTCATGTTAGAAGACGAAGATTCTGTGGCAACAGATATCAGCGAACATAAAGAGTTATAAGGTGAACGATGCATTTGAGCGGGGTATGTTGGACGCCACAAAATCTTCGTACTGGGGCGCATAATATGACAAACTGAGAACAAGACTCACCAAAAGTAGAATTGATGCGGTGGGCGGGATGGGCGCAGGATAGATGATAGAATGTGCTGCTGAATATTGTTCTGTATATTCTGCTGGAAAGGCGAATATATTCACTCTACAGAGTTCAACTGTTTGGAGAGAGAAATGGAAGCACAGAAGCTTGACAGAAGCACGCATCCTTAAGTAAACCCAAACCTAGTTTTTATAATAAATTTATATGTCCGACTAGCACAAAAAAAGGATCCTGGATAAGAGGGAGCGCCAATCATAAAAGGATTGTCCGCCACTTACTAATTACTTGAATTGTAGTTTCGTTTCCCGCGAGTCATTTGATATATAGAGAACTATTCCCAGCAATCCGACACTGGGACTTTGAAGATTTGCTCAGGTATGAGATGGTAAGATCTAGCTCATGGAGAACCGAGAATCAACAGAAGGCAGGCGATCTCGATCAACATTTCGAACTACTTTGATATCAAAACAAATACTCGACCATCGATTCGGATTCAAGAATCAATAATTGTCCTGACTGGAGGGCACACCAAGACTAAGAAAAATACAACCGTTGTTGATACAAACTGATACGATACAGGAAATAAAAATAAAGCTGCTCGAATTTCGGCTTCTTCAACTGGCTAGCACGGAGGACGAATGGAAAACACTCACTAGTAGCTCTATGAAAGGGACATGGGCTCAAAAGGAGCAGTGCTACCGGCAGGTCCCTGAAAAGCCACGTCGGAGCTCCAATCTTCTTCTTCCTCGTTCAACTTTCGGGAATCACCCTGAAAACCCGATTGCCCTTGACTTGGGAATAGAGCACCTGCAGGCAAGGATTGTGACTGTGAAAGCGCTCGTGCGGCCTTTTTGAGGGGCTTCACGGGTCTGTCGGGGTGTACCCTCGCATCAAGCGCCATACTGTCCTTGTCATTGTATGTGTCGATGTCCTCCTCTGTTGGTGATGCAGAGCGGTGTCGCTTCCTCGGGGATGCGGCAGGTACTGATGGGGTTTCCAGTCGAGCACGGGATGACTGGAATAGACTGCCTGTAGACATTGCTCGGGGCGATGCGATTCCGAGCTGAGGGTTTGGGTTCATTGCGTAACCTTCAAATACACCTGAGCGCGCAAGAGAGGATCAGATACCGCAAGAAAGCAAAAAATTGCGCGTCGACGTACTTTTCCTCGTGCGCATCCCAACGTTACGCAGCCGCGCTGTGAGATCTGGGTTCACAGTAGATGATCTAAGTATGATTGATTATCGAAGGCTATCTTGACTCCAAATCATACATGAGGACCCACAAGGCAGCAGGAGTGTTCGACGCGACATTGGACGCGTGCATGTCGTGAGTCTGAATCCGCTTTGAAGCCATGACGGAGACGGAAAAGGACAAAACGAAAATTCGGCATCCAACGGCAAACTCGACACCTGGAAATAATTAAGCGCCTTCCTTCGAATCCTTCCTCCTTTACCTCCAATTCGATTATATGTTCTTCTCTTAGCCTTGCGGCGGATAAGTACGTGAATGCGCATGGCAGCGATGCCTTGTGAATATCTGACCGTCCTTCCTTTCTCTGCCGATCCCAAAGAGGCAATCTGAAAGCATTTACAAAAGAATGGCAGGCGCGCCCACAGGGATATACAGGGATATACAAAGTACAGGATACGCTTGCCCAAGAGGCCGACAGAATGCAAATTCACGAAACAGGACATACGCATGCTACAGTTCGGGGAATTACAGTAAAGGCATAATGACGACAAGACAGTTCCGCCGACCATACTTACTGTATACGACAACGGGTTCTAGAATGAATAGTGGAAATAAAGCTTGGGTTGCCACTCCTGCGTGTCATTGCAGACTGTATAGCTGAATCCTTTGGGTCCTCGACCAGAACGATGTAAACATAGAAAATCCTTGCCGATTGAGCCGACCAGCTGAATGTAGCCTGAACTAGAGCCTTCCAAAGAGTTACAAGTAAAATAATTTAGATGTAGTTGATATCGCTTGTGAATAAATCAAACGTACATAAGTAGTACTACTTATTGAAAAGTTGACAAAGTTAATTGTTGAGGGCAGGTCCGGGAAAGCAGGCGGAACCAGATGACCACGGTCGTAAAAGGCCTCCAGTCTTCTTCGAAACCGCCACGCAACTCGCTGGCCTTACTGGCCCAGCGTTTACACCGAATTACTTAATGGCCAGAAGTTGCTTTCTTCGCTTCATTCTCTTCTCTATCCTCTGCGCAACTGTATATTCTCAATTTGCTGTACCTCCTCTTCAGTACGCTTGTTGGTTTTTTTCTTGCTCAGCAATTCATCTAATCGTTTATTCAAGATGGCTGAACGTTACCAACTTGCTTCAAGGCTCCGCTTCTCCAATTCCTCTCAGCAACGCTGTCATTGGTTATGATCCATCGACGTGCGCTATCCTCATCATTCCTTTATCTATTTCGATCCAAATTATGTACCAGGTCTACCGTGGTTATTTTCGGAGGGGAGTCTTCTGGTGGAGCTCCTCAATCAACAACATATATGTACGTTGGTTTGCACTTCCAAATTCATTTGCCAGCTTATTTCTTGTTAGTCTCGATACTCAGACCCTAACATGGTCCTCCCCTGTTCCCCCTACTGGTTTGACTACAACTCCCTCGGCCCGCAGTGCTGCTGTATCTGCAAGTGACTTTGCTGCCAGCAAGTACGCCTCTGAGCTTTCTTGATTCTACGCCTGGCCTCTGACCAGATAATTCAAGTCGCCAGGGATTCATCGTTATCGGAGGTAAAGACATCGACAACAATCCGTTATCGGACGTATGGGTGCGCCTGCTCTTTATTAATTGTGACGTTCATTTCTCATAGTTGAAACAGGAATTCGACTATGGCCACCAATTCTGGACCCAGGTCAATATCACTCCCAGTACCAGTCCTTCTGCTAGATGGGGCGCCGCGGGGGGTAAAGACTCACGGATACAGCCCATCAATGATCCTGTGCTTCCAGGCAAGTTTACGCCGTATTTCTACTTGAATTCCCCGTTTACCGATTTTTATTCACAGGTCCCAATAATACCTTCTATTATGCGGGTGGTTTTGACGGAACTTCGCTCGAACCGCTTTCTGACGTTTGGCGCCTCAGTATCTCAGGTGTCTTGTCTTCCAACAACCCAAACGCTGTATTGGGGAGTTGGGAACAAATATCGTTTAACAACCTCCATTCATTGTCTGCGCAAGACCTTGCTGGTACGATGGTCTTGGACACTGTTGCTGTATATGGCGGCTGTAATACAACCTCGGTCACCAACAATTCCTGCGCTACTCAGAACGTCTATTCTCTCGATACAGACAATCAGAATTCCATCTCTGCTACTGGCTGTCCTGCTCCCAGATTAGGCGGCGTGATGTCCCCGAATCTGAATAGTGCCTCAGCTTCTACCACGCAAGCGATGCTGCTTCTCGGGACCTTCAATACCTCTCTATGGTCTGATGATAACGGCTTGGAAAGTGGAGAAGTGGTGAGTGATAATTCTCGGCGCTTTACTGGTGATGATCGACCTTTTATGATCTCCGGACATATTTAGGCATTCTGGGATGTTAGTGCTAACACATGGACGCGAGTGATACCCTCGGGCGATCCTGGCAACTCGGCCTCCAATCCGTCTTTTCCGAGTCCAAGAGAAGGCAGTGCCATAGTCTCATCCCCTTCGGCTATGTTCGGTAGTACTACTGGATCGTATGCGGATACTTTGGTATGTTTTTTTTCTTGTTTGTATATACCTAGGGTTGATGGTTCGGGACCACAGATCTTTGGTGGACGCGATGCCTCCGGCAATTATCTTAATGAGTTATGGGTATTGAGAGCATACAACGGCCTCGTTACATCGTCCAGCTCCAAATGGACCGGCTATGGTGACGGAACTCTGGAGACGGGGGTGAATGCCTCAGGAACTGGTGTTGAAGTTCAATTTATTTCAGGTTGCGCATCTGCTATTTCACCGGGCTCATCGTCATCGTCATCGCCATCGAGCACTGGCAGTCATCCAGGTTCTCCCACTACTACGTCCAAACCCTCCGGAGGCTCTCGGTCCACTGACACGTATGATACCTCCACCACCCACAAGGTTCTTGCACCGGTATCACTAGCGCTCCTGTTTAGTGGTGTCGTGTTAGGACGAGCATTCTCTCCATTTTTCAATGACAGTGCCTTTACTGCGCGTTCAATGGCAATCTGTATCTTGATGCTATTGGTCTGCTTAGGTCTGGGTGCTGCCGGCTTGGCTTCAGCGTTTACTTCCATCTCATTCAATGTGACAACGACTACCTTGAATAGGCGATCTTCGTCCTCCAGCCTTCATCTTCGAACGGCCCACGGACAGGCTGCGCTTGCTTTCTTCATAGCGTTATACGGCCTCCTTCCCCTTCTGTGGCTGTTTTCCAAACGCGCTGGTCACCCCAGTAAACCGAAGATCCCGAAGGTCGGCTCCGAGATAATAAGCCCATCCGAAAGGCAGCAAATTGCATCAGTCGATACTGCTGAGAAGCTCAGACCTGCACAAAGCAGTTCTCGGACTCCTTCAAGGCCCTCTTCTCCCCGGCAAAGAACGCACTCTTGGTCTCCGTCCCTGTTTTGGCGTCCCAGTACTGATCGCCGGTTGTCCAGTGACACTGACTCCCATAGCTCAGCTGAGCCACGCACAGCTCCTAATTCAGCAGAGCCTCCTCGGACCTTTGAAGTCGTGAACCGACCTCCACGTAACCGGCGGTTACATTCCGCGAACCTGGAGCACCAAGCCCCCGCTTTGTTGCGAGACGTTGATTGGCTCCAGCGAAGACGAAGTTTAAATGCAGTTGTAAGTCGAGGTTTCGTTGGTGTACATGGATTAATGTTAATTATCTTGTATTACAGGGGGAGCTTGATTACGCTATCACTCAAGCCCAGCGTCGTCGCGAACGAGAACTCTTCGCAGCTCACACCAATGGAGCACTGAACCCAACAACCCCTCTTCTCCGTCCAAGCCCTCAAATGCCTAGTGCAATGGGCATCCTCCTCCATGTGCTTTTACAATCATTCATTTTAGGCTTAGCCGTGATATGCCTCCTAATATTGTGGTCCCATTCATTGATTGGTTTTATTGTGTTTTTGGTTTTGACTCTCGCTTACTACCTCGCTCTCGTTATCCTTGCCTGGAAGGGTAGGCCGAATATTTCCATCCTCGCTGTTGTGCTAAAACGACTTCGGGCGGAACCACCTGACTCTCAGTCATCCCAAGAGTTGAACCGATATGTCCCTTCACAAACTCCACCTCTGTCTGCTCCCGACCACTATCTCTTTCCTACACAAGGCCCATACTATCATGAGCCTCCATTCCAAGCCGCGTCCACCGACCTCAGTCATGGTGCGCCCCGGAGTGTGGAAACAGAAGATGATGACGAGGATGAAGACGAGGATGCTCGTCAACATCGGATAGAGAGTGAGATGGGTAGACGAGAGGTTGTAACCGTTACGACGGTACCAAGGCGCCAACTCTGGATCGCGAATCCATCATAGACACTTTTATTATATTTGCATATATCACATACTCAGTCTGTATACCCTCTGCAAACCACCTGTTAGCAGTCACTATTACTTATTTGCTTAATGTCGTTGTATGCACACCACCTCGTTCATACTGTAACACTATTATGCGGAAATACTGATGTAAATGGAAGATTTGGTAAAGAACGTAAGAATCCAATAAGAGTCCAAAAAAGATGAGAAAGAAGCATTAGAAGTACAGAGAAGAAAAGCTAATCGCCTTCGATAGCAACATCATGTCTCCAGCGATCCACTCGTCCATATTTAGCTTGATCATGGACAGGGGGTGGAGAGGGTATTGGAATGGGTGCCTGTGGGACCATTGGTGCCATGACCATTGGCGGAGGAAAGAATCCAGACATGGAGGGATTGAAAAACATACTGTTGTGCATCTGGGCCTGCATCATCATCTGGTGTTGGGCCATCATCTGATACTGGGTGCGACGCTGCTGCTCGGGATGGAATGCCAAAGGACGATCATCGTCCTCGCCCTCTGCGGCGCCAGAGTTTGGCATGATTCTCGACGCACGCAGTCCCAAAGGCTGATCGTCATCATCGTCGTTTGCAGCGCTGGGAGGCGAAAGGGAATCAAAGTTGATACTAGGAAGGCTCGATTTTGCTATCAGAGCCGCCAACGGTTTCTCCTCGTCGGAATCGGATTCTGGAGCTGCCAGTCGCGTAGCTCGCTGCACTGCACGATTGATTGTAGCAGCCAGAGGAAGATCTTCCTCACTGTCGTCACCGGTATTTTGGATATGGGGAAGAGAAGATTGTTTCTGAGGGTATCTCAAACCGACACCTGTTGTTTTACGGGGTCCGTCGTTGTCTTCATCCGAAGATTCCGCATACCAGCCTTCTACGTTTGTGGATTTGGCTTTCGGAACTCGTTCTGGGACGCTCTCCTCGCTATCTGAACCATCATCGTTGATAACCGGAGGGGGACCTCTGATAGCAGGGCGTATGGTTGGCAAGACAGGTGGTCCAGAGGAGACAGCAGGTTCTGCGGGAATCTCCTCTAAAACAGATGTCTCCGCCAAAGAAGGCGAGACGTCGTGGATCTGACTTGCGCTTTCGTCTGCTTGAAGCTCGCCTTTCTTCCCCTTCTTTTTCCTCTTCTTTTTCCCGCCTTTCAGCGCTTCAGTCTCCTCTAAAGCCTGCTGACGTTCTCGTTCGAACGCCTCCTGTGCTTCTACCTCACGAAGTTTGGCCACTTCTCTCTCCCATAGGGTGTCGACACCAAACACGGAACGATTTGGAGCACCTTTATTTGTTGCAACGTGAGGGACCTTGTCGTCCTCATCAAAGTTAAGTAACGGCGCGGCATGACCTGAATTGCGGCGAGCAAGTCCACTGGCTGGATCGAATGAGCTCATACGCGTACTTGCGGGGCGGTCTTGTAGCATAGCTGGATCGATGAGCGTGCTCCCACGTTTGAGAGGTGTCCGCGCCATCATCGAAGGCCTGTCGTCGCCTCTGAAGACACTATAGAACGAGAATGTTTTTAAGTAAAGCTGAAGAGCACAAGACTGAAAATTCATACCGTTGTTTGGATTTCATTTGAGCCTTGCGACTCTCTAAATCGTCAATCAGACTCTTGCCATATAACTTTCCTGCAGGTCTACGTGGCCCAGTGTCCTCGGCAGGTATCGGGAGAGCCATCTCCACTTCCATTGTAGGAGTGGTTGGGGCCAGCTGCACCTGCTCTCCTTCCTCCAGAGCGCGAGGAATTTCCCCGTCAATATCGTTATAAGCAATGTCTCGTTGACCGCCAACAGTCAGATTATTTCGGAAGGTAAGCTGGGAGAGAGAGAGGTTCATGCGAGGATTGGGTGTAAATGAATTTGAAGGCACTGGAACAGCTCCAAAAGTCGAATTTTTTCTGGCAGTCCGTGCACCAGGAGGTAATGGCGGATTTTCCGACATCAGGAACCCATCTCTTCCTTTTGGCGGTGGAGGAGGCGCATTCGCAGACTGGAGAGGACTGGGCATGACCAATACTTTCGGTCTAAGTAGCTCAAGCGTAGTCGAGTAACGGTTCTCTTGAGGAGGCCTGCCTGTCATGACTGAAGCACCATCATTTTCCAAAAGCATCCTCGAGCCGAAGGATGCGTTGGAGATAGTACGGGCATGGGCAGCAGCTTTAGGATCGAATCTGGAAGCTCGAGACGGGGGAGCTACTGCGAATGGATTATCCTCGCCTGGCTCCATCGTTCCAGCGGAAGTGGTACGAAGACGAGGAGCGCTCATAGCCATTTTGGAGTCGAGACTGGCAGTAGAGTAAGTTCTACGGTGTCTGTCGTAATCCAAGGTCATTGGGGAAGGACTGCGAACCGAAGCGGTAGGGAAAGGAATAGAGCCCATTGCGGGTTCCGGTTCTTCGTCATCGTAAGCGAGGCGCTGGGAGGTCGAGGCAACAGGCCGCTGAAACGAAGGAGGACTTCCAGGCCAGACAAATCCAGCGGTGAGCCAATCGACTTTCGTCTCATTTCCTCCGCAGGTGACAGGAAGTCGTAATTGCCGACACTCATGCTTCGAGTAGCCCGTGGTTTGCGTGGAATGTCCCCAAGTACATCGTTGGTTTTGGGTAAATGTGCCTGTACGGAGGAGAGAGGCTGGGCGGAAGAAAGGGATTTTGCCTTGCCTTTACCTTTAGAATTCTTATCCTTGGCTATGAAAGCATCTAGTCCCCAGGAAGTCAAGTCGACTTCCAGCTCTTCTTGCTCGTGACCCTCTTCGTCTTCAAATGTATCATCTGCACCAAACGGATTTCGCAGCGGTCCAATTGATGAGCCTCTCGACTTCCTTCCTCCGAGTCCTCCATCCAAAATAGATTCTGTTTCGCTCGGAAGAGCGACGCTAAGATAGTCACTTCTTCTCTGAGTGGGTTGTGGTCGTGCTGGATGGCGTCGAAGATGCGCAAAGATTGCACTTTCGTGGGCAGAACGGTATGGCGCACTGGGGTCCGATGGATCGTTGTCGTATTCTAATGTCGATCAATTAAATAAAGGAATTCTCGATAGCAGAAACAGCATACCTAGAAGCGCCGCAGCTAATTGCAGGCGAGAGAATGCAGCAGCCATTCCGCAACGCCACTTGGCGGATGAAGAACAAAACAGAAGTGCCAGGTATTGATGTACGATATTCTATATCACCACGTGGATTTCAAGCGCACGCGAAGCGCTCTTAGGCGCGTACTGGGTACTTGTAACGCGTTAAATTTTGTCACTAGTAAATACAATAGTCCAAAAATGACCCATGTTACTATTAAATTTACTCAAGAACAAGAAATTCCCATCATAGCTCATCGTGAACGACTTCAACGATGTTACCGTCAGCATCGCGAATAATTAAATTGCCAAACTCATCGACTTCCTCCATTTCAATGTCCATCTAAAGAGAGTAGGATCAGTAAAAGAATAGTCAGAGATACTAGGAAAGAACAAACATCATCCTGCATATGAGGAGGGATGTAGATTCCTGCTTCCCCTTCTTTTGGAGGCATCTTATACAGCTCTTCTATCGGAGGAAGTTCAGGATCTACAGGTGGAGCAGGCTTGACGCTGTCGTCTGTGCGCGCATGTTCGGAAACACCCAAGGATCGTCTTAAAACGCGGTCGACTCGCCCAAAGAAGCTGGATGACATATTAGTAGGTCAAGAGTAACGTGGAGACAATACTCACTCATTTGTACTTGGTACTTCGAACCCGGAACGAATAAGTGCACCGTCGAGAAGGATGGAAGCAACTTCTTCGAGTTCTTCTTCGGCTTCAATGTCCCTCCCTTCCTCTTCTGTGGGAAGTGCCTCGACTCTCCGGAGCAGCCCTTCAATTAGCGGAGATCGCGGGTTGATTTCGAGAACTCTGGCCTTCATAGCGTACTCATTCATTTTTGCAGCACCTGCAGTCGATGCACCTGTAACAGGATTATGAGAATTTGAGTGCAACCGCGCAGGTCAACTTACCCATTATTTTCTGGTAATTGGCGGTGTAACCGCCACTGTCTGCCACAATGGCGACAGGACTTGTTACAAGACGGTTGGAGATGACCACTACAGTTATGTGGTTAGTTTAGGCTTGATTGATGAATGCGAGTTCATTTACCATCCCGAATAACTCCCTTGCCCTGCTGCCTGAGGTATTTCATGAGAGGCTTGAATTTCTTAGCCGCCTCTTTCTGCTGTGCTTTTTCTTCTTCCTCATCCAAGTCTAAGCAAGAACGTCCCGTCAGTAAAGCATATTACCGGGACTGGGATAAACTTGCCTTCGTCTCCGAATTTAAGACCGACTTTGGCGATATTTTGGAAGGGAACGCCTCTAGAAGAGTAATCAGTCGTGCACTCGATCATCTCTTCAGACACAACTTACTGCCATCGGCGTATGTTTGTAATAAATACTTCATCGAGGGGTTCAGTCACGAGCAAAACCTCGTATCCTCGAGCATGAAGTTTCTCAACGAATACGCTCTTTGCGAGTTCTTTGGGGTCCTCGCCTACCTCTCCTAAATAGAAGATCTACATCATGTCAGTCACATGCCTGACTTGAATTCGAGATAGGACGAACCTGCTTTTGACCTTGCTTCCTGTTCTCAAGGTACTAGATACCGAAGCGGATGTGAGAAAGAACTAACTTTTGAGGAAAGCGAGAGAGCAGCATACCTGGTCAAGAGAAGTGTAATTTCTTTGAGTGGTCGTGAATCTAACCATAGCAGCCAGCTTTTCCCTGTTCTTTAGATCCTCTACTGCTCCAAGCTTCAAGATCCCTCCATAGGTTTTATAGAACGCTTCGAATTTTTCCTGGTCCTCAGTCTGTAGTTCAGACAACTTGGTGAAGAGCTGGATGATACGCTTAAGAATTATCGACCTCAGTTGCCTTAAGAAGGCAGTGGATTGAAGGGTTTCTCGAGATACGTTTAGAGGAAGATCCTCCGCTATCAGAGCAGACCAATGAGCGAGAGTTCTATTCAAGGAAGGAAGTATACATACCATCGACCACCACTTTAACCCAGCTTGCCCATTTGGGTATCGAATCTTCTCCAAGATCGTTCGTGATGAAGACGCGTTTAACCATAAGTTTGACGTCCTTTGACTGGGAAAGCAGTGGTTGTTGCCAGTACGCGTCGGGTCTGTGACCACGTCATCAAAGAATTTTTTATGCATCAAAAGAAATAACGCACAATGAGCCCGGCAGGTAGACAATTGCTTTGAACGAAACACCAGATTCAGAATCTCCAGAAAAGTGTGTCCAGTTCATTGGTGCCCCGGAAAAGTCTTTGAAAAACGCATTGTAAAACAAGGTGTATTCCTCTGTTTAACGTTAGAAAGCAATATAGCATCGTAAACATTGGTGGCGCACCATCCGTGATTTCCTTGGGATCTCTACCGATGAGGGAACTAAGCGGATACGTTTAACTAAGACATAGGATATTCCTTACCTCACCCAGATAGGAGGCTGGCCGTTCAAGTGCACCCATTCGTCGACCACGACAGATTTCATCTTGGGTGGAGCGGGGGTTTGCTCTTGCGAATCTTCGTCAACGTCTTCGATGATAGCCTCGTCCTCGTCTACATCAGTTGTCTTTTCTTCAGCAGGACTAGTTTCTTCCGCAAGTGTGTCTTCAGCGGGACTAGTTTCTTCTGCAAGTGCGTCCTCGTCGAGAACCTCTTCCGTCCTTTGAGTGAACAAGTAGATCGGGAAGCTCGTCGAGTAAGAAGAATGCTTGGAACTACATGGACAGCTTCAGATATAGCTTCAGAGTGAAAAGAAAGATACTCACACCAAAGCCGTGAGCTCTTGAACTTCAAGGTATTCAAAAGAATCATCCTTGAGTTCCAGTGTGATCTCTGTTCCTCGTTTGAGGGTATTACCTCGAGGGTCGGGGAAAATCTCAAAGGAACTGTCTTCCGCCGAAGAACTGAAGACATATTGGGCGGGTTCAGGGTATTTCTCCGATTTGGCTGGTACAGATGCTACGTGAACCTTCTCGGCGACAAGGAAGCTACTATAGAAACCGAGACCGAATGCTCCGATGAGATTTCCAGTAGCTGTCCCGTCTGCCCCTTCAGCCCCAGCAAGGAATTCGGATGTGCCAGATTTCGCAAGGGTACCCTAACCAAAGATGTTGGTTTCGGTGAATGAGAAGCACTCAAAGACGTACCAGATTGTTTGAGAGCTCATCCGGTCCCATTCCGATTCCCGTGTCTATGCGAGCAAGTAAGATCAAATACGCTGGGATAGATCAAACGCAAATCACCAGATATTATGAGCTTTCCACCCTTGCCATCTTCATTCCTGACAGCCTTGATAGTGATATTGAGAGGGTCTGTACCGTCCCAGACGGTTTTGTCGATTAAAGCAGTCAGACGAAGTTTCTCAATAGCGTCGTTGGCATTGGAAATGAGTTCACGGAGAAATATTTCCCTATTGCAAGATTGAGTGAGTTGTAGTTGGGATATGAAAACAAATCCAAGACTTGCTTGTGTGAGTAAAGGCTGCAAGAAACGATGTGTGTGAATTGGATGTAATACTAGAGGCATCGAGTACGCACCTGTTTATAACGATTTTTCGCATACGGGCAACATCACTCTGCAAGCAAACGATATGAGTAGTATCTCAAAAACGCAAGGCAGTTACTGACCTGATAGTCGAACTTCTTCTTCGGGATATCTGCCGCATCAAAGCCCTGAGCGAGCCCCAATGAAAAGAGAGGAGAGAGAAGAAGGAATGTATGAAGAAGCCGCATTTTCACTGAGCGGGCAATGGTCTGCGTCAACCAGAGTTGAATCACGACTCTGCAGAATAGAGTTTATATATTCCCCCGCGGAAGCTTCTTCGATTGCACTGACGTGTCAACGATCGTGGCTTCATTTATCGTGGCACAATATGTCACCACAATGTCACACCCTCACGGGTCTTGACAGGCGCGCGCGAATGTCACTCACGCGCTGTCGCACAAAAATTTATACTACTAGTATTGAGATAGTTGAGTAAGTACATACGACTCCGAGTATGTAGATGAGCTCAAGCAGAATTCGGAAGGTGAACGGACAACTTGGGAGCAGACAGCTGGGACAAGTAGTTCTGTTATTTTCATCAGTACCACATTGTACCATTTCCCATGAAAAGCCACTCACTCGAATCCACTGTTCCCGTTGCTCCGGGATGTGATCAAACATAATATACCGTTTGTCGTTCTGGACAGAATCATGAATATCAAGAGCATCTGCGATAAACCACCAAAAACTTACTCGTAAAACTTTCTCCATCTCCTCGACGTCGACACTCTTGGCAAGCTCTTTCATATCGACCTTGGTACCAAGCCCTTGACTTTCTTCATCGTCATCGTCGGCTTTTACGCCGCCGTGTACTCCTTCACCTCCAATCTTCCCCAATCTACCCCAGAATTCCACGAACGAATTTTCCGCTAGCATTTCGTCAAACGCCTTCCGCGACGTGTACGATCGCTCCCGCTGCCACTTTTCAAACTCTTGTTGCAGTCCTCTCTCCCCCAACCCCAGCTTGGTAGCTGGCAAAGAGGACAGTATTGAAGGGACTGGCAAATCATCAAAGGTAGTAGCTAGAGATGGTGCATGCGACTGGAAAAGAGCTTCGAGACCCTTCAGATGTTTAGAACGGATATTCGAAACATGTTCATGGAAGAGATGAAGCTGTTGATTTAGTGGAAGAGGAGAGTTATGGATCCGAGGGTCGGTTTGGAGTTGGGGAAGTGCATTTTGCCAAGATATCTGAGGGAACGAGTCAGGATCTGTGGCAGATATTAAATCACCGTACCTGTGGATCGCGGATAGCGTCTGTGAGTAGATTACTGTAAAAACAGTTAGACGTGAAGATAGCGATAGCCATAATCAAACGAAGACACACTTGAATTCTCTCTCCCCTTCCTCTTTATTCAGTTCCATCCTGGATTTCATTGTATTTGCCTCTAAGCGTTCACGTTCGAACCGAACTTTTTCTTCCCTTTCCTTGACAGCTCGCTCCTTCTTTTCTTTCTTACTTTCCGACTTGGCTAATTCATCTGTTCTTTGCTCTTCTCCGTTTGTCGGCGTTGTAAGCAAAGAATTGCCAAACTTCGCATTGACAAAAGAGTTGAACAGTTCCTCTCGCAATGAGGATGAACCAACCGCATCATACCGGGGGTCCTTGACTAAATCTTTCTTGACCTGTCGTTAAGTAGGCTTAGCAGAAATACAGTCACAGAGCAGAACACAACGTACTTCCTTCCAGATGCAGCCCTCTTTGATCTCTGCGCGCTCTTTTAATAGGTCAAAGAAATCAGCTTCCGCCTTCTGTGCCGCAGCCTTCTTCTCTGTTCAAGAATTAACATGGTTAGGATCATAGCGAGCCTAAGATACGCACTTTCCCCCAAGTCCCGAATGAAATCTCTAAACGCTTTTTCTCGTTCGCGGTCATCTCTTCCCCAGCCGTAATAACGCCTATCCTTTTTCCAAGTCCGACGAAATTCGGTCCAGCTTGTTCGAGTACTTTTCACTTCAGCATTTAAAAGGTCTTCGTAGTCTTCCTTGGGTGTACGCGTTTCTTTGCTCACTGTGTTACGACGAAGTTCGCGAGCACGATCGCGGCAGTATTCATCGAAAGCTTCCCGACGAGCTGAAACGGAAGGAAGGAGTACATATCGAGGATCAGACACAAATTTAGGTAAAGATGTGTCCCATGGATGTAAGGGGTTGATGTCTTTTTCTCGGAGTAATGTCTACGAACAGCAAGTGAGTTGAAACCGAGCTGGAAGCGCGACTATTTACCTTGAATAAAGCTTTGGCTTCTTCGAGCGAAAGGTCAACCTTGTCTGGCATAACTATTTGGGATTCCTTGGCTCGCTGAAGCTCTGACTCGGCCTCACGCTTAACCTCCTCCTCTGCAAGTTTTTTCTCTTCCTCCGCTTCTGCAGCCAGTTGAGCAGCAGCCTCGCGTTGCCATTCTTCTTCCTCTTCGCTTTCCTCCTCTTCTTCTTCCTCCTCTACCTGCTCCTCCGCATCCTCGGTTTTCGCTTTCTTTGTTATGACCACTTCATCCAGCTGTGCATCTTCCTGCGCTTTCCGTTTCACCGTCTCTTTGATTTGAGCTTTCACCCTTTCTACTTCCAGCATTTCTTCAGCCTGCATACTATGGTTCCCTTTGTCGGCCATTTCATCCTTTTCCAGCTGTGCTACGGTATTTTTAATTTCATCGGGAACCGTCCAAAGGCTCTGCTTTTTTACTTTGTTCGAGTAGAACACATTCCCTTCTGTTGTTTTCACTCGGATCCAGTCAGTGCCCGGAATTTGAGTCTTCGAGAAAGGCCTCTCCGTCGTCAGTTTGCTCTTCGACTTAGGTTGCGAAACGCTCTGGAAAGTGGGAAGTGGTCGGATATAGGTTGATTCTTTGGTTTGTGAATTGTAATAGTAAATTGGACCTCCCGGGGCTGCATACTAGTTAGAAAGAGCGCATGAAATTTAAAAATACGTGCCTTGGTGCTCAGTCCATCCAGAAGGAAGAGGAGGAGGTCCAAAGGCAGCAAACGGTGCAGACATCGGAGGTGAAGCCAAAGATTTGGCGCCCAAGACATCCACCTGGCGCTTAAACCGGATCCTTGTTTTAACGCAGGGTTTAACTTGCTGCTGCACAATCTCCAAAACCCACCTAACTCCGGAGTAGCATTAGAATTCTTAATATATCCTCCATTAATACTCTCCAAGGGGAGGCTCGCGGCTGCCTTCCCGCTACTCATATCTGCATACTGAGATATTGAATGACAAGGAACATGTCCCATGATGCTGCAAATATACGTCTCCCAGGGTAGTCGCTAGCCTATAAATGGTCAATAATCTTCCATGATCAAGCTAGAGCCCCCGCTTTCTGCTCTTTTTCTCTTCCAAGATGGCTTCTCAAGAAATGGTCGACTACGAACGGAAGATGACTAAAAGAGTGCTGTGGAAGTTGGACTCCCATGTACTGCCACCTCTAGCTTTGGTCCGTTAATTCTCATCGATCTTCCTGGTTCCTTCGAAGTTCCTGAACGGTTCTAATCACCACAGCTATGGTTGGCCAACTTTATAGATCGAAGCAATATAGGAAATGCCAAGTAAACATCTCTTGCCTCGCCTCGTACTCTTCTTTGGGTTGCTCATTGCGTTGAACTTTAGGATTGTTGGATTAGTTACGGACACTCATCTTGTTGGGAACCAGTTCAATACCGCGCTCGCCGGTGTGTATTTCTCAAACCCCTTTTCGTCTATGAGCTCACCATTCACTTTGCGCTGTTTAGTTTTCTATGTCTCGTGAGAGATCCGCTACTTTTTTTACTCCCCTCTACTGATTTTGTGCCTCAGTTATTTGATGGTGGAAATGCCGTCCAATTGGATCCTGAAACGGATGGGAGCAAATGTGCGTATTAGGTTCTTATTCCACCTTATTGTTTATTGAATGACTCCCGCAGCGCTGGCTTCCCATAATTGTGTTGTAAGGCTTGCTCAATACAGCTTTCCCGTACTGTGCTGAAAAAGATACACTAGTTTATGGGGTACAGTGACGACTCTTACGGGACTTGTTCACAACTTTGGTGGTGTTCTTGGGATTAGGCTTGTCCTGGGTGCATGCGAGGGAGGTCTTCTTCCTGGGATGGTGCGGTTGTTACTTGATTCTGCTTCCCGCTCAGCCACATAAATACTTGTTCGATAGATCCTTTATCTATCGACGCTATACAAGCGGAACGAGCTTCAACTTAGGGTCGGGATTTTCTACGCATCCGGTAAGTCCAGCCTCAAGTTGAAACTGACTTATGACATTGACATGCTACAGCTTCACTGTCTGGCGCGTTTGGGGGTACATCAAACCTTGGCAAATTGCATTCGTTCTACTGATAAAAGATTCCAGGCCTTCTAGCTGACGCGATTATCAAGATGGATGGTGTCGGTGGCCTTGAGGGATGGCGTTGGATCTTCATCCTTGAAGGAATTGTCACCGTTTTATTCAGTATTATGGCTGCATTTATTTTACCCGCCGATCTTGCTTCAGCCCGGTTCTTCACAAGTGAAGAACGGGAGTTTGCAGGTAGGTATTGGACAGAACTCGTTCATGAACGGAGTACTTATTAGCATGACAATAGTTGCCCGCTTCAATCGTGATCTTCCCCCCAGCGCAGTGCCTACGGCCGAGGGTGAAAAAAACAGCCTTGATGAAAAACAAAGTGAATCACGTAGAGAGGATGCTACGGAAGATCTAATCTCACCAGGGGACGTTCAAGAAGAGCATTTCGAGTGGAGGGAGGTCATGAGAGGTTTGGACTTTTATTATTTGAAGGATATGTCTAACTTGAATTGTAGGTGTCCTGGATATCCAAGTTTGGCTTACCGGATTTGCTTATTTTGGCTTCATTGTGAGCTTGTATTCTTATTCCTTATTCCTGTAAGCACCAGAGTATCAGGTCCCTTGTTTGGAGCTGATTATGCCGCAAGGCCAACCATTGTTGCAGGGCTGGGGTATTCGGGCGGTGCGGCTCAGCTACACACAGGTTTGTCAACCATCCGCTCTTCAAGGAGTACTATGTTGATTAGCTGTTTAGTGCCTCCTTATGTTCCTGCAGTCGTGTTAACAGGTCTATTTTTTCTGTTCACGTTTAGTAATTGTGCTCATTGTCTTTGAATCAGTGGTCGTAGCATATTTGAGTGACCGGTTACAATGGAGAGGCATACTCATTTGCATTTGCTTGCCTGTCGCCATAGCCGGTAAGAAAAGACTACGAACCCATCAGCTATTACTTGACCAACTCATGTCTACTAGGATACATCGTGGCAATCACCGCCAAAACAAACACTGGACGCTACGCTGCAGTCTTTCTCATGGCTGCGGGCGTGTACCCTTCGGGTCCCTCCATCTTGTGAGTGGTTTTCGAATCTCATAGTTTTTATCTAACAATAGCGCAGATCGATACTTCCCAACAACAGTTCAGGCCATTACAAGAGAGCAACAACGACCGCACTTCAGCTTGCAATTGCAAACTGCGGGTGGGTACCAGGTGTCTCTAACTTATTCTGTTGGAAATTGAATGTTGGAAATCTTCAGGGGATTTGTAGCAACTTTTGCATATACGCCAGGTTTGTTCTCCGTACCATTATGGCGATTGAACGTATTCACGACTCACAATTCTTCAGACCAATCCCCTAGATATATCAGGGGACATACTATTGCACTCTCCTTCTTAATATTGGCCTGGGTCCTAACCGCTGCTAACGTGTATGAAACCCTTTTCCTTAAGAGTATATCGGCTGATTGCCTCATAGATGCTACTGTGCTTGGGAGAACAAGGCCAGGGCTGAGGGTCGGCGTCAGGACAATATCACGAAATATCAAGAACTTTGGGATTCAGGAAAAACTCGTGCTCCAATTGGTGATTACACTGTTCCCTCGAATTCTTTTACACTGCTTGCTCATTTGTTTTGCAAGGTGATCGTCACCCTGACTTCCGATTCGTGTTGTAGACAGGATATTTTGGAGATGTTGGGTTAACTTGTAGTAGTGTGTTGATAGCAAGGCAGCTTTGACATGACGTGCCGTTAATATGATGCTTTTTTGCTTCTGTCCTCTTCAACGCGGCTACTGTTCGTTCCTGTTGCCAATTGCTTAGATCATCTTTGACCATGTTGTACGCTGGAAGATGATACCTTCTGGTCATCTGGAGTTACAATCACTACAGCCCTCTTTTATGTGAAAGAAAAGATCTCTCCGTTTTCGAACCGAGTGCCCGTTTGGAGGTTATTGGGAGAGCGATAGAGCAAGAATATAAGAAGTAAAAGGGTGAATTCACGCTACCATTTTTGGAAAGCCAAAGCGTACCATATCGCTGCCACCTCCTTTCCTTCAACACGTTAAAGAGAAATATATGTTGTTACTTGGAAAAGATCATGAAACCACCGGCTATCAGTTGACCAACTCATATTTACTATTAGCCTGAGGGTATATATATTGTGGAATTAAATATCGGAATTAACATTCACCAGAGGATAACCAGCTAGATATTTTATACGTGAATCTACCGCTTTCTCTCTCAAAGGAGAAGGCGGCGCAGGGTATAATTGACCCTTCACTCTCAGAACGTACTTCTTCCCTTGCTTCCTCATGCGATGAATTTCGCTCCATCCTCCATCCTTGGAATTTTTCGGTGCTTTTCTTGTGCTTTTCGCAAATTCTGTTAGGAAGTACTCTGCGGGCCGGTGTCATGCCCATCCGGAGTGCCGGGATTGCCCTTCCATTTCGATTACATATGCTGTCTCGTAGGTATATCTAATCTAGTTGTTTTGATCCATACCACCATACCTCAACAGATTATGAGACTGGATACTCTATTCTGAGCTATTCCTTCCTTACAACTCACACCACAACAAGCAATTCCAGCTTGACTACTACCACTATCAACATTTTCTTGATTTCAGCTCCTGTTACAAGCCCCTATTACCACCAATGCACCCAGAAACCCCCAATATGGCTAGAGAACCCATTGTGGATGTGCTACAGTGTGTGCATGTTGAATTATGGGGTCCTTCTCATACAGAATCCTTTGGGAAGAAGCACTGGGCAATGATATTCACTGATGGAGCCTCATCATACCGTGTCCCTGATTTCCTTATCGTCGATCGATAACACTTCCTCTTCCACTCTGGATGCATTCTGTAGATACCACCATGGTTCAGAGAAGCAGACAGGGAGGAAATTGCAGATGATCATGATTGTGGGCAAGGGTTCCCTGGACACCCCAGAAATTCGCTCATACTGCCGGGAGAACAGAATATGGATTGACCGCCGACCACATCCTATGAAGGATGAAGCACGAGCTACCAATCAGAAACTTATGACCACCACACGTTCCCATCTCGACACTCTCAGCCTCCATCATTCCTTTTGGGCAGAGATCTTTGCAACACTCTGCTACCTCTACAATGTCACTCATGGATTCATTGACTGTACACCAGCTGAACAATGGTTGGGAATCCCTTATGACATCTCACACTTGCGAAAGATTGGATGTGACATTTGGGTTCAGGATCATTCATCAAACCAGCTGCTGAAGGGCCAATTACTTGGTTACAGGGGACAGCTAGGTTACCGAGTCTTCATCCCAGATAGGCAACTTTTCCTGTTTGGTAAACTACATGAAGTTAGATTCACACCTCCACCCAGACCTCTAAACAACTATGAAGAGGTTGTTGATGACATTATTCCTTTAATTCCTCCAATTCCTTTTACCCAGCCACTTGCAGAACAGCCTACTGTCACTCCCCTACCATCACCAGATGGCAACATTGCAGATATCCTTCCAGTCCAATTGGCATCACCTTCACCTTCACCACCACCTGCTCCACCTTCACCTCTACCTCAGCACCCTCCACCTGCTGCTTTGATTCCACCTCGTCGATCAAACCGCATACCAATACCATCGCAGATTCTTCTTGACCATCAGGCAACAGCTGAGCATGAAGAGGAGGCAAGAAAACGAGGAGAGTTGTGGGCTAGGGATAATCAGGTTGATAAGAGAGAGCCTGAGGATAAGATCCAAGTACATTTTGCAGTACCACCATCATCTTCAAGTCATTCCTCTACTTCTCAATATCCTTACATTGTTCTTATCTTACCACCGATTCCGCATAGTAGGGGGGGTGTTAGGAAGTACTCTGCGGGCCGGTGTCATGCCCATCCGGAGTGCCGGGATTGCCCTTCCATTTCGATTACATATGCTGTCTCATAGGTATTTCTAATCTAGTTGTTTTGATCCATACCACCATACCTCAACAAATTCAACTCACTTTCTATTACATAAGAGCTCGTCCAAGTTTCCATTGTGATACTTATTCCTCACGATGATACGGCAAGTAGCATAAAGCTCACTTCATCGCATGGATGATGGAATCTTCCGAATCTTCCCTTAATATATTCAACAAGCATGCCTAGGGCTACCCGTGCTTTCATCCTAAAGGTGCGGATGGTCGAGAGTCTGGTTCAAGTCTGGGTCCGTCGGAATCGGGAACTATTAAGTGCCGGAAACGGGCCGTTCGTAGCGCTGCGAGCCTTATATGTCCAAGTCAAAGCAAGAAATACGAGGTTCAATTCGGCGTCAGAGAGCTGCAAAACCAGGTATTTGGGATATCTTCTGAGCGACTCACATGAGATACTGTGGTAAAGATATAATACGATAATAGACATACCACTAGATGTTTTCAGGGTCAATTTCTGGGAGAGGTTATTTACGTATAGAGTGGACAGCTGTACAAGAGTTTTCAAGCACTGAGAACCATGACACGTATCGGAAAGATGGAATAAATGCAGTGTTGCGGCCGAGAACATCTCCTGAAATTCAAATCCAGACTAGATACGTTCTGCAATGACCTCAGCTGTTTTACTTGCTTGTCTGCCAAGCACGTCTACAGATTGATGTGGCTAGTGATTGAGTAATATCTTTATGTTGTGATTCAAATGCAGTTATAGATTACTAGCAGCCCGAGTCGTCGCCTTTTTCTCTCCAAGGAGAAATGCTAAGCGAAGTAAATGCATTTTGGCACGCATTTACTAAATTGGGTAGTGAAACTTGAGTGAAACAATCCTTCGAGAACGCGGTCCGCTGTACTAAGACTCGGAGGAATGGACAGCCAGTGAAGGAGCAATTTGCTAAGCAGCTCCCGAGACGGATACCTGTCGGCTGCGGGCAGGCTGGAAAACGGGATCCAAGTGTTATTATTAGGGCTTAAACTTCAGATGTAATTGAATTAGTAAAAAGAGGGAGACTCTGAGAGCATCAGTCAACGAAAATGTTTCCAATAAACTCAGCAATCTCTGCTTTGATTCCAGTCTCGAGCTGCCTCGGCCTACACTCCAAAGATATGGGCTGAGCCAGGGTTGAGCATACCTGACATAGAAATGGACGCACGCCAGAGTATTGAATGCCTGGGCGCTCGGTGAGAACAAGCTCACCTTCTCAGTATGTCTGTAGCCCCTAGGCTACTGCAAAGTCTAGATGATGTATTATTGTATCAACTTCGCTAATTAAAAAATTACTGAGCATCATGCGAAGCCCGAGTCAGACTCGGACTACCTACAAGACTAAAGGTATAGAAGGGTATACTGGAGATAACCAGAACAAAACAAAAAGCTACTTATCCCGACGCGCGGGGGGATGATATAAGCGATTCGGGCGGCGAGGGCACTGTGATGTAGTCGAATATGGTATAAGAGGAGGAGATCATGGCCAACTTCGTTGTCATGGTTGGAAGGCAGTTCTTGTAGGGACGAGATGGGTGAGAGTTCGATGGCACGGTGGGATTACATACCGTCGGCGTACGAAACAATTGGTTGGTTTTGAGCATGGTGGCGCAGAGTGACATTCTGTAGGTCAGTGGCATTACTTCAAGACCGCCATCAGCATCAGGTCTCTCGGAGCTCAGAGGTTTCGATGTGATCCGGAAGGGCGTCCTTCTGAAGAGGTAAGTCCTGTAAGGTCTTTCCACTCACCAATGAACGAAACTCACCTTCTGGCTATAGCTCATCGTTCGTAGCCCATAGAAATCCGATATGAAAGCGAAGAGGCAATAACAGCATGAAGGTAAGAAGTATCCGGTGTTTTCGCATTATGAAAAAAATCCGCGAACAAGATCGGTAGAATTTGAGCTAAGTTTGAAAATTGCAGAAGCTACATGCGATACTTATTTTTTCATGGGTCTTCAGTAGGGAAGAAGAATGCTTGCATGGATGCAACGGATTCGCAGCGTTCGGTTGCAAAATCTAATTAAGTTTGCAGGTATATGCCCATAAAGAGCCATTGCACAGAGACGCTGAAGTCCTCAAGGAGCTGCAACTGGTAATCGTAGAGAAGCGATGACAGAAACATTGCACTAGAAGGAAGTTGCCTATTAAGGCACTACCGGGCCCGCTACTGATCATCCGGAGCTCTATACTATCCATTACGCGAACTAGCAGCATACAGGCGGGTGATGGTTACCTCCACCAAGCATAGCATATGTACCGGAAGGAAGGGAATGAGGGACTCGGAGATTTACCGGATGAGGAGCTACGAGCAAATATCCTTCATAGGACAGTGATCTAACATCCGGGCAAGTCATGAGTTTATGAAAAGTTTGAAATGAACAAGGCGAGGCTTGAGGCGAGGCTTGTAGCGAGTTTCGTATCAGCCCCCGTAGGAATGAAGTCATTTAATACTTATAGGATAAACTCATATAGCGAAGAAGTGTACGAAGTGTACGAACGTTAATCATACTCCGTTTGCAAGGACCGAATACGATTTGCGATTTCATCAGGTCAGCTCGGAGATGTCCAGATAATTTTGTCCTCGTGTTTGATACTAATAAATGTAACCTAGAGCAATCAAGTACGAGGCAAGTACAGTAAGAGGTACTGTTGACTGGCACAGATGAGCTTAGATTGAGGAGAAGTAACGAAAAAATTTCCAAGCGAGGCCAAAGCACCAAATTTCGGAGATCCACGGAGAATATATGGATGTACGAGTACAGTGATTCAGTGAAAGACGAGCATGATATATGGGATTCGAATTCGGCTCGGAGTTGACGGACTTATAGCATAAAAAGCTTATTATGCGGCACGTGGAGCGTTCTTCTTTTCTTGTACAACTCCTAACGACGCGGACTCGTCGACGAATCATCGTTCTTAGGCCTTTATCCGACTCGATATGGATAAGTATTTGTATGTAGAAGCAGTTTGGAAACAGCTTGGAATCGCGAAAAAGATCAAGGGGAACGAAGAAGGGCCGGTATCCGGATTTTGCTTGTTTCAGGTCGTTTCAGGATATGTGTTATGTGCTTCCGTGAATCCTTTTCGGTGACTCCGGTTACTACTGTAATTGATGGTGCTTGCGCCACTTCCCGGTTTTGAGCCGCCGAAACGGGAACTAGGCCATTTTTGCGTTTTACTTGTACCTTTTTTGGCCCTGCGACCCCTGCCACGAGATATAGATCATGTCTTGGTTTGGGATCTCATAAAGACATCTTGCTTGCTTATTCCGGTTCGTTTAATGCCCAATTGCACGCCCGTCTTCCCAACTTCACGATGAATCCATCCAGATCTAAACCTTCTCCTACTGAGCGCCCCCCACTAGATTCCCCACAGACTTCGTCGGCAACACCTCAGACATCCTTGCCGTCTATTCGTCAGCTTCATCCTTACCTTCCTCCATCAGGTGGCATGTCTCAACATTTTCAATCTGAAGGAATGTCCTATGGCTTTTCTCAGCCTGCTTCTTACCCCAGTGCTCAATCTCGCTTTGAAAATGACGCGTACGGACACTCAGTAGATTCTGAAAACGAAGATGCTGATCCTCAAGGACCTCCGAAAAAGAAGCGGCGGCGTCAAGCTCTCAGCTGTACCGGTTAGCATTCTCTCCATACCTTGTAATCTTGCGTTTCTCTCATCGCATCGGTCCACCTTTGTTCATTCGTTCTGCATCAGAATGCAAGCGGCGCAAGATCAAGTGCGACAGGTGTGTACGCGAAAAATGGGGATGACCGATCCCTGCAATTCATCTATTTTCTTCGTTTCCAGGAATCAACCTTGCGCTCCTTGTACTCGTCGAGGAGAACAGTCCAAATGCCAATGGCATGTTGTAGAACCTGTGTACGTTTAATTATTCAATTCCATTCTACCCATCATTCATTCCTTTCCACTCCACCATCGACAAAATTCGTTTCAAAACTTGAATTTCCCGCTGCTATTTCCTCCCAATGCAGTCGACTAATACCACGTTCTGCTCCCTCCTCCTCCTCTTCTTCCAGTGAGAAGTATGTGAGTCGTGCGGAATACGATGAACTAAAATCGCGTTTCGAGCACCTTGAGACGATTGTCCAACGTCTCGTGTCTACAAATTCAGGAGCGATCGGGCCTTCGGGCAGTGCTGGTGGACACCTATTACCTTCAGGGCCAGGGTCGTCTAGCCCGCTCAGCCCGGCGGTAGCGGGCACTGCGCAACAAATCACAGGAGTCCCGGGACCAAATATTCATGGTCCATCTTCGGGGCAAGGAATAATGGGCGATGAACCTGTGCTTTTGTCTTCGTCCTCACAGAACATTGCAACGCGTCATTTAAGCAGCGTTGCACATCTACAATCTCCACCCCCTCAGATGATGCCTCCTCCGCATTTCCCGCAAGCACTACAACACAGATCTGTAGCAATTGACGAATCTACATCTACACATCATCATCATCAGGTACAGGGTCCTTCGGGTAGGTTTAAACTGTCCTCCGAATTAATTCCCTGTCATTATGTTCTGAATCTTTCATCGTTAACTCCAGGTCCGACTTCAACGTCTATGCCTGTGCATAGCTCGCATCGTTCGCGAACACACACTCGTGAAAGCTCTCGCAGCTCCATGGGGTCTATAGCCTCTCATGGATCTACATCCAAACGCTCACCTGTGGTTCCGCACTCTGCTAGTGGTATGGCTGCGGCCAGCAGTCCGGTGCTACAATATCGAAGTATACCGCACCTCTCTCCTTCAGTGACCACAACCGGTTCAGCGGCGAAGAATTCTCCTTTCTCACTAGCATCAATTACATCTCCATTCGATGGTGAGCCAGGACTGGGTCGGTCCAGTGGCGTCCCGACGGAAGCATCAACATCAACTACGCCCTCTTCGTCACTAGGCCAGAGCAAGTTCACCACTTCCCCTTCCCTAAACCAGTCAAAAAACTTCCAAGCGCAGACGCTCAAGCTGGGCGAGCGTCTGCGCCACCTCCCTCTCGCCACCCCATTCCTCCACAGCCCCTGCACATCCCCTTTAATCACCAACCATACCCTTCCTATGCTTCTTATTCGCCTTACGCACCTCCTCCTCCTCCTTCCAGTCTGTCTCATAGCCGTGGACCCGTCGGGACTGAAATGGATCGTGCTGAAGCCTCTCATGGCGGCATGTCAGCATCAAGAAGGTTTAGCAATCCTTCTTACCCCCACCCTCCACCCTCATTTGCGACATCGGTCACGCAAACGGTGCCCCTTCAAGGCCCGTCTTCCAATTCGGACCAACGTAGAAAGTCTGAGAGCATGGAACTTGACTCCACCTCTGTAGTCCATCCTATGTCCGCTATAAAACCGTTCGATGAGGACGAGCATCCTGGGCGGGTCTGGATGGGCTCATCAGATCGCGAAAGAGAAGGTGATGATATGGCCGGGATCATCTCCACTACTGGATCTGGCTCGTCGACTCCGGATCCAAAGCGTACTAGTGGACGGTGACCCCCGTTCTGCATGCAGCTTATCGTGCTTTTCTTGAAGTATAATGACATCCAAAAGCAAGTATTTGAAACTACTACTTCCATATAATCCAAACCTTAATGCTCAAGATAGTCCCGTGTCCGTGTTGTGAGTGAGGCAATGCGGCTTTTCCCGACACAAGCTTCCTCGTCGTTGTCTGATCCGTTCATTATCATCGGTGTTTTCAAGGTTTTTCTCCGGGAGAGGTCCCTAAATTAAGGTACAAGTGAAAATACTCAACGCCAACACCAGTTACTGTAACAACACAGCATGTACAAATGGAAAGCGTTCCGGACCTTGAATTCTATCGATTTGTGGGATAAGCTATGTATAAATCCGACTGAGATTGATTATTGATTATTCGTGCATAGCATAATCTTTTATCGATGGCCAGAAGCCCTCCATTGAACCCTCCTGTGATACTTACAGGTGGCTGCATCGATACATCTTGTGTGCATATTGTGAGTTTCGATTGGCTCTTGGAAACTATCTCTGTAAGCATATGAAATTTAAGTAGAACATGAAGGCTCGTCCATTGATTTTAATTTGTAAAAAGAATGTCTTGTGTGTCAACGAATAATCACTCCCAGACGAGCTTCCCTTTCTCGTCAACACCAGCTTGCATACCCCCACTAGTCACCTTCCTCGAACCACCCTTCGCATACTGTTCATCGATTTTGGTGCGCTCTAGTTCACGTTTATGCTTAGCCAGTGCTGCAAGCCGTTCACGTTCGGTATCTAATTTAGCAGATTTCAGTGCGTCTCGTTTGGCAGCGTTCTGACGTTGACGTTTAGTCACTGTCTCCGTTGCAGAGGCGGTTCTACTTCCTGAAAGAGATGTTTGGGAAGAGGAGGTCGTCATATTTTCTGAATAACCAGATGAGCAAAATTGTCTTTTAAAGTTGAAAGAGCACTTACTAGGACGTCCGCCTCGTTTCACAACACCCCAACCATCGTCTTCCCCGTCTGCGTGCGTACCTCCGTCGCCGTCTAGTTCACCACCGGCGCCATCGCCACTAGCAACATCCTCATAATCACCCCAAGAAAAGCCTGCCGCGGGTTTGTCTCCGGGTTGAACCCGCATCACACGGGAGTAAGATGGATAGTCTGATGTCGCGAGCATGCTAGCAGAAAATAGGATGGTCAGTACACTAGCGATATGAAAGGAATTTGAACTGAGAAATGATATATTAAGCAGTAGATCCATTAGATGGATAGATTTGACAAAAGGACACCGACTGTGTGAAAATATCGAGCAAAGACAACAAGAGCTCCTAGTAGTTTTAAATAGGATGAGATATACGCACTCTTCGACGCCTGTTTTCCTTGGCTTTGGAAGAATTCTTTTTGCGAGGGGATGTCGCTCTCCTGGTCCGCTCATGAGAACTTCTTCCTCCTCTTCTTCCTCTTCGCCCTCCTCCGATCGAGTGTCAATCGGTGACGAAGTCCCTGTAGTGGTCGTATGACCAACGTCGCTCACAGCGCCAGCCGCGGATGACGTGCCTGGTTTATCTACACGTCGAGAAACTCGCGTCCATTCCCCATCGGATTCCGTAGCCAGTGATGCCAAAGATGCAGTAGATTTGTCGAGTTTCCGAGCGGAAGAGTCGGCCTTTGGAGGAGCTGGCGCAGTTACAGCAGAGGGCTTCCCGACATTCTGTGAGGTTGTCTGCCGTTTCTTCTTCTTTGGGTTTGGGTTCGAGTCAGCCAGGGTTACCGCAGCAGCTGGTGAGACTACTACTTCTTCCACAGGCGAATCTTTTCCCGACGTGTCCAGGCTGTCTTCAACTCCAACAACCTTTCCTGACTTCTTCTTCTTCTTCCCCTTCTTGGACTTGGAGGACGAAGTTGAGACTTCTAGTCCTGCAGGAGAGCTGTCTGATGCTTCGTTATCAAATTGGCCCGGAACGACTGCAGGAAATTGGACGACGGAGATCTGACTATCAGGAGCTTTAGTAGCTCCTGCTACACTGGCCTTTTTCTTTCCTTTCTTTCCTCCTCCAATTGCATTGTCGGTAGGTGCCAAGGTTGTGCTCGGAGGGCTTCCGGATGAAGAGGCTACTTGATTGTAGCCAAAACCGACTGCACCAGCAACAACGGCAGCCGTGACAAGCACTTCCGGTGATAAATAAGATTGTGTGGTCCCCATTGCTTCTAGGCTTTATAGCAAGTGTGTGCAAAGCGCGATTCGTAGAGTTGAGCGGCTGAAGAAAAGCCTCGATAATTAAAAGAGCGTATTCCTGGGTATCAAGTGACGTGGAGATCTAATTCGGGGACGTGGACGTGACCGTAGAATCGGCCCGTCACTCTGAGCGCTTAACGAGCGTTCATTTTCTCGATGCGCAACAGTTCTTTCGCGTAAGAGGTTTCATCGTAGAATATTCCCTTATACATCTGTACTAGCCTTATCATAGTGCTGCTTGCTTTCAACATTCGGACCTGTAATTATCCAGATATCGGTAGGAAATGACACGCTACTAGATATTCTTCGGAGGCTTATGCAACTTGAGCAAAAGTGAGCTGCTGACCACTGAAACAGAGGATAGAGCCATCGCAAGAGAAGCCCATACAGGATCAAGGCGAGTGTGACCTGCTGGATATATCACCCCTGCCGCTATGGGAATCGCAGCAATATTATACATCGCCGCCCACAACTGAACAGGAGAAGAAGAAATAAGAATTACGTTCCATCTTACAAAAAAAATATCAACTTACGAAGTTGAATTTGATCCTTCGGATAACACTCTTTGAGAGATCAATGAGGTTTATCAATCCATGTAGGTCTGAAGAGAGAAGGATGAAACTAGCACTTGATATAGCGACATCGCCTGGAGGTTTGTTAATTAAGCCAATCGCTACTCAGAGAAGGAAAAACGACGTACTACCCGAGCCTATGGCAATCCCTACATCGGCAATCGTAAGTGCAGGTGCATCGTTGATACCATCACCCACGAAACCAACGATGTAGTGGCTTTTGAGCATTCTGGCTTCACCAGTGGCGTGTTCTGAATCTGCAGGTAGAATCGGGCGACCTTTTTGCAGCCACTCTATCTTCTGAGCCTGTAGGTAGATTAGCAATATACTTTGAACGAATGGGGAGGGGACTGACCTTTTCGTGAGGTAGAACGCCAGCAATGACATTGGAAGATGGTATCCCAACGGCCGATGCAACTGCGAGTGCAGTTTTTTCGTGGTCTCCCGATATCATCCATGGCTCGATACCCTTCTTGGACAGCCATGAAACAACACTGTGCGCTTCAGGCCTGATAATATCGGCGATTGCGAAAATGGCAAGAAGCTGCCATTGGTCTGAGCGTTGCGCTGAGACAAAAACCACGCTCTTTGCTTGGGTTTTCCAAGTGTCAGCTAGCGCGTGAAGATCCTGGCCGATAGTAACCTGATGTTCGTGCATCCAAGCCTCATTCCCAACGATGATTGAACAAGACAGAGTTTTGAAGGTCGCTTTCAACCCTTTCCCTGCAGTCTCTGTAAAGGAGGCTCCAGATTGAGGTCGGGCATTGTTGGATGCACAAAATTCTCGAATAGCAACGGCTAAAGGATGAGAGCTTGTACTTTCTGCCTCCTCTACCATTCCTAGGATTGTTTCCTTGTCCCAAGTATCATTCGCGATGTACTCGATGTCCGAAACTTGAAGCTTTCCGGCAGTGATTGTTCCCGTTTTATCGAAAGCGACAATATCTAATCTGGATGCTTCTTGGAACGCTTCGCCGCCTCCTCGAGCCAGGATACCATACTTTGCAGCAAGACCAGAGCCAACGAGTAGAGCGGTGGGTGCAGCAAGAGCTATACCACAAGGACATGCAACAACGAAGACGGCAATCGCGAACTCGAGTGACCATACAGCTAAAATCGACAGTCAGTACAGTATAGAGATAATAAACAGTATACACTTGCGCCACCCTCCAATTGCATTATCTAGATAGTCAGCCGGGAGTTTCCCAGATTCCCCCAGTGAAAGCCAGATAACCCAAGTGAGTATCGCGAGAAGGGTTACCACTGGAACAAAGTAACCGGTTATAATATCAGCGATACGCTCCATGGGTGCGCGGCGCGTTTGCGCATCCCGAACGATGTCGATGATCGAGTCTAACCTGCAAAGGCATCAATGATTGGAAGAGAGACAAAGATGAAATACAAACATTGTCGATCCACCGATTTCTACGACGCGTATATGAACGACATCTCCAGAATTGATCGTCCCCACATAGACGTGTTCACCACTTTCTTTTCTGACAGGCTTTGACTCTCCAGTTAGGGAACTTTCGTCGAAAATCCCAAACTCTCCTGGAACGATTACTCCATCCGCAGGCGGCGACGAGCCATGGGGAATGCGAACTATGTCTCCGACTTCCAGCATATCAACGTGAATGCTCTCAGTCTTTGCTCTGGAAGCCTGTGGCCCTCCCTTTTCTGTGTCGGAGCTCATCGAAGAATTTTCCGAGGCTTCGATCCCAGAGATTACTAAAAGTGCCTGTGCTGGCTTCAGTGAAGCAAGAGCGCCAATAGCGTTTGCAGTGCGAGCCCTACTGTAAGCCTCAAGAAATCGACCTACACATCTTCATTAGCCTCTTTCAGACTTCGAGAATTATAGGAGTACATACCAAACAACAGGAACATTGTCAAAAGAACCACAGAATCAAAATATGTGGATTCATCACCTTGACCATCTGGAGATTTTGGTTGAATTGCGGCCAATGCAAGAAGAGCGATGGAGGAGAAATATGCAACAGAAACACCAGATGAAATCAAGAGATTCATACTGCCGAATCTTGTGAAACGCTTTAGAATCGGAATCGTGCTTCCCTTCTTCCACAGTGCATATATCTCTTTGATACTTTTGCGATGGAAGACACCGGCGCTGTAGAGCATAACGGGGGTCGCCAGAAAGAATAGAGCCCACTGCACTCGAGACGTATTTCCTGTCCACATAGGTTCCATGAAGAAAGCCTTTGTAGGGTTTCCCTCCGGGACGAGAGACATGTAAACAATGCCTATGATGAACGTGGGGATAGCCACAATGACAGTGAACAGTAGTCGAAGGAGAAGATTTCGCTGTTCACGCTGTTGTATGACTCGCGACCGATCTTCGACAGTGGGCGCATGATACACGCTCACCTCAAATTCCGGACTGTCAGAATGTATTGCCTGTACGATATGGCGAATAGTGAGGGATGGTGGGTCTGGTTTGTAAGAGATCGTCAAAATTGGGTCATTGTGATTCTGGAGTGGCTTTATGACCGTAATGGAGCTAAAGCCCTCCAAAGTGGTCAAGATTCTGGGTGGGCAATTTCTAAAGGACGCTCATTTTACGCCGGTGATGAAAACAAAATGAAGTACTCACTGGCAATGCATCCCATTCACTCTAAGAGAAACAGTGCGACTAGTATCAGAAATAGGTACTATCGATTTTATGGGTTTAATCTTCATAATAGTAGCCTCAAAACCACAATCCTCGATAGCCACGGCGATTGTCTGAGCAATTTCTTCATTCTCCACGACTGCAGAGGCTGAGTTTTCCAACAGGCTAACAACGAACTCAGTTATACCAGGAAGCTCCTTGACTGCATCTGTGATCGTGTTGCGGCAAGCTGAACATGTCATACCCTCCACTGACAAGGTGACCTTGAAAGGTCCTTCTACATCCTGAGTTAATGTTGGGCTAGTAAATGGCGTGCTCGGTAGCAGCAGACCCTGGTCGGACTTCTCTGTCTCACGAGCTTCTTCCTGGCAAACCTTGCACTGTTGGAAATGCTTCGATTTTGTCCCCACAAGTAGCGACGGCCGATTTCTATTGAGCGTTTCAGATAAATCCGAAGTAGAATTCGAGACAATCTCGAAGCCAACATTGAGTATGGCGTTCCGAATTGCAGCAGAGGGCAGCTCCGACTCATGTTGTACTTTGACAGACTGCAAAACAATGGAGATCTCGACTGTTGAAGGGGGAGGAATCAGTTCTGCGAGGGTGCCTTCGATGGTTCGGACACAGCTAGAAAACAGTGAGAGAAGGTAAGAGGCAAATGGGGGAGGCGCCAAATACCTGCTGCAGTGAAGATTAGATATGTGCACAATAGTGACCCGTTCATTATCTGTAGCCATTGTGCGAGGATGTCGATAATATGATTTGGAGGACCCTTTGACCGTTTTCGCTGGTCGTGTTGGTTATATGACAAGTCGGGTCCCCGGCCATGCGGTCGAAAGTGTAGTCGACAGAACAGAAGCTTGCGAGTTTGATAGAAGTGTCATTGAATGTGCGGCAGAGGCGAAATAATGATGAGAAGCAATGTTGAGTTCCCGCTCCTAAGCGTTGACATTGAGCATTGAGAGATGTAAAAACGGCAAGCTGTTACCGGAAAGTTGATTGCTGCGAAGACGTGGATACACCATATATCTCGAAATATATTAGTCAAGGTCAAGTACTGTAAGTGTTCATGGAATGACCTAAAAAGGCAATAAAAAGGTATAGACTCACTCTACATAATTTAGCTAGTCTGAATTTACATTTCAGGCACTTCTTAGGCTTGTTTGACTCATTTGGATATTACAAAAAGGCAATTTGTCAGTCAAAATTTCTCGGGTCTCACCATGGATACCTACCTACCCCCCCGGTACGGGATTTCTCGGCCCGGAACCCCCTTGATTGTATGCGTTATTCAACCAGGTCGATAAGTAGCCCAACATTCCCGACTGACTCTACTTATTGTTAATGATTCGGTGAACAATATTTCGATCTGGTTTAGTCTAAATTTTACCCGGCTTTCTTTCCCTTAGCTGGAGTGACTTTGAGCTAGAAGCTGTTAGGAAACGCAAAACGAGGGGTGATACAACTAGTAGAGCGTCGAGACGAGAGCAAAAGAAATAATAAGTACTCGGATAAGAAGATGAAGAAGAAAGGTTCATACCTGGTAGAGCAACGAGACGAAAGGAAAATCATGAGCAGGAGCTGGTCCTTGGGTTACTTCATTTAAACCCAATTAGGCTAAGCCTTCGAGTTCCTCGATTAAACGTTGAGCATCAGAACCTGACACATAAGCTAACCCTTCCCATCCTTCGAGCCCAGCCCGTTGCTGTAGTGGTAAGCTAAGTTTCTTTTGCTTCAGAATCATTATAAAGTATATGATACGGTGAGCAAGCAATTATGTGATGTCGTGCTATAAACCGGAAATGATACATGAAATGAGGTGGCGGTATATGTACTAGATGGATAAATACTACTACAAGATGACATGCTAATAAGTGGACTGCGGTGGATACAGTGATTATACATAGAACCTAGAATTGCGAGTTGTTAATCTCATATTTGATAACGACGACCGAAAAACGCACTTTTTGTTGATCTGATACAGGAAGAGTTCGAAGTTGAATTTTGCTTTACCGCTGAACAGGGATATATAGGAGCGCTGCTCATACTTCGCCTGAAGAAGCTCCTCCATTCGAACATCTTCAGAAGCAATCCGCGATGAAACCCCGAGTATAGAAGACTCGAGAGTGATAGTGAAAACTCCAGCAGTGTTCGAAGACATGGTGAGGTTAATCTTGTCGAACTGACGCGGAGAGTATTGGTCGATGGAAAGCAGGATACCTTTCTCGTAGAGATATTTCGCCGTATAGAGAAAAGAGCCGAATTGAGGTGTCTGGCCGGATCTTTGCAACTCTCGGAGATGGAAGTATTGCTTGGTAAACGGTAAAACAAAGCGTGCTTTCCTAAAGGTTTCACGTTAGTGATTGATACGATGAATTTTATTCGCCCACATACTTGTTGTTTTTTGAGCGCTGCATGGTATTCATGGCTGCATCGACGTAATTATTGTAACTGTCGATCTGCTCCTGGAAATACTTTTTGCGCTCGGCTAAATGCCGCAGTGCACCATTCATACTCTCCATTTCCTGCTGCCGCTGTAGGCGTTTTCGGTGCTTGCTTCGAACATCACCGGCGATGGCATTCAAAATCCCTTGGAAGCCATCGTTGCGAGTTACCTTCCCGAGGCTCTCTAGTTTGAGTAGATGCTGGATCGCTAAAGCTTTCACGGCCGCGAAGTTGAGCCTACCCAAAATTAGTAAAACATTCCTGAAAAGAACATACGAAATCACTCACAATCGAATGTCTTCGAGACGATATGCAGCTTCCGCGGCAGCAGCGGAGGCTTGTCGTCTGGGAACTTGCCGAGCTTCGTTGGCTATTTCAGCATCCAAAATGTCTTCCCAAACGTTCTCGTCTTCTTCGGTAACCGGACGGAGTAACGCTCCAAGCAAGTCTTGCGTTGGTTGTACTCGAAGGATTGCCAGCACACCTCGTTTCGCTTGAACCCAAAGTGTCTTCTCCTCGGCCAAAGGATCTAGAAACTAGGGTAAGACGGGGAAACATAGATGATAACGTCTCCTTACCTTCGACATTTGCAAAACGGTTGGTAAGCTCCAATGTGATAGCTTTGTCGCGTGCGTCTTTGAGCTCTTCATTACCAAGGTTGGGAACACCATTGAGCTCAGTCAGAATAGCTCTTATAGCGTCATCCGGGGCAGGAGCCTATGGATTTTGAGTAATGTAGAAATGTGGTGACAGAGCCAGACTTACTACGTCACTAAGATGTTGAACTATTAACGCATGCATGGTGTAAATTTCATTGGGAGAGATGTATATGGGTTTTGGTGGAACAGTGGCGTCCAAGAATTCGTGTGCATGGAACGTTGTCTCTGCATCGGACACATCCGCAACTAGAAAAGATTAGTTGGTCAGAAAAGACATCGAAAGATAAGCAAGGCCATACCTTCCAACAACCAGCTAGATATTTGAGTCATAGCTCTTGAGACAAACTCGTTGATAGGCATCAAGTTTGGGCTATGATCGTCAAACAAAACACCACTGGTGATCTGTGTAAGAACTCTGGATATTTGAGCCAAATTCTTGCGGCTCGAGATATCAACAGTCTTGGACACAATATCAAATGTTTCCGGCGTACTAAATGCAGTGAATGAGTAATACGGGCTAAAACCTTGCACAACGGACACTCACACTATAGCGGGATTGATATATCGATAGTAAACCAGTCTGCCGACACAGACCGCATGAAGCTCTTCAGGAGCATCAGGGAATCTTTCCTGTAGCAATATTAGCTGAAGACCCTTGTGACAGAAGAAATTCACTTACACGGACAAATGTGAGAGTCTCGCGAGCAAGGTACCGCATGCTGAAAGGCATCTTCTTTGTGGATTGAGTGATAGCGGCAACAAAGCGATCGGTCCATAATTGCAAGGCTTGAAGATCTAGCATATCTATCAGCACTACCCAAAAAAACAACCTTGCGCTCAAAACGCACGTCTGATGAATATGGGTCGTGTAGCAGGATCATCCAGGGCTTCACGAAAAGATACATCCTTCGGCTGTGTACTGGGTCTACCTGCTTTCATTTCTTCCTAGCTCAATTCTAGCGCGATGAATCTAAGAGGAGCATTAGCCGACCAGAAGAAGCACAACTGGAAAAATGACTTGAACTCACAACAGTGGGGTCGATTTCAAAGTCCAGATCATCATCCTCCACAATCTGACGTATCAATGTCTGGAATGTATCTCGAGCATAGGTGATCTGCTTCGGTCGAACATAGTGTACAGCTATGTTGATATACATGGGATGCCCATCGATTATGTCGTGAATGGAACGCGCTGCATTGATCTCGTTGTAGATTGAGGCCTAATAAAATAAAGTCAAAACAGAACTAAATCAAGTTACATATAACATAACGCGCCTGGAATAATTTGAGTAACAGGTAATCCTCCCGCCGATCTTGACCGAAACCAAAGAGCGTCAGGACGACTCTCTCCGCAAAACGCCTATCCTTTTCCGAAGCATCGTCATTGGAAAGTCGAACAAAGAGCCTGCTTAGATACTCTGAATGTGTTTGAAGATGATAGAACAGTTGCTGATACTAATTCCAGCTTGCGTCGAGCTGTCTGATCGAGCGTATTGGGACCAGCAAAAGGGTCACCATGAGCTGCCAAAAGATGATTGCGTGCAGCATGAGCAGCAGCATTATCCGCTCCATGCCCACGCCGAGATTTGACAACATCCTCAAAGCTCTTCACGTTCTGCACGACCAAAGCAATCTTCACATCAAGGTCGGTGACATCACTCTCGAGCGCCTGATTTTCCCGAATGCTTTCCACGACCTTCTTTCGGAGCCTCTCGACTTTGAGCTCTTCCTGAAAGTCGGTCTCGGAATCGTCGAGAAGATGAACAAAGTTCTTGATAGTCCCGACTGTGACATTCTTGCCCATCGTCAACTGGCGGTACTGCTCCCGGGTCTCTTTCGCACGGAAAAGAGACTGGATCTTGACGACCTTGCTCAAGTTGGTGCGGAAGTACTCCATCTTTGCGCGGAACTTTCGGCGTTGAATAAGTCCACGAAGCATAGCCTGAAGCACAGTAGCGACATGCTCGTTATTATGAAGATGATCCCTCCAGCCGTAGTAAAGATCGCGTGCGAGGAAACCCCGAGCAGCAGCTTGCAGGCCTACGACATCGGGAGCAACGAACCCAAGTTTCCTGGTGATTTCACGATGTCGATTGCGCGCCAGAGCTGCACGGGCCATGGATTGCATGCCGCTGAAGAGTTTGATCGTTTTAACCTCTGTCAGTGCTTTTGTGAGATTAGCATGCTTTTGCCGTGCAAGACCAGCCCTTGCTTTGGCTTGGAAGCCAATAACTACTGGAGTAGCCTTCCTCAAGCCACGGATGAGAAGCAAAAGACGTTTCCTGGCTAGGTACGTCCTCACAGCAGCCTGGATGCGGACTACCGTCTGGCTTACATCCTCCAGCTTGGCCATCTGTTTCCTCATCTGCCTACGAACCAATACTCCGCGACAATGGGCTTGCAAGCCAGTATAGCACGGTGAAAAATGGCGCATCAATGCAGCGCGTTGAGCAAATTTTCTCCTGTACAAAGCAGCTCGAGCGTGACCTTGGAAAGCGGCAATCGAAGACAACACTTCAGGATGGGAGAACGTGCTCGCGAGCTGAGTATGAGTCTGACGCGTCAACTTTGCGCGAGCTATCGACTGTAAGTTCACGAAAAGCCGTTTGCTACTTCGCAGAGAACCCCGGAGACGATTGAACCGACGCCGCAGCAGTACACCCCGAAGATGGGCCTGTAGTCTGACAGCAGAAGCGGAGAAAGCTGCTATCCGAGCGAGGTGTGCACGCCATCTCCTCCGAGCTAGCGCCCCTCGTATGGTAGATTGTAAAGCCACGACCCATGGACGGAGGTCATTACGCGCTTTGCGTTGTTGCGACATGCGTCTTCTGGTCATTGCAGCTCTACAGTGCGCTTGTAGTCTGACGATATTGCCACCGCTTAATTGTAGATGACCTTGTAATACTGTGCGAGCCTGGTGTGCAAGATGTTTGCGAGCGACAGCTTGAAAAGCGATAATGGACGCCTCGTTTTCCAATAGTAGGCGATCACGGCCTAGATTAAAACTTCAACACAGGGAAACGACAAAAGGAAAAAGAAAAACCCACGTTCGTCCTCAGTCTCGACCTCCACTTCAGGCTCCTCGTTTATCTCCTTTGCAAGCTCGCGTCCGACATTCCCAAAGTTCGGCATGGCAACGCCAGCAGCAGTGAGACCCTTCTGAGTGGCTTGTAACTGGTCATCGGAGAATTGTAGCTGACCAAGCAAATTGCCGATACGTTCTGCTAATCCACGTCGAGCCAGTAAATGACTGAAATTTAAAAAATTAATGGATATAGCGTCCATAGTACTTGAGAGAACAAACCTAAGCGCATGGATACAGTATATAACCTTGGGCAAGTTCTTCTTCTCGTATAGATCAGTAAGCTCGAAAATAAAGCACTAGGAAACGAGAGAAAGGGTTAGAATTTGACACTTCAAATGAGCAAATTTTCTCTGTACCTCTGGCAACCCAACATGCCGAACGAAAATGAAGAAGTGATTGATGTTGTCGGAATGTCGAAAATCTAGTTTGGGAGCCTAAAGCACAATGAGTATAGAGTTGTAGAAATAACGACGAGACTCACTTCGTATATCCTTCTTACTACTCCCTCTCCTTGAAATACCCTCACAAGCTTGGCAAGGACAACACCATTGCGCAATCCCTCCTCCATCTCAACCACTCCGAACCCAAGTTCCTCGTCTAGACAGCCCTCAACCCACTGCTGTGCTTCCCCGACGTGACACAAATACTCATACGCCTGAATGAGATGCCGCTGTGTGTCTGCCCAGAGTCCTCGAGCGAGCCGAGCCGACGGAAGAGGCACTGGCGCATTTGGAGCTTTATGTCGAGACAAACGCATTCTGCCTGGTATGCCGACCACAGCATCAGACTCTGCGACATCTGCAACGGGCACATCGAGTGTTTTGGATCTGCGAGGAGTGATGTTGAAGTTTCCCTCACGCCGCATCGCACGTTTCTCAGCTCTAGGAGGAGGAGGAGGAGGTTCCTTTTCCTCTTCTACGTGGTCTTCAGTGTCACCACTTGCAATCCGAGGCAGGTGTTTACCAAACCGTCGACCGCCAGCAGACAGAGTGTTGCCGTATTTGGATTTACTCTGCATGTAAGAGCTCCTGTAAGTGTTGGGAAACATTGGGGAGGATGAGGAAGAGGGTGAAGGTGAAGTTGGTGAAGTGGGAAGAGTGTGTGTGCTTTCAGTCGACTGCTGATGGACTCTGTCTGAAGAAACAGATGGTCGATTGTAGAGGGAGGTGGGGCGGCGCTGAACGGAGGTTGGGGTAGATATGACATTAGAGGACAAGTCGGGCGTCGAAGGGACACTGCCAGAAGGATTAAGACGCTTCAGAGAGCTAAAATCAACAGTGTTCCGACGAGGTGGAGAAGGCTGGTGGGAAAGCGGAGGCGAAGAAGAACGAGCAACAGGCCCTGCGGACCTGGAAGAATGATCATATGTCGGCAAATGAATGCGTTGACGACCCAGAGACGAATCTGATTCGACTGATACGCCGGTGCTATTTGGTGAAAGAGGAGTCGCAATAATTGGCGATGGCATCGATGGAGCGGTGAACCTCTTGAGATAAGTAGGAGTTCGTTCTAAGGGTGCCGGGGACTCTACAGAACTCTGAAGTTTGGCAAAAGAAGTGGGCCTTGTCGGGGTTTGGCTGGCTGGGCTTTCGTCGATGGCATTTTCTCTGGCCCGTTCTTCCCATTTCCCTCTGACTGCATCCAAACTATTACCCACACGGTGACCAGGGGTCCATTTCCTAGTGACTGAAGTGGTAGATGATCCTGTAGGATTGGCCAAAATATTGTTAGTGGATTGGGAATTAGTTCGAGAAAGAGATCCTCGTGAAGTAGAGGATGTCCGTTCAAGTAATCTGGTCTGATAGGCAAAGGGACCAGGCCTAGAAGCAGAAGAATTAGAGGACGTCGAGGACACTGAATCCGAGCGCTGCATGATGGAAAGATCGTAAGGGTCGTAACAAGAAGAAAGCCAGAGAACCTCGGACTCGGACGTTGGTTGTAAAGAGATCTAGAGCCACGTGCTGAATTTATACAATTTACAAAGGACATTCATAAATTCAAATTGGTGGCTTTCTCGGTCCACATTCTTGTATTTGAGCCATGTTCAGTCCACTTGGTCCCCCGTCAAGAGCTAAATCGCAATCTATTTCACACCGACCATCTCAACCTGCTGAACCTGCGACACCAGCAGCTCGTGCAGCAATTTCGTTAGAGTATGCGTCTCTGCGGAACCGTTCCCATTGTCCTCTTGGACTTTACTGTCTGCCTTCAACAGAATCGATCATGATCTGGGATGCGGTCTTATTTATTCACCAAGGCAAGTTTACTTGCTTCTGTTTCTTCTATGTGGACATTAATCAATGATCTGGAATAGGTTATTACGCAGATTCCGTGCTCAAATTTAGAATCGTCTTTCCTGCACATTACCCTGAACGTCCTCCAACGGTGCAGTTCATTACTGACGTGTTCCATCCACTCATTTCATCCAATGGAACATTCTCTCTGAAACCTCAAATTCGAACTTGGAGGTGAGAGTATTGTCCATGTCCTGCATAGATCCAGAGACTAATTGCCTTTAGGCCCAATCAGCACCACATCTTTGACGTGTTGCATTTCGTAAAGGCAGCTTTCAAGAGAGATGTGCTGGATAAAATAGAAGAAGCAGATTGTCTGAACAAGGAAGCTTACAGGCGAGTCGTTCGTCAACTTTTCCTAACAAACCTAATACCTTTCTCAGATTGTGTGTACTTATCTACTCCCCTGGTATATCCCTTGAATTTAACCGCTTTGGCAGGTACCATGAATCTACAACCTCCTTTGCCGCACTTGCAACACAGACTGCATCCCTGTCTCATTCGTCCAATGCTCTTTATGACAAGGATCAACCCTCCATCACAGCGAAACCTTCACATGGGATGCATTTTAGCAAGTTAAAACCAAAGACATTGAAGGAGGAGCGGACAAGGCTTGGGCTAAAGGAATGGGAATCAGTGGATTGATATGGGAATCGAAATTTTAGTCATCGAGTATTACGCACAAATTTCAGAAATTTACGCCGCTAATTTCTCCTTGATTGTAATGATCCGCGCGCGGGTAGACGATTATGAGGGCAGACCTCGATAGTTTGCCCTGATCGCCTCACCAAGCTACTTATTTATGACCGAGAGCTTAGTCACGAAGTAGCCCGACAAGTAGTATAAAGACCAAGACAACTCGTACTCCTTATCTCCCAAAAACATCTCCACTCAGGTTCAAAAGCAATCTCCCATTCAACATGTCCAGTCTCCCGGTCGCCGTTTTCGTTGGTGGAACATCCGGTATCGGACGCGCTATGGCAGAAGCCTTCGCGCGTCGAACCAACGGTGATGCACATATCATTATCGTAGGCCGTAACAAAGCCTCTGCAGACGATCTAATCGCTTCCTTCCCTAAACCCACCGACAGTAATGCCATTCACGAATTCATCGCATCCGACGTCTCCCTAATCTCCAACGTGCACAACACCACCGCCGTGCTTTTGCAGCGCCTCGAACGCATCGACTACCTCGTTCTTTCTTCTGGAGTCTTGATTTTTGCCGGGAGAAACGAGACGAGTGAAGGTTTGGATGATAAGATGGCTTTGAGTTATTATTCTCGATGGACCTTCATCCATGACTTGCTGCCTCTGTTGAGACAGTCGGTACAAGGTGCAAGGGTGTATACGGTGTTGGCGTCGGGACCCAATACACCCATCGAGAAGGACAATCTGGATTTGAAGAAGAATCATACATTGGGCAAAATGACTGCTGCACTTACGACTTATACGAACGTTGCATTTCAGGTGAGGAGCTCAGTTCACATTTTCGTACACTTGGACATTTACTCATAATCTCGAATCAACAGAAACTCGCAAAGGATGAGCCCAGAATTCATTCGTTGAATCATGCGTTCCGGGCTTCGTGAGGTCACCGATGTTGATTCCGACGAGCTGGTACTGGAAGATTCCATACTATATTGTATACCCCGTGTTCTCGTTCCTATCCATAACTCCCGAGGTGAGCTTTGACTTGAACACTGTAAACCGAGAAATGTGACTGAGTATGTCTTAGGCTGCTGGAAATATTCATCTCGATGCTTTAATGGATTCGCCTGCGGGCTTCAACAGCTATGATCCAAAAGGAAAGTTGATGTCCTATACACCAGCCGACGAGGAGACCGTAGAATCGTGTGGAATCATACTTTGGAATTAACGGAGCGATTCCGAGAGTAGTAAGGAGTTCGAAGCAAGATAGTTCTTTTCGATCTAATCCATTATAAATACTGTACTATATTTCTTATCGAAATCCAGCTGGAATAAGTCCATGATACCTGCTGTTAATATAATTATTCCCATTCTAGATACAAGCCTAAGCTTCACAATTCGTTAACGCTGTCGATGGACGTGGCGCTGGGAATGGCTTCTACAGTCTCAAACTCGGGTCCAGTTTCAATATCCTCCTATGAAAATCGATTCAGTACGAGGAGAAAATAAGGATCCACAAAATCGCTCACATCCGTCAGTCTATGGAAGTGTTTTGACAGCTTTTCAATAACTAGCTATATGGGAGATGTTGCGTCAATTTTCTGCCAAGAGAGTATGAGTTTTAGCCCATGAGGATTGTGTGCGATATACAACATACCGGCGTTGCTGTACATTCAAAGAATGTCGCGCATCTAGTGTTGAATCTAATACATTGGAAGAGTGCGCCCCTTCACTCAAGGAGAGTTTGATGGAGTACTCCTTGTCTGATTTGCCTCGACCATGATTGCGTTCGTACAGCTCGAAGGTAATGTGGGACTGCAGTCGATGAATAACCTTCAGGATCAGCCTAACAATAGTCGAATATACAACACATACGCAGTAATCCAGCTCTGGTATCCGGCGATTTGCGATAGGAAGTCCAGATGTGAGGACAAGGTTCACTAAAGTATGTATATGGCTCTCTTTGGTAAAGTATAGCGTGAGCGAGCTCTCTCCGTTATTGCGAGCGGCCTCGAGGTCTCGAACAACGTTTTGAAGCAGGGGTAAAGAGGTGAGAACACCGATCTCCTCCCTGAATGAAGATAACAAGATGAGTTTTTTCAGATTTTTAATCGATTTGGGTAACAGACTTTTCATCGGGATCGATACCGTATTCCTGCGGTGCAACAAGGTCGAACAGAGCCTTTGCACGGCCGTAGAGCTCGTGCAACCTTCGATCTTGTGGTTGCTGGGGGTCTTGAGTTTGCCGTTCATTGAATATTGAGAACAAGAAAGTTCGATGATGGAGGGCCGAATACTTGATTGTATCGTACTTGTAGGAAGGCAGAATCGTAAGCCTTATCGATCGTCTCATAGAAAGAGTTAAATCACCAGTTCGGAAACCTACATATAGCGCTTTCAGTATGAAGAACCACCGATGAGCATTTCAGCTTACCCTCGAAGGATCAAATTTCTTTTGCTCAACATCACAAAAATCTTCAAATAACTTTTCCCATCGTTCCCTAAACAGCCAGGGTTCATCACCACAACACCAACGTTCCTGAATTTTGTCCACGTCCATGGTTTCATAGTTACGACGCATGATGTCCCGGAAAGAGCTAAGAAGCTGTATCACTTCTCTGACGACCTCTACGGGCTCCTTCTTCATGCTCTTCGGCCATGTCAATTCCGGCCTTTTCTCTGGCTCTCCTGGACGCAACAAGATTTTCAGTCGTTTTTTCACATCGTCCATGAGGTCCTTCGCGGCATTGGAGTCATCGAGTAGATCCTTTCGAACGATGAGCTGCAAAGGCAGGGAAGTGTTTTGGCGGTTTAGGACGTTTTTGTGTTCATAGAGATTGCCGTTGGTATTGGTGTTGATGCTGGCTCCATCTGTCGAGGAACGAGAAGAATGGGTACTGGAATTTGAGGAAGGTACAGTAGCATAATTCTTTGGCTGGTAATCTAGAAGGGAGGTGGCGAAAATTTCGGCGGAGGCAATAACACGTCGCTCTGAAGATGTAAAAATCTAGATTGTATGTTAAAGCAGAGATAGTGAAGTATCTAGATATGTACGCACAGTGACGTTCTGCAACACTTCCTTGTCTAGAATGACTGTTACTGGCAAAAATACATCAAGGCGATAAACACGCACTCATAATGGAAATGTCCTTCTTCATATTCTCCCCCAAGTCTCTTGATTGATATCGAGCGGCATGTGTAAACTAACGCAAGAAGTAAGGCTCGACATCTAGAATTAAGGACAGGAAATACCTCTCCGCCCCATTTGAAGACTAGCGTTAGCTTCGTGAGGGATCGTGCATGACCAGCCTGCTTCTTGGAGTAGACGGGTTTCAACTGAGCTTTTGTCCCGGTAAGTCTATTTTGCTGAACAGCGCACTATTCAACTGCGTCAATTTCGCAAGTTCTTCGCCACTTGCGCCTAGAGCCTTTCGATTCTTCAACGGCACTAGCAATCTTGGTCAGTTGTTCCTTTTCTCGAAGGATGATCTCCTCGGTTTCGCCATTGAGAAGCTTTACAAATGGCTGAGTCCACGTTTCACCGATAGGAAAGTTACTGAGTAGAATAAGGACTTAGATTAATCCAAGGAAGGTCGATAACTCACAATTTCAGTTTTTGCTTCGGAGTTCTATCGGCATGTCTGAAAACAGTGACGTTCGCCTTCAAGAGCCATGTAGGTGCATCCTCGGAAGGAATTTCTGCGGCACTATGGAGTGCGCGGGTAGGGGACGATGACACTTGCATACATAGTGATGCTAGAATCTCAGCCGCCTTGTCTAAGAAAAACATGTCAGCGCAAGGTATTGAAAGCCTTTGGAAGGCCCAAAGCCCACACAGGCAGGACATGCCCAAGCCACGAGTGATCGAAAAACATACCATAGTACGTCTCGTTTCCTTTCACAAAACTCCACCCATTGACATCGATGACCTGACTTTTCCGACCGCTATCACATCTAAGCATATCATAGCCGCACACGCGTTGACCAAATCCTTCACATATTCGAGATGCCCAGGCCCTCTCTTCGTCTGTCAGGCGAGTGATGAATCTGTTGGAAGTTTGAGTTTCTGTTCACCTTGAATAAGAAATCAAACACACCGGATTTCCTTTCCGTCTGTATTTCGTCTCACTACCCCGTCGACCACCGGCGACTTTCGTGTTTCCGCATGTGTATAGTCTTTCCCGACAGTATATACTTTGATGTCTTCAGAGTTATCGACGTCAATAAACTGCTCGTAAATGTACGATCCGTCTGTCCTTGGCTGATTCAAGGTCGGGTCCAATTCACTGGATTTATTGCCAACCTTAAAATTGCGTTTAGCAATGAGTTGACGTGACAGCAGGTATCATATATACCTTCCGAAATAAGCGACGGCCTCCACCACCCCGAAAGTAGATGTAGACATTGTGGTCTTCGCCGCTTACGGGTTTTTCTACAAATGGTTTTTCCAAAACCTTTCCGTCAATGATGATAGCGTCCCCATCCTCTCTAAGGGCAACTTCCGGTGTAACTTTATATCCGCCAAGGACTATCCCTAACTTCTGCTTCATCAGATCTCGAAGGGTATCATCAACTTTGGGGCCACCATCGCGCGATACTTCGAGGCGCTTGGGTGTAGGGACTCTGAGATGATCCAAAACTGCCGCGACCAATCGTCGGTCCCAGAGGAGAGCTTGAGGCACGGGATCGTTGATGCAGAAAGGGTTGCGAAGTTTGACGTATGAGATGGCCTTGTCAAGCGGAAAATCGGTGGAAAAAAATGAGATAAGAATATCGCAACGAGGCCAATTTTCGACATCTGGAGGCAGCTAGATTGGACGTAGTTGTCGGAATAGAAAGGACTCGCGCACCTTCGTCAAGGATTACTTTATCTCCAAAAACCTTAACTTCAATGGTACCTCTGGACCTTTCTACAATCCGTATTAGAATCTCCCTCATGGCCCGGGATCTCGCTTTAATGTCCATTGCACAAACACCCAAGACGACAGGAGCCAAAGTTTGTAAGGGACCGACTTCTTGGAAAGCATCGGATCCAATGGAGGAAGGAGATGATGAACGGGTCAGAAGAGAGCTAGAACGGGGAGATCGGTCGTTCTGGAGAGTTGAAGAAATGTGAAATCCGCGACTGACGGTCCCAAGCCGGCATGGCTCGCGATTGAGTTGGTTTCAGGATAAAGAATTAGTGCAAAGTTGGTGCAAAGTGAAACGGATTTTGAGGGATATGATTGAGCACCACGAGTTCCCAAGATTCTCCTTGGTTTACTCTAATGCAAAGCCCAATTGAAGATTGAACGTTTGACTGTTTGAACGTTTTGAACAAAGAGGTAGAGAACCCCTAAAACGTGCAACGCCGCTCGTGTGCTCAGTTTACTCAGCGCTTAATCAGCGACGGAGCTCGGATGACGAATCCGGAGATAATATCTGTCGCACAATTGCCTCGCATGCCTCGCACAATTGTCTCGCATCACGTCACTATTTAGTTCTTCATTCAAACTCTGCTTTTGGATGTGGTTGAGTCAGAGTTTTGTTACATGAAAAAACCTTGGAAATACCCTGGAAATACCAAGCATGGCCGAGGACACGACTTCTCATAAAACGCCAGCAAAAATGGCCAGAGCTTCCTCCAAATCATATTATCGATATCCTGGCAGAATGGCTACAGATAATGAACGGGTCACTATTGTCCACATATCTAATCTTCACTGCAGCAGGTATTTGTCGCCTCCCTCATTTGCCTCTTACCTTCTCTCACTGTTTTTCTAGCTGTGTCCAAACCATCGAAGGCACCCTCGCAGAACTGATTCCTCCCCCTTCAACGGTCGAGATCTCCATTGTTTTGCAGTCTGTCAAAGTATATCATGAGTCGGAGCTGCCGCCTACTGCAATTCGGAACGCCATAATTAATGTTGGGTTTGACGTCGTCTCGGATTCTACTTCAGATTTATCTGTAACGCTCACTGGCAAACGGCCATCGCTGCTTACCGGGACAAAGTCGAAACATTTCCAGCACTGCAAACTTTGCCAGGAAGAAGCCCTTGAGCCAGAAAAACCCTCCAAAGGTTCGCAGCCACTAAACGCACCATTTTCTGGCTACCCCTCCACCCAGGGCGCAGAAGGACCGTTCAAAGTCACCTTGTCAGTGGGGGGCATGACTTGTTCAGCATGCACAAACTCAATCACAGATACTGTCAAGGATCTTCCTGGTGTAAGTCAGTTGGTTGTAAGCCTGTTGGATAACTCGGCCTCTGCAGTTGTGGAGAACGAAGGAATTGCTCAGACAATCGCTGAGGCTATCGACGATTGTGGTTTTGAGGCTACTGTTATGAAGATTATACCCGTGAAATCGATGGTACCTACAGAGGCTGATACTACTCGCACCGTTTCTCTTAGAGTGAATGGGATGCACTGCCAGTGAGTCCCTTACTTTGATTAATTTTTTCATCACCATAATGAATGCCCTTTAGACATTGTCCACCTAGAATCATGTCCACGTTAGAAGGCTTTGGCTCCGTAACAATCATAAAGCCAATCCAAAGTCACGATGACCCAATTTTGACAATCTCTTACAAACCAGACCCACCGTCCCTCACCGTTCGCCATATCGTACAGGCAATACATTCCTGACAATCCAGAGTTTGAGGCGAGCATATACCATGCGCCCTCTGTTGAAGATTGGTCGCGGCTCATACAGCGGCGGGAGCAGAGAAATCTTCTCCTTCGACTACTGTTCACTGTCATTGTGGCTACCCCCACGTTCATCATAGCCATTGTTTTCATGACTCTCGTCCGGAAGGGAAATCCTATGAAGAATTTCTTTATGGAACCTATATGGACAGGGAATACGTCTAGAGCGCAATGGGCTCTATTTTTTCTGGCAACCCCCGTTATGTTCTACAGCGCTGGTGTCTTCCATCGCAGAAGTATCAAAGAGATACACGCGCTGTGGAAGAAGGGAAGCACAGTTCCTATTCTCAAGCGCTTCACAAAATTTGGCAGCATGAATCTCTTGATTTCATCTGGTGTTTCTGTTGCATATTTCTCCTCCATCGCGCTTCTTGCCTTGGCCGCAATTCAACCAAAATCTCCAGATGGTCAAGGTGATGAATCCACATATTTTGATTCTGTGGTTCTTTTGACAATGTTCCTGTTGTTTGGTATGTACTGTATAGTTTTTCTGCATCTGACAATACTAAAGAAGACATAGGTCGATTCCTCGAGTCTTACAGCAAGGCTCGCACTGCAGACGCTATTGGCGCTCTTGCTTCACTGAAGCCAGCACAGGCACTTTTAGTAATCTCTGGGCTCGAAGCCTCGGAAAATTCTTCGATGAGCTCCGACACAGAAAAGGGAGGGCCACAGACTTCCAGAGCAAAGACTGAGAGCATTCATGTCGATATGTTGGAAGTCGGAGACATAGTTCGCATTCCCCATGGCTCGTCGCCGCCTGCGGATGGAGTAATCGTTTCAGGAGAGTTTGGGATTTTCGACGAAAGTTCCCTAACTGGAGAGTCAAAGCCTGTCAGAAAAGAAAGTGGTGAACAAGTCTATGTGGGGACGATCAATTCTGGTGATGTCGTTCATATACGCGTCGTAGAGATCGGTGGATCGACAATGTTTGTATTTCATTTTTGTCTCTCTTCCAATCATTGACGCCTTTGCAGGTTAGACTCGATTATCGACATTGTTCGGGATGCGCAAACGCGCCGCGCGACCCATGGAGCGTATCGCTGACATTATAACCGGTTACTTTGTTCCAGTGGTAACCCTTCTCGCGATACTCACTTGGGTTATCTGGCTTTCGCTGGGGGAAACTGGAAGACTTCCGGCTGATTATCTCGATAATGCAGTTGGAGGATGGCGTAAGTACATAGTATTCTTATGGTCTTTATATTGCTGAATGTCGATTTAGCTGTGTGGTCACTCGAGTTCGCGATTGCAGTTTTCGTTATCGCATGTCCGTGTGGGATAGGACTCGCTGCACCCACCGCCCTCCTCGTTGGCTCTGGTCTTGCTGCAAAGTATGGTATCCTGGCTCGAGGAGGCGGCGAAGCGTTCCAAGAAGCATCCTAGATTGGATATTGTCGCTTTCGATAAAACGGGAACAATCACTGCTGGAAAGCTTCAAGTTTCGGACGTCGAGTACATCGCGAATGATACTTGGGACAAGGAAACAATCCTAGGAATGGTAGAGGAGGCAGAAAGTACAAGCTCTCATCCTTTAGCCGTTGCTATTCGAGAATTTTGTGCATCCAACAATGCTCGACCTCAATCTGGAGCCTCTTTACAGAGACTGCAGGGAGAGGGTTGAAAGCGACCTTCCAAACTCTGTCTTGTTCACTTATTGTTGGAAATGAGGCTTGGATGCACGAACATCAGGTTACTATTGGCCAGGATCTTCGCGCGCTAGCTGATACTTGGAAAACACAAGCAAAGAGTGTGGTTTTTCGTCTCTGCGCAACGTTCAGACCAACGGCAGCTTCTTGCCATTTTCGGAATCGCCGATATTATCAGGCCTGAAGCGCGCAGTGTCGTTTCATGGCTCTCCAAGAAGGGTATCGAGCCGTGGATGATATCGGGAGACCACGAAAAAACTGCACTCGCAGTTGCATCGGCCGTTGGAATACCATCTTCCAATGTCATTGCTGGCGTTCTACCTCACGAAAAGGTCAGTCCCCTCCCCATTTGTTCAAAGTATATTGCTAATCTACCTACAGGCTCAGAAGATAGAGTGGCTGCAAAAAGGTCGCCCGATTCTACCTGCAGATTCAGATCACGCCACTGGTGAAGCCAGAATGCTCAAAAGTCATTACGTCGTTGGCTTCGTGGGCGATGGTATCAACGATGCACCTGCACTTACGATTGCCGATGTAGGGATTGCCATAGGCTCGGGTAGTACGTCGTTTTTCCTTCTCTGCGTAGTGACTGACCGCTAATTAACAAACCTCCAGGTGATGTCGCTATATCAAGCGCTAGTTTCATCCTTCTCTCTTCAGACCTACATGGATTGATAAATCTCATCGATCTTGCAAAGAGTGTCATCCGAAGGATCAAATTCAACTTTGTAAGTCGATGCTTTGTGCGAGGAGGAGTGGAATACTTATCCTTCTTCTGTCCAGTTCTGGGCGGCGATGTATAATATCGCTGCGATTCCCATAGCGGCGGGTGTGATCTATCCCGCTGGACATATTCGTCTTGATCCTGTATGGGCTTCTCTTGCGATGGCTTTATCCTCTGTTTCAGTCATCAGCAGTTCGCTTTTGCTCAAGTTGTATAAGCCTCCGAAGAAAATCTAGTAGCATGTCGCTCATAGCGAGTATCTAGTCTATGTTCGATTCACGATGTAACATTGTAAATCGATATAATTCGTGACATTTGGTAGGCTGCGATGTAAATGAAAAAGTAATGAAAAAGAAACAAGCAAGAAAACAAGAGGAATGGATAAATAAAGTAAATACACAGACAACCCTTCAAAAAGAAAGATAGGAAAACCGGAGAAATAGAACGAATAAGGCAAGCACTCGCAAGCAAGTAATAAACCAAGGGACTAGCCATTCCTTGTAAGAACGATGAAGCCCAACTTGAAGAACCTAGGATATCTGAAGGGGAGCGGAGTGGGCGTGACAGAGAGAAGAAAACTCTTTTGGAAAACAAATTTAAGAAAGCGTCCGGAAGGCCTGCCAGTAGGATAATAGTACATTGTTACAGGTATCCTGCGGCCCAGTCATGATACTTAACACTACAAACACGCGATACCAAATTTGAACGACACTGGCTAGTCAGCGTACCTCAGTTCCTGCGGGGAGTTGGGACTGCGACACTGTCTCTGTCAAACCCCAGTGGGAACGACGAAAGATCACTGGTGATAGCCAATGTGTCGAGACTCGCACGCTGGCGGCCACTGTAGGACGAAGGCGCCGTTGAATCCCTGCCAGTGTCTATCTGGAAGGGGAAAGATCCCAAACCAGTAGAGGCGGTCGACAGTTGGGAGCCAGTGGACAGTCCTAGAGTGCGCCTGTTGGGAGGAGCAGGTAAATCGGTGTCCAACCTGTTGGGATCAGAATCGGAATCCGCAAAGGTCTGCGAGCCCGGTGTTGGAGGAGACACGTTGAAATTCTGCTGCCCAAGCGGTGACATGGGCGGAGACCTAGCTGGTCGATTCGAGATGGGAGATGGAGGGACAAAGGGGAATGATTCAAGAATAGAATCCGCGCGCGTTGACGTGCCAGACATGGCAGATGACGCAGATGGTCTTCTGCCGTGCCCACCTTGGGCTTGTGCCCTGGCCTGCGCGTGTGCCAATGCCCTCTGCTGCTGCTGCTCGAAAGTGTTCAGCTCGCCAGGCGTGGGCGGGCTCACCAACCTCGCCATCGTGTTACGGAAGGGAGTTCTGGGAGTTACTGCACCGGATTCGGTCAATTGAGTGAGACCGAGGTTAACACGAGTAGCGTTGGCAATATCGATGACTGAGCCAGCTTGAGTACTAACACTCGAAGGGCGACTGCTATCGTCACTTCGAGCCCAAGGCACCCGAGGACCACTTGGGTCCCAATCCGTATGAGCGGCAAGTGCGGGAGAGGGCTCACCAAAGGTCGTGCGGGAAGGTGTCGGGGAAGATGCCAATGTAGTGCGAGTGGAATTTTTATCGCTGAATGGATTTCCACCTTCCTCTGACAGTGAGACGGAGGCGGTATCCGATCCTGTGATGTCAGCTGGGCCAAAGGATGAGGCAGCCAACGGCGAACGAATTGGAGGTTTCGAGTTGACGCCTGGCTTCAATCCTTCAGCAGTGGGTGCGTTGATCATTTCAGCCTTGACAACGCCAAGGACTTGGCGAACGGCACCCTTGGACGGGGTAATGATCATGGGTGCCTCGTTCAAAAAGTCACTCGAATAACTAGCACTGGACAAGTACGAGTTTCTCGAAATACCTGAAATACCTGAAATAGTGGAAGTGGGGTAGTTTCCTTTTCCAGATGCTTTGATAGAATCATGGGAAACGTTTACGTGCTCCAAGTTGAGGTTGAGTTCTGGGCTGCGAGAAGGACGCATAGGAGAATTTGACCGGGAAGTATCTGCTTCAGACAGAGCTGAAAGAGACTGATGATTGATGATGAGATTCGGGGGCGACAAGTGCGATCGGGATGACATTCGTTCCTTCCGTACCAGTAGTCTGGATGGAATGATTATCATCAAAGGGATTAGAGCGCACAGAGGTCCTTTGAGTGGTCACGGCGGTATGATGAGACGTGGATTGTGATTCGGGGTCAAGGTCTATGGTTGTGTTGGAGGAGGAAGAATATACACGAACTGTATTCATCTCTGTAGGAGGAGTTGGAACGGAATGGTGCTTCTCCATTGGATCTGGGCGGTTCAAGAACGTCAGCTGCAGATGCAGGGACATCCTTGACTTCAGCAACATCGGGGTTGGTGCTGCGGAAGCGCCGACGGTACCAAAGGAAGAGCCCGAGAACGATAGCAAAAAAAACCAGAGAGCCAACGACAGCGCCAGCCACGGCACCAGCACTGATGCCTCCACTAGAAGAAGAAGAGGAAGATTGCTTGGCCTGGCATTCGTAGAACGAGCACTGATTGCAGGTCCTGGTGAAGATTAGATTATATATCAACTGAGCAAAAGAAAACGACCTACTGTGAGACCAATACACAAGTTGATATAGTAGTATCACAGGTACAAACTGGCTGCGTACAAGCACTATTGTCGCAGTTATCCCTGCTCAAAAGGGCGTCGAGATGCATGTTGGCAGAGAAAAAAACTGAACGAAAGAGAGTGGATAGAGTTTGACGATAAAAATTCCGGTTCTTAGCTGACTACCTGCAGCGCCGACTTGGTGGAAGAGAAGAAAAGCAGATGAATCGTCTCTGGAGTCGTCGTCGGGGTCGCTAACAGAGTTGCTGTCATCCACAATATAATAATCTAAACAATCTAACAACACATGTAAACCCATCACACTGCTTTTTTTCTCACCGCCTCTTCGTTCCTAAGTCCATGGATTATGGCCGAAGTAATCGACCTCACCAGCCTCAGCGACGAAGAGCTCCCTAAACAGTCTCCTACAGATTTATTCACAATCGATATCTCCCCTCAAAATGTTGCTGCAGAGTTGTTGCCAACCAGCCCTCGGAAGAACAGTAATCTTGAAGGAAAACTTTTACTCCCAGCCCACGTCTCAGTTCTAGGCTCCGTTGCAGTTGAAATTATAATCCCACCCGAAGACCAAGACTATGTCGAATATCTCGATTACGGTGGTCCCGATGCAAGTACTCAAATACTTATTTATCTCTACTCTTCCTCACCAAACTCTAGGAACCCAACATCACTCGGTACTTCCAACTCGAACCAGACAAAATCAAAGCCCCGAGTATAACCGTATGCAAGCGTTGTGGAGCAAAGGGAGAACACAAAACCAGTGCTTGCCCTGTGCTTATCGTATGTACATGTCGTTTCAAACTCCATCTCATTTCCAATGAATTCCATCATCCATAGTGCCTCACCTGCGGTGTTAGGAATGAGCATTCCACAAATTCCTGCCCAATTAGTAAAGTTTGTTTTGCGTGTGGGATGAAAGGTCATTTGAATGCTGTAAGTGTACCCGCTTTCGTCAAAAATATCGAAGATCATCTCATGTCTTGCCTCATAGAGCTGTCCAAATCGCGGCAAGCTCGCGGACACTTTTGAAAATTGCGACCGATGTCAGTCTACGATTCATGTAACCAGTGTACGTGATGCCTACTACTTCGAGGTTCTCAGTATCAATTAAACCCAACAGGAATGCCCTACTCTCTGGCGAATATACGAGTACCTCGATAACGACGAGCGAACCAAAAACGTTGGAAACTCGCGCTGCGAAAAAGACATGTCCCATAGGCCAAGGTGGCGAAGGCTACATTGCCCAAGATATCTGGTGTTATAATTGTGGTGATTGTGGACATTGGGGCGACGTATGTTGTACATCGACTCTCAATACTTCACGTTCTAAGATCTATCACCAACAGGATTGCCAATCAATATCATTCGTACACGACATTCCTAATGATAGCTCTGCTTTTGCGGAAGCCAACGTCTTCTCAGGCCCCTTCTACGACATCGAGACGGTTAAAACGGATCGTGCTCCTCGGGAGTGGGAACTCGCCGACGACGATAACTCATCACAGTGGAATGACTGGGGTGGTCGTGTTCCGATTAATGTTGGAAGACAGGCAAAGAAGAAGGAGATGGCCAGGATGCGTGAACGACAGGAAGAATCCGACGAAGACGATCGCTTCACATTCCTTGCCAAACCCATGCGCGATGATGGTCGGAAAAATACTGGTAATGGGCAGAATCCTCCTTCTCAGCCAAAGAAGATGCGTTTTGGAGCAATCAGCATAAAAGGTGCCGCTAAAGCAGAAGGGAATAAACCTAATCTTCTTGCCAGACTAGACACAGGCTCTCGTCGATGGAGAGAAGACAACAATCGTAAGGACAGGGATAGAGGGAGGGGAGATAGAGAAAGAGAAGAGACAAGCCCAGAGATGACAGAAATACATTCAGAGACCAGGATCGAGTAGTACGAGACAAGCCTCGACGTCGAGACGATGATAGAGGTCCGCGGTACAAGGGAGGCTACTCAAATTCATACAGATGATCCTCATGTAGTTGATTGGCCAGTCCATGATTGATTCAATACTCGCTATATAATCTACATTTTCTTGGATACCGTCTTCGTCTTGTGAATTGTTAAATCCACACGACGAGCCACCATCGCGAACGTAAACAGACTCAATAACACAGTAGCAACCGCCATGGGCTTACGCAAGTGAACGGAGAGTGGTACTCTGTACGAAACCTACGGAAACAGGTCAGGCATTGGTACGTGTAATGGACGACTAAACTCACATAGATGGGCTTGGTGTGCTTGTTCGTGAGGTTTTTGTACTTGAAAGTAATTGAAGGACGTCCCAGGGTATCGAGGTAGGTGACATGGGTCGAAAGCTCATTCGAAAGAGAAGGGAAAGGAGCAACATAGTCAACATCACTGAAATCTCGTTAGCATCCTATTGGTTGTGAATCCAACAATCAGTACTCACGTAGCACCCTCTGGAAGGATGATCTGAATTTCTGCACGGTCAACCACGCTTCCAGGAATCTCCGTCATGACAGGGACGCTAACGATGTACTTGCCGGTCTTTGCATCGTAGCTGGCCGAGTCTCCCAGAGGTGCGTCCCATCCAAGCGTGTAAGAGTAGTTCCAGCCACCCATGATTGGGTACCGTGGCTGCAACTCCATCACACTGTGCTGAGTATTCTTTTGGTTTCGAACAGAAGGGGCCACACGTAAATGGGAAGTAGAGACATTCCCGTTCAAGTCGTAATAATAGGCGTTCCGGATACCAGCAGGAAGGTGAACAGTCAACCGAGGGATAAGGTGGGAACCGCCGCGATTATAGAACGATTGGGTCTGGTGTTCAAGTCGCGAAAAGTGTCCCTTGAGCCTGAAATTCCATAAGCAAGATGAACAAAAGTTATAGACAGAGTATACCTACTTTGGGCCAGCATTGTGCAGGACAATGTCGTCTTGGATGTTGAGATTGGCTCCCCAGTGGCTGATTTCTGCTGTACGCTTGAGGTCGAGAACCTCAATGACAGGATACTCGTAAACATAGTGCAACACGATATGTTGCTGGTATTTCTCGATGAATGCTTTGTTGGTAGATGAAGGAACGTTGTTGTATGGGCCATAGGTCACGGTCGCTCCAGACTTTGTCACTGGACTTTCGAGAGTAAAGTCGTCAACTTTCTCAGGCGTAGTGTAAGAGAGGATACGTGGAGAAGAAGACCTGGAACACAGAGGTTGGCAATCTGTCGCGGGAAATAATTTACTAGGACGTACTTGAGTTTCGTTCGTTGGACATTGGTTTTATAAGGGCTCAACACGAAAAGTGAGGTCTGATATTTGAGCGACTGGTCATCGTTTTGACCAGCTTGCTGCGGCCATGGCCACGTAGCGTGAGTTTGGACCGTCTCGAGAACAAGATTGATAGTCCCGCCGACTTCGAGGGGTGTCTCAAGAGAGACGTCCAAATTGTGAGAGTTACTGCAAGATTATTAGTTAGCCTGGATATATATAAAGATGCGAAGCTGAAATTATTACGGACCTACCAGCCGGTGCTCCGCTATAAGTCACAGTTAAAGGCTGCTGTTTTCCTTTAACTTTGACCTCCAGCCAGCTGGTGTTAAATATCTCATCCTCTGGAAGGGTGATGGTATACACGCTTGCATCTGCCTCGAGAGCCTTGACAGCAAAAGTGGTCGTGACGTGGACGAGAGAGCCTCCGAGGTCGACAGTACGGACAATGGCCGAATTTTCAAAGGACTGGCTGGATGCAGATAATGCTGGCACTGCTGCAGACAGCAAAACACAGGCGATTGCGTTCCACAGACGCAGCATATTTCGTGGAGAGAGTAAAAGATGAGAATTATAGACACGTTACACGTACACGATCAAGCGCTGGCGCCTTTCAGGCGTCTATCGCGCGCACATTACATCTCGCTCATTTTGCGAAGGACTGTAATATTAAGCATTTATTATTCTACCAAGCCCACATAGCTCCAGGATTCCGTATAGGTTTATCCTCCCTTACAGCAGCAGCAGAAATGATTCTGTTCAGCTTATACGCTCGCGCCTTCTCCTTTTGCTCTTCTATAGTCCTTCCTTCCTTCAAAACGACGTGCATTTTGGCCTGCCTGTATGTTTGTATACCATGATGACCACGTCCTCGAGGCTCTATCATTTTAAAGGCCTTTCCCTTGTTCACCCAGGCCTCAGCTACGAAGAGTCAGTCTATACAGAACTATAAAATTAAGAGCTAATAGACGAACCAACAACCAACTTGGACTGGTCAAGGTGCTTGTAGCGGGACGCATGATCTTTTGCGGTGGCCAGCATGTTCATAATCCGTTTACTGGCACGCTTTTCGCTAAACTGCATCTGCAAAATTGCATAGTCGATAGGTTTCCCAGCGATCTGATTCCCCAGCATGTTAAGCTTTTCGATGAGACATTTTGAAGTAGGTCGTAGAGTATTTGTGCTGAAGTAGAAAGTATCAGCTACTAGAACCTCGGAAAGAAAAAAGAAAAAGTCGATACGCACAGAGGTTGGTTGAGGCTTTTTGGATTTTTTGGACGGAATAGCTTTGACTATTTTCGTCGGAGCATCGGGAGCTGCTGCCTCAATTTCTGGAACGACAGAGGGTGCCGCTGATTGCTCGAACAAGCTGAGCTGACCCTCTTCTCTTGCTTCTTCCTTTGCAGCCAAAAGTTCCTCCTTGGTTTCCTTCTCCCGCCGTGCCGGAGAAAATTTCTCTCTCAACCAACTTAGAGCGTTATATGAGCTTGCACTGTTTGAGCAAGATCAGAATATGAAAAAAGCAAGGTGGTCTCTCGGCGCACTTTCGAGTTTGAAGACCAAGCCGAGAGGGTCCGACGAGCGTATGCGCGGCAGATATTGAGCGCGTTACTGTAGGAAAAGCTCAGAAAGATTTAATAGTAAATAAAAGATATTACCCGCCATTGAGAACGCTTCTCTGCATTGCAAGATTGGGTTAAGGAGAGAAGTATAAAGTCACGTTGCAGAATTGCATCTTTCTCCGTTTCATCCACGTCGGCTTCACGCGCCCACCAATGACCATGCTGGGCACAATTCTTTATGTTTCCATTCTTCTCGTGAACGCAATGGCTGTATTGAGCGAAGATCGTTTTCTGGCGCGAAGTACTTGTTTCGGTTCGATATTCCGAGCCTCACTAATGTTCACTTTGCAGTTGGCTGGACCTCTGCTCGCCCTCCAAACGTCAGTAATCCGGGCTTCCAAGCCTATGACCAGATGGCCCTTGGGCAGGAAGTTGGAATAAAGACCAAGATAATTGACCTCATCAGCGCTGTGCGGACTTTACTACGGAGTACGTGTCCTCTTATTTTTTAATACCATCTCTCATGATCTCGTCCACAGTACCATTAATTGCAGTCAATATACTAGTCATTTTGTACGAATTGATACTCGGTGGTTAAAGAACAAATGACTTTCGACCAGAAATTAGACCATTCAGAACCTATCGTGTTCAAACCCATGTAAAGTCACCAGGGCACAAAATAGAGGCGGAGTCGTAGGTCTGGGAGAAGAAAGGTCAATCGTTGACTGCCAAACCACAGCTGAGCATACCTTTGGAGAAAGGTTACCAGACTATGACCGCCGTCCGATAACCTGCAGTCATAATAAATACCAGAGTTATTTGCCGAGCCAAACTGGTATATCAACTTCGTCCCATGCCATTTCCAAGTGCCTTTGTCGATTCCGCTCGGTTTCTCGTCCAAAATCAACTGCAATGGAAATTGTTCTGTCCCAGGGGCGTGTTCGCTGCCGTTCACAATATTAACAGCGTGTGTGCAGCTATCGTTGACGTATCGCCACAAACGATTTTGGCGAACGTAGTAAAACGACGGTTCAGAGGTTAAAGCTGAGATTTCCGACTTCATCTGTGTACTCTAATCAATTGCATGTACGGTTTCTGGACATTCTGATACGCACTTGGACCACGAACATTCAGGTGCCTCGGGAGTGATTTCTTGCTGTGTCGGAATTCATTGGCTTGTAAAGAGGACAAGCCAGGAATCAACGATCCTATGGCGCTGAAGCCGCCGAAGCTCGGAATAGCCAAGCCTACTGTCGCAAACCAAGCTAGGAGAACTAAGAGAATGGCTCGGAATCGATACATGACGACAAACAGACCGGAGAACATGACTGGGTTTAAGTACTGAAATCGAATTCCCGCACGACGTGTCGCGAGTTAGAGTAGTTTGAAATTCTACCCATGTCAATCTCCGACCAGTGAATTCTGGTTGTTTAGTGAGACCGTGAGAGCCCTGGCTCGAGCGCTGAATGCAAGGTGCAGCTCAGCGCCTATTATTTGACTTCTCATCGATTCAACTAGAGTCAAGATCACAACGCCGAGCATCATGACATTTCCTCAATGGCGCAGATAACGCTTCAGATGGATGATCTTCCTGACATCTCTATTCCAGAAGAAGAGTGCGACAAGATGGCGCAGGACCAGGTCTTGACTGACAACGTGAAGGCCTAGCTTTTGGCCCACACTCTCAGTTGGCTCGCCAAAAAGTGTAAGGCATGTCAAGGAAGAGACACGTATCTGGCACTGCTGAATCCCAATCTTCCAAGCACTTCAGACCCAACATCAAGCTTAACTCTGTTGACCCTACTCAACCAGTCTGATGTCTCCTTCGAAGACCCGACGCTTTCCGTTGGCCTTTATGGCTACCACACTCCTCTTGCCCTCTTCAACATGATTTCTATCCGCCGAACCAAACTCTCCCATCTCGCCAATAAACTTAAGATCCCAGATGTAGTGGACATGATTCGAAGAATCAAAGAAGATCGTGATGCAGGGCCTGCCGAGTATCTACAGTCTATACTATACTACGAGTGGCTAGAGGCCTCCAGGAACTTTTCACCTATTCAATCCTCCCTATATGCAGAAGTGACAACACTAATGAACCCCAGTTCTACAAGAGACATTTTGGTGCCTTTGAGAACCAGCCAGAGTCGTTCAAGATGTTTGAGTTTGGGGGGATCTCGAATTGGAGCTTCATCTGAAGCACTGGATTGAATCAACAGAATTCTATTCTGTCGAATACTATTGGATATCTTCTCTTCATCATGCTCCAAAAAGTGCCTAGCGCCAGCCACGTCTGCACTTCTGTGGTGGACCTCATGCATCCCTCACCCTCGGATAGACCCACTGGTCACGATCCCGTCCGCTACTCTCGTCCGCATTCCCCTTCCCGCTCTTGCTTGGCACGGTTTTTCCAACACGAAGTTTTATCGACATCTTTCTGCCAAACACGTCTCCAGAATATACAGAACTCCCCAAATACAACCTTTAGGATAGCCCATTCTTGGTCAATATCTATGCATGGGTTTTGCTTCAGCTTACATGGAAGGCTTGGTAAGTCCCTTTATTCGCTGGTTTTCGCTGGTTTATTACCTCTATTCGCTATTCGCCGGGTTATTACCCATACTAGTCCCGGATTCACTATTCGCTGGGTCATTTCCTATGTTCGTTCTTTCTCTGACACATTTGCCATATTCACTGGTTTATTACCTCTTTTACCTTACTTTGCTACGCAGTGGTCAAAGAAGAAGTGACTTTCGACCGGAAATGAAACCATTCAGAACGTGTCATGTTCAAAGCCATGTAAGCTCAACAGGGTACACATTGGAAGCGGTCTCGTAACTCTGGGAGAAGGCAGGTCAATCACTGACTACCAACTCACAACTGAGCGTACCTTTGGAGAAAGGTTAGCACAATGTGACCGCCGTCCGGTAACGTGCAGTCATAGTAAACGCCAGAGTTATTTGAGGGGCCCAACTGGTATATCAAGTTCGTCCCCTGCCATTTCCAAGCGCCCTTGTCGATTCCGCTCGGTTTCTCATCCAAAATCAACTGCAATGGAAACTGGTCTGTCCCAGGGGCGTGTTCGCTGCTGTTGACGACATTGACAGCGTGTATGCAGCTATCGTTAACATATCGCCACAAACGATCGCGGTGAATGTAGTAGAACGTCGGTTCAGAGGTTAAGCTAAGATTTCCGACTTCATCTGCGTACTCTAATCAACTCCAATGCAGAGTTTCTAGACATCATGATACGCACTTGGGCCACGAACATTGAGGTGCTTCGGGAGTGATTTTTTGCTGTGTCGGAATTCATTGGCTTGTAAAGAGGACAAGCCAGGAATTAATGATCCTATTGCGCTGAAGCCGCCGAAGGTTGGAATAGCCAAGCCTATCGCAAACCAAGCTAAGAGAACCAAAAGAATGACTGGGAATCGCATGATGACGACCAGACCGAGAACATGCCGACTGGGTTTAAGTACTGAAATCGAATTCCCGCACGAGTCACGACGTGTCGCTAGATTAGAGTAGTTTCCGAAATTCTACCTAGGTCGATCCTTCCGAGATCCTTCTAACCCTTTCTAACCAGTAGGAAACGCGCTTGATGAGACGGGCAGCGCGTGACAAAAAATTTACGCGTGCGGCCCGGACGCTGAAATGCTTCCAAAACATTCATCTCGTCTGATATTTTCACGCTCATTCACTCGAGTAGGCCCTTCAACACAACGTCGGACTGACGGTCCTCCCATACCCAGAAAACAGCCTTCGTCATCATTCAAGGCAGAACCCGCGTCGAAATACAGATCGAAACATTATAATCCTACATCTACTTCCAATGATTCCAAACCTACCGAGAAAATCCACCTTGAACCTCACATCCTCTCAAGGCGGTTGATAAAACTTTGCGACGACAGAAGGCTAGATGTTGCCGTTGCAATGTTGAAAAATTCGCCTCTGGACGCTCAAAACGTTCCTGTATGGAACACCTTAATTTGGGAATGTCTAAAAGCAGAACGATATCGACTTGGTCATGATCTTTATATCGACGTATGTTTTTTTAACAGTCTTACAGAGTTGTGCTTATTACGAATTATGTGTAGATGAAACGAAGAGGACACAGGCCAAACACACGAACCTTCCAAACTTTAATGAACGGTCTTTCTCGGATAGAGGACTGGGACTCCCATACGAAACAGCTCGCACATTCACATTCCATTTATGAGCTTTCAGGCGTCACGTCGACGCCATCAAAAAGCACGATCCCTCCAGCGCTGAGCTCTCCGTAGCTCCCATTGCAGCCTATGTGAAAATACTAGGCTCCGCGGGTCTTCATCAGCAGATTTTCGACGTGTTTTATAGTCTTGATACAGAGGGCCGTCTCGCTCCTGACCGCTTCCTCTTCACCGCCATGTTTCAGGCGTTGGCCGTCAAGCCATACACGGATTCTGACAATTTCGTGCAAAATGCAGCTAGTGCCAAGTTATTGTGGAACCTGATGCTCAAGGCATCGCGTCGAACCAATTTTTCCATAGATGGGTTTTTGGTATCGTCTGCAATCATCGCCCTCTCCCGAGGCCGTGACGCAGATCAAGAGTTTGCGCTTGGTCTAGTAGCGGAGCATTTTGGACTGGTCGCATTCGACGCGGTGGACGAGCCTGCTTCTCCGAAGAAGGAAGAAAAGGGCAGTATCCCCCTCGAACCACAGTCGTTCGCTGCTGTTCTTACATTATGTCGGAACAGTGCTAAACCTATCCATGCAATCAACTTTTTCGCCGCAGTTCTTAAACGCCCCGAATCTCAGGGTGGACCATCCATCATTGACCGAGCACACGTCGAACAGGTGCTACAATCTTTCCTTGCCGCCGAAATCCCAGCATCTTCCCAAAAAGCTTTAGAGCTTGTTGAGTGGATGCTTGCCCAAGAGATTAAATCTTCTTCCTCTGTTGCAGCCAAAATTCGACCCACCCATTCCACGTTCAATCTTATCATCTCTCAGATATGCAGAGCTGAGAACGACTGGCGCGTCGCCGCCAAGGTGTTCGATCTTATGACCGGCTACCACTCTCATGACTTTATGGACGGCGTAGAAGCAACGAAGCCACGCTTTGATCGTCGTTCCCCGGGAAGAAATATCCCTCCCACTGCAGAGGTCCTCTCCAGTATGATGCGGATCGCTGTAGGCTCTGAAAGTCGGGCAAATATTCGTCAGGCCTTGCGTCTAATTCACTATTTCGGCTTCCGGTCGTTAATACAGCCTCCAGACACGTTGGAATCGAAAAAGGCCATGAAGGATAAAGCATTCTATATTTCCAAACTAGCGCAAGCTGTTTTGGCAGGGATCAAAGATTGTGTCCAGCCAGAGCACTCTGAGCGAGAAACCACGTGCAAACGATCTTGGGCGATGGCGGTTACTTCAGTCCGACGCGCAAAAAGTTTTGGATTCTGAATCTGGCGACGATATCATTCACCAAAAGCCGAGGTCGAGGTTTGAGAAGAAGCCATTGCAACAGTACGTTAGACCGGCCATGTAATTAATACCCCTCTTTTTGAATTATTTTTTCACCCGTCTCCTATCTTTCTCCCTTCATGTAACTTACATCCAAACTCTCGGTCCTGAGTTCTAACTTTTAGTGTGCATCTGGCGTTCCATATCATCTGCGTCCCAAGTATCCGCCCCCCAAGTATTCGCCCCCCTGCTAGAGCAATATCAGGTTGGCGAACATGAGCATACGAGAGGTCTGAAATACATACATATTAATAAGCTCAACACTATGCCTAACATCTCTAGGGTTGGTATTTCGGCCAGAAACAGACAAAGTCCGCATCGAGATACTGGTACCAGTTGGTCCCGATGGTAAGCCTGAACCTGTGAACAAAGCCTGGGCACTCTTCGTGTATTCACTACATGAATGTGATGTGAGCGTTTCTCGATGGTGCAGACCGTAAGAAGCGTACGAGAGACGATAACAGAGAAGGCATAGGCTTTACATATGGCGAAATCAATCAAGACTAGCAGAAGGGAAGAATTAGTTGCGCCTTTTCTTCAGGTTGGAACTCAAAGTACTCACAGAAATACAGCCCGATGTTAGGTACTTTGAACAGGGCGAATGTGAGGACTTGGGGTAGCAGTGAGAATACATTCGCCTGAATGGTACGGGTGATAATGTGAGTAAATGTCCTTCAAAGAGAGAGAGAGAGAGCACAGTCAGAAAAAAGTGATACAATAATCGAATACTACTCACATTTTCGCTCCTGACGGAAGTGCAATGGATGGTTTTATTCCCAGATAATAGACGATCCCACACGTTATGCTGAAATCTGCAACACTAGTGGGCAGTCAGAATAACGAAATAATGGATGGATGGATAGGTCGTACAGGGATGAGGATAGCCATATGTAACCTGAAAAAGAGCTCCAAAGTGAGATAAAGTGGACCCCAAATCCTCAACAACAGACCTATTGGTCTAACGAACAATGTTATTCAGAATAAAATTTAATTTTCATAGAAAGGTTGACCCACAAAACACCTCCGATATCCGTTAAGAGTTTATGTTGAGCCCAGTAAGAAATGACCCATAGGATGATCCCTGAAGTAGCCGTAAACTTGAAAATCATACAAATGGGACCTGGATAGACGTTACATACCGAACTGCGTGAATGAGAGGACCGTAACACAAACAGGAAGAAGCCAGTTGCGCTCCTGGCTGATCTTCCATATCCTCCAAGAAAAAAAGGTTTGCACGACAAGGGCACAAGTGCCGCTGGACGAGGAGTGTCAGGAGGATGGTGCAGTTGAATGAATTAGGACATACACGCAAAATGTATCGACAAGGAGAGACCTAAAGTCGCAGATCGTTAACAGAGGTATACCGAAGGAAAGCATACGCACACTGGCATCAGGTACAGCACCGCCGGAACTGCATAGTTTGTGACAGTCCAATTATAACACCAATAGGCATCACTAACAGTATTCGCTATGCTCAATAAAAGCACGACAGTGACGACGAGTTTGAATGCCAGACGATCCTTGGTGTAGACTGCGTAGTAGCGCCACGCTGAATAGGATGGTGAGCAGGCAAAGAAGCAGTAAATGAGACAATGGCTTGCCTGCGCACAGAACAATCCCACATGTTAATATCTACAAGAGAATGTTAATAAACTAGATTACCATAAAGCTTGTATACTCACAGACAAGAAACTGCCGACAACCTAATGGGTATCCGGTATAATCTTCAGTCTCGAAGAATACTGGTAGGAGCACAACACACACCAAAGCGCCGACGGTCAAATCTAGAAGGCTTGCAGTCATTTCTATTCCAAGGTGGAATGAATCTCCTGGAGTAGGGCCATGATTGGGATACTATAATATAAGGCCGCGGGAAGACAGGAGTCGCATAGGGGGCTGCCAGAGGACCATTTCCAGTGTCGTTACCCTGCATCCTGTCCCATTTACTGGTTTGCAGCCGAATCCAGCTACTTACTATCGTATAGGCAAACTCATCTTAGTCGATTAATGCATTGGAACAACCACAGGCAACGGCGACCATTAATTCTGATAGTGATGCACTAGCCGCACTTGGTAGGAGAGTTGCGGAGATGATGGGAAGCAGATAGACTGGGGTGATGAATTTGAATTTGACAGATGAGCGGAGCTGGTCCGGGGGAGAGGGAGGTAACAGCGATGCCACGCTCATTACATCGCGTTCCACTACCAACGTCATTGCCCTCTATCACCAGTTCAGTATCATTAGTACCCCGCCACCTGTGATGCCATATCACCGAGGCTATATATTTTGAGGAGGAAATCTAGACTCAGCCGCCTAATCGAAAAACTCGACCAGAGTAATTAGCAGCGTGCAAAGAAAACCAAGTTCCTACTGCTTTAAGAACGACCCTGGACTACCAAGACTACCGTGGATCTCTGGCGATAATAGCCCTATACCGCATCGGAATTATTCGACCTCCAAAGAGATTTGAGTTTACAAACTGTAAGATGCGCACTCAAGCACTCAAAATATCGCCGTCTCCGTCCAAGCCAGATTCTTCACCTGGGATATTAATCCACGTCTGGTCATGGGCGTCGAAGCATGTGCTCTTCAGCGATTGGACCCGTAACCTTCGCACCCTCCGCCCAAGCACGCTTCTTATTCATCCTAATGCTTCGCCTTCTCGCCTTGGCCAATCAAAATCTACCAGAAGTACAACAGATTCTTTAGATGTAGATTCTTTCCGGATGAGAACGTTGGGGCCGCCCAATGCACGAAAACAAGACCATGTAGCTTGACGACTGCCGCCTTAATGCTAGCTTGTATGACTTCTTTTCCAGTGATATCGATTTTATCGACAGACAGGCGTTAGAGACGTTCTCCATCACGATGAAATACCAGCCATGAAAAGACTGGACAGATAACAGCTTGGGAGCTATACCGTGCTCAAAGGCGTGTCTATGTGCATCTTCACACTGGCAGTAGCGTCGGGTGAAATTTATGATGAGTCGTTCTGAGGGGATGCGATGACTATGCGTGAAAATCAATGCATCCACATTCATGAACAGGACCAAACGGATATACATCGCCGAGTTGAGCCATGTCCGAAATTTCCTCCAGATTAGAGGTGTTTGCGAGAGCGAGTCGGGCATCATGATGCATCGGTTTTGATGTTTGATTCAGTCTATGCAGAAATCCATATGAGCCGGTATTACCTGGTAATATGCACGCTGAAAGCTCAGAGTACTACCTTGTAAATGATTCTAACGGGGCAAGCAGTTTCTTACATTTCATTAGGCGGCGATGTTGCTTCGATACTACCACTATCGGACTTGTAATATCTGTATTCTCCGGGAGGCGAGGTTATGTGCAAGAACTTAAGCAGGGCCAGTACAGTAAACAGGGGAGCAACATACATCCAAGAGATGGAGATCTGGTTGAGAATCGGGAACAATTCCTGTCTCCGCCCTAATCTTCTCCTGTCTTTTGTTTTCAATTCCAAAAGTGATTCCAGGTAGAAGAGCCAATAACATCTGGAATTTCCATATCGTTCTTCACAGCCTAGGTAATGACTTGCTATGCCTTGTGTCAGCCGAGACAATGCGAGTTATTACTGAGTATACGCACGTATATCCACTGGGACTTGGTAACCCTGTCGTACAAAATCTGCTATCTCAATACATGTAAAATTGGTTAGAAAGTTCTCATGGATGAGCAGAGACCGAGAGGGAGTGTTAAACCAATCCGATCCCATGATGGGAGACAAGACCTAGGAAGCACCAATGCTCCGCGATAAGCTAGCAAGGCGCGCTTATCAGAGGGTCTTGATCCTGACTCTCATTGCCGCCAATTTTTACATTGGTTTTTTGAGTCTCCCAACCCCCCAACCCATGTTGATGGTTCCTCAGTTCATAATTATCTATTATACTCGCCTCTCAAGAGTCAAGGCATAATCCAGTAGTGTAGCCTGTTGTCCTTTCCTATCTGCTGGAAAGGCCCCGCTCTAGTAAATATTTCCAGCGTCTCTGATGTTCCGGTCGTGTGGTTGTTTCCAAGCCAAACCACAATTCCATGTATGTATGGGAACATACAACTTGTATGCACTGAATGGAGTGCACCCAGCTTATTTATACTACTACAAAAGGAATTTACTCCACTAGAAATTTGGAGAAACGATCAGTCCTGTATATTTTAGTAGGTGTAAAAAACAGACATATAAGTATATGGGCCCCTTGAAGAAAGATGTAAAGAAAGTGTAAAAGAAAGTAGTCCAAAATGCCGGCGACGACGCAAGAGTGTATTATAAGGAAACTGATCCGAGCACGATGTTTAATGTAAATGAATACCAAAAGCATGGAGGTACACGGAAGCTACAGAAATACACAAGTCCATAGAATACGACCAAGCAAAGTCATACACTCAAGCAATACTCATTGGTCGATCTCCACCTTCTCCCGCTTGTGGCCTGAGGAAAGACGGATTGGGAGGGGTCGTCGCGATATCCTCTTCTAAAGGATGTGCCTCATGACGAGGTATTGGCATGGGCGGAGGCGTACCCATACTCTGAGGTCTGTCAATCTGCCTCGCCTGGAATCTCGCCCTGGGAGGCGTAAGCTGCTCATCCTGCTCCTGCAGTGCTGGAGGACTTTGCAGTCCGCTAGGGCCCGCGATACTTGAACTTGTGCTAGGGTGGCGGTAGGATTGCACAGATCGCGTTGGGGAGCGGGGAGGAACGAAGGGCGCATCCTGAGGTGGTCCGCCGACGCCGGCAGCAGCGATAAAGGGTTGATAAGGGTTGTTCGAGGGCATACCCATGCTTCTCGGCCTATTATCGTTGAACTCGTGGAAGCCAGGCGAGGGAGGACCGAAGAGCGCATCTTCAGAGCCCATATCCTGAGAAGGGAAATCACGTTGGGAAGGAAGAGTGGCGAGACTTGAAGGCCTGTCCATTCCTTTTCCTCCCTTGATCGATCCATTGAACTTTCTAAACGCAGGTGACGGTGGAACGAACATCGTATCTTCTGTGAGTGCCATGGAGATGGGTTCGTAGGTATGCGGTTCGGTGGCGCTACTATCCCGAGCGTTCAAAGGCATAGGACTCATCCTACCCATAGGTGTGCGAGTACGAGCATCCAATATACGCTGCCTCTTGGACTTTTTCGTCCTCTTGCACAGCCAAACAATTGCAATGATAGCAAGCGCTAAAAGAACGAGGGCATTGAGAGCAACGATGGCCAAGATTGCGGGGAAGTAGGTTCCAATCTTGGCCAAAGTCTCTGCTACTTCAGTGGATAGATCGACAGATGTTACGGAAGCGGCGTCGGCGGTAGCGTTGGACTCGTTGTACGTGATTCCACTCTGTGCAGTACCACCGCGAGCTTTGACGAAATCTTCTGAAGCTTCATCAGGATCGACAAGCGACAAAAGTTTGAGGAAGGGATTGATCATCTCCCCGTTGGAATTGAATTCGCCAAAGTCGTATACAGAGTATAGCGCGCGCAAGACGTTGTCACCGAGCAACCAGTCACTGAAGGAAATTTATGAGACAATTTTGAATACACAAAAGGGTAGCTTACAAGCCATCGCCGTCAAATGAGCTCGGTACGAAGGTCCCAAGACATTGGGATGTGTCGGACGGATTCTGGATATTTATGTCGAGGGGATGAAGCGGCATGACTTGGTCGCTACGGATAGTGGGATCAGCAACATGGAAGACAAAACAAAAAATGTAACTCACCCAAATTGCAAAGCCATGTTGATTTCTGCGTCGCATGGTAATACCCATTGACCCAAAGCAGAGCTGTATTGCGCACCGCTTATGCCGCTGTAAATAATCTCACATACATCCATAGGAGCATAGCTAAAAAAGGAGGATAAGCATATGATAACAGACGTAGCAACATAAACGTACGACCACGAAGTTCCAGTGTCAAGAACTACAACAGCTCTGTTGGAGGCAACGTCTGCTACCTGTGTCGTAGGTGTGTACGTTTCTGAGCCAATCATATATGCTTCGAGAAGCACACTCCATCTTGTTGGAGAAACGGTTGGCCAGGTAGGGATTGAAGTTGTGTTGGCTACTGCAACGTATGCGGGGTCGTACTCACCTACTCGAAAGATTTAGCTACAATTAAAGGATATAAAGTGAGCAAGACGCACCTATGCTGAAGCTACCTGTAACATCATCACTATCAGCATCATCATCAGTACTTCGTTCAAGGGCGAATGCAATAAAGTTGGGTTCGGAAGGGTCTTGCATGAACATGTTGTATAACAAGCTTCTGCCACTTGAAGAGTCCGAGTTGTTGACCAAAGCATCAATGGTGGAGAGGCTGGTGAACCCAAGGCCGGCAATTCCATCTGCGCCGTAGCCCAATGCTGGATTGCTTGCCTGTGTGGTGTCCAGGTAGGCTTGAGTTGAAATGTTCATCCTGAGATTTATGAGAACGATGACGGCTAACGGAATAACTAGATAACATACCCTGCAAATTCTACAGTTGCATACGACACAAGGCCGTACGCCCAACCGATACCATACTATGAGGAGAGTCAACATGTCGTTTGGGAAAGAAGGGTGTAGGAGATTCACAGTGAGATTGTAGTCTGTAGTCTGCGGAGCCGTTAGTGAGACCGAGGAAACGAAAACAGGAACAAGACGTACAGTCTGTTTGGTATCGGGAAGCGGAGATGAAGACCCTTTAATCCAAAGGTCGCTGGACCCAGTGTCCAACTGAACTGGATAAACTGAACAAAGCTTTAGGAATAGCTCGGAATCTAGCTGCAGCACATACCGACGCCTCCGAGAGTGATCTGAACACAGAACTTGAGATAAGTGACCGAATAAAAGTTGGCGGACTTACGTTGGCAATATAGATCAGGTCGGACACAGTACTAACGAACCAAGGTCATTCATTCAGATACTCCGAACCAAAAATACTGGACAAACTTGAGAGTTTCATTGGTGGACACAGTGAAGTTTGTAGCCCTCTTTTCGAGGGAAGAGCGCTTGACTTGTCGAATAGGGAATTTGAGGGCATCGGAAGTAGCAGCCAGAGTGGCCAGAGCCAGCGGAATGGAATATAACCTCATGAAAGAAAGGAGCGGTAAAAAGAGCGGAAGGAGAGAGGTGCCTCAACGCAGGAGATGGAAGCGCAGTCTGAGTCCTGGCTAACTCAAACTCCTTTCTCACCATCTTCGCATTCATCATGATTCGCTCAGGCTGATGATTTTTATTTCTATCGGACACAGGAATTATTTGTAGGTCCTAACTACATTATTTTCCAACAAGAATTCTCAGTGAATTCTGGGCGCCGGGGACATGGACATTTGTCTCGAGACGACAAGTGGACGACATATTATTATATAATAAATAAATAGAGATGGTCCAAGATAGCTTTGGAAGAAGTAGGGAAGCCCTGAGCCAGCGTCGCATATTTGAGTCACGTAAGGCTGGTTTTTCTCTCTCTCCCCAGAATCAGAATCGTCAATAGATATGCGGATTGTCTACTCGTCAATCTTAAGTATGAGGGAGAATAATGTGCATGGCGGCAAAATCGTACCGGAAAAAGGTTCCGCGATGCCGCGAGGCGCTCTTCCGCATTAGCATTTCCCCGCATTCATCTTTCTTGCTTTGAATCATGGCATCCAGAAGAGTTATTTCACGCCTAATCAACGCTTCACAACACACTGCGTGCCCTTGCCATGGATGCGCTAGTCACTCCCTCCAGCACCAAATAGCTGCTGTAAACCAGGTCCGGTCATTAGCAACACCGGTTCAAATGGTTCAGAAAGAATATGCCTTTGAGGTTTGTATACCACAGACCATGGCCTCTTATACACTATTCTGACATCTTCCAAGGTAGCTGCATCTAACTTGAGATTTGGCGATGGTGTCACTGCAGAAGTCGGAATGGACTTGAAGAATATGAAAGCTAGGAAGGTGAGATTCATCATTCAACAAACAATAATACCGTTGGTTAAGTATTAATGCTATTTCAGGTCGGTGTCTTCACAGACCCCACTGTTTCAAAGCTCAAACCAATGGAAACCGTTCGTCTTCAAGTTTCGTTACCTACCTATCAATTTGCCTCACCTGATAATACAGGCTCTTCGTTCATTACAATCTCAAACGGATCTACCTTTCGAGGTGTACGATCAAGTCCTCGCAGAACCTACTGAGGACAGCTGGAGAAAGGCCATCTCCTGGGCAAGAGAACATGACTTTAGTCACTTTCTTGCGTATGTTCCTGGCAAGGAAACGCGCTTTGTCTAATGTATTACTTGATTACACAGTGTCGGAGGAGGAAGCGTCATAGATACGGCCAAAGCAGCCAATCTGTCAGAACCTTGCATCTTTCCTTGCGTTAAATAACTAACCCTCTTTAGCTTCACCGTCTACAAAGACGCTGACCTAATGGATTACATCAACGCACCAGTTGGAAAAGGCCTTCCGATTGAACAAGCTCTCCGCCCACTTATTGCTGTCCCTACAACAGCTGGGACTGGTTCAGAGACTACCGGTGCGGCTATTGTCGATATAACATCCCGCTCCTTCAAGACCGGAATTGCAAGTCGCGCCCTCAAACCCGTTCTCGGAATCGTTGACACTCAAAACACCGAATCGTGTCCGACCGCAGTGCATATCAGTGCCGGCTTGGATGTTCTTTTCCACAGCATCGAGAGCTACACCGCGATTCCGTACGTACGACAAACTTCTCTTTATCATTGGATCAACGTAAAGGTTCTAGATATACCGAACGCACACCTCGACCAGCAAACCCCATCCTCCGTCCAGCGTACCAGGGAAGCAACCCAGTCGCCGACATATTCTCGCTGTGGGCCCTGCAAACTACCGTGAAATATCTTCCACGGATTGCCAAGAACAGGGACGATGAAGAGGCCCGAAAACAAATGCTGTATGTTTCTCTCAAGGTCAAAGCTCTTCTTTATTCTGAACACAAATTTTTCCAGCTTGGCCGCGTCTTTTGCTGGAATTGGCTTTGGAAACGCAGGCGTCATCTCTGCCATGGCATGAGCTATCCTGCAAGTGCTCTTTCTCATGAAAAAGAGACCCTCTTATCGTTCTTCCTTAGATATCTGGTTTGAACAAGAAAGGGCCCAAGTACAAGCACGCTGGATACGAAGTTGATCATCCTATCATTCCTCACGGCGTCAGGTAAGCTGAGATTTCGTCTGTAATACCATCATGGCTTTCTCTAATCACCTTATCCCACAGCGTTGCCTTGACTGGTCCAGCAGGTACGATGACTCTTTGGACTAGTACATACTTGTTATCAAGCTAACTCTCGCATTGCCCAGTCTTCCAATTCACCGCCCCATCATCTCCGGATCGACACCGACAAGCACTCGCCATTTTCACCAGCACCAACATCTCTGACTCAAGCATCACTCGTATTCCCGATTCGGAGCTAGGTGCCTCACTTGTTCGAAGCCATTCGCGCGCTTCCTAGATAGGTCTCGGCGTTCCTCGTGGACTGAAAGCTGTTGGGTAAGCTTGTCTTTGTGCTTGTTTAAGGATCTATTACTTAGCTTATCAACTTCGACTGCAGGTACCAAAACAAGGACATTGAAATGCTCGTCGAAGGTACACTTCCACAAAGACGTGTTTTGGACTTGGCCCCGGGAATTGGAGACTTTGCGGGTGAGGATGGAAGGCAGCACTTGACGAGGATTATTGAGAGTTCCATGGAATATTGAGTATGATTTACGAGCAAACAGGAGCTCGAGGATCCATGTAATATCTACAAACAAACTTTTATGTATATTAGGACACTGGCAATAGTGCTTTCATGAAGCTCGCCTGAACTCACATCTTAACTGGAAACTCTTGAAGTATCAGAAATCTGAGTAGAGAATCGAGATGGTCGCGTAGGCGCCTATTTTAGGACGCGACGCGTCATTAGAACGTGATCTCAGAACTTCCTCTTGACGTTCATGACCTTGCCATCTTGTCTTTCTAAATCCCAATCAAGTTTATAGCCATGACTGTTAGCCTGGCCGTATCTTATCATCGATGCGAACGCTGAAGATTCTTTAGGATCTCACTTATTGCTACCTGCACATGTCCAAGCATGACTTGCAAGTGCTGGATACCTTTGAAACAGCGGACTATATCAAAGGAGAGCTTTCCGATGAAGGTATGTTGTCACTGACTGCTTAAAACCTGTTGCTTATTCGAGCTAGAACTCGATATTCCTCAGCATATGGTTCCGCCAAATCCGGATGACTCGGATAGTACGTAGAAAATACGACTAATTCCATGCTTGTTTAACATCGTTTTAGATCTACCCTCCCATGTTCACCCATCGTACCCATATGGAAACCCCAGAAGTACCAAACACCCTGCCTCCAAACCTCGACCACCCTACGATCCAACCTTCGCGCGCACTCTTCGAAGATATGGGATATGACGGAAATGGTATTGCAGGCAGCCTTCGGTGGAAGGATCTTGCGCTAGATCAACTACTGCCTGTCGACGAGGAGAAGGAAATGGCACTCAAAGCAGCAGAGGCACGAAAGATGGCAAGCGGGACTGGAAATCAAAATCCAGGAGTGCAGCAACAGGCTACGGCGCTGGCGGGAGATCAAACTCTTGATGAGGAGGATGAAGAGGACGAAGATGATGAGAACGATGAAAATGAGGACGACGAAGAGGATGAGGATGAAGAAACCACTGATGACGAGGATTAAGCGCCTTTTGCTAATATTGTAGCTACTAATGCATCTCCTAAATCTTCTTGTAGTAGATCTTTAACGTCTCCTTCCTGCTCTAGCGACCATTCGTACGCTTCCAGTAGGACCGTATCAGTGAGCGGTATCGAATGCGCTGCGAGGATGGTGATGAGGTTTGTGACACGAGAGATTGCCGTTCGCGTCGAGTCGTCGATATGCTATCGGGACATGATTGAGCAGCTGAAATAACATTATAGGTGACACTCACGTCGTTCCGATTCGAATAAACCGCCTCTGCATCAAAACCTTCTTCTCCCTCGCGTTCATTTTCTTTAACGTGCTTGCTGACCCATATATATCCGTTGAGTCCCAATATAAGATCGACCTCACACGGAAGAGATATAAAGTGGGACTTTAATCGTCTAACGAGGATAGGTGGTACAGTGACCAGTTGGCCATTGCGTAGCTAGTGCAGTTTTTAACTAGGAAGGCTCCAGGATAAGATGGCTTCCGCTCACCTTGCCATAGCTTAGTGATCGCGTATGCAAAGACATTGTACCATCGCCAAAGAATGCCTGCACTTCAGCTACCAGTAGATCACCTTCTTCGAAAAATGTGCGCATTTGTAGCTCGTCGCTTTCGAGTTTTCGTCGCTGTAGCGGTGTGAGATTTATGAGTTCAAGTGATATGATATAAAGCAACGCACCTGAACCCCTCCAGGGAGATTTACTGACGAGAGCATAAGGACAGCATCTTGCCTCGAATTCCATCGACTTTCCATCTCCTGGGCTGCACCTAAAGTTCTTTTGAGATTTCGGAAGACTCATCAAGCTTTGACCACTCTTCGTACCTCGGTAATTCTCCCCACAACTAAGTCGCCGACTTCTGGATTGTATCTTGTAGCCCAATAAGAAAAAATGTTCCGCCTAAAAGTTGCTTGCTCTCACCTGGTGCGTACTGCACGAACCGTGATTAATTTATTTACGCGTTCCACTAGGCCGCAAACAGAAGCTATAACCTCTTCTTTGTCGACATAGGTCCCATGGCCACTATTAAAAGCATCAGAGTATATTCCGAAGGGCATGCCATTCGCGTACCGCATATAGGCCTGTGCGGAAGTAAGAGATTCACCGGGACAAGTCAATTTTAACCCGCCCGTTTCCAAAAAATCATCATCGTCCTCATCCATATCAACATCATCAGGGGCATTCTTGATGGAATAGTTATCAGGAGGATGTCGGAACGATGTAAATTCGAACATGGAGGAAGAGAGCAAAATGTCGGCAAGTACTAAGCGCCCGCTCTCTCTTTCATGTCTCCAAGACGCAGTGTTTTCCGACCTTGTATCGATCTCCATGGATGGTCAAGTCAAGCAGATAGTTGGAGGTACACTTTCAGACACCAATCCGCATGATTTGAAAACGAATTTTGTTTCTCAGTAGGCGTTTTCACTTGTGAAGCTTATTGACCTGACACGATGCTCTCAGGCAATCTCCTGCTGAATTTGCACGTTTATACAGAGACAATCAACTCGACGGCGGTCATGTCATAAAACTAGGTCCCGGAAACGACGAATCAGCGAAGCAAGCTCTAGCAGCTTGGCCAGGTAAGGACTCCAACCATGCGAGGTGCCATCCTCTAATTATTATACAGGAGGGCTACAAATCGGAGGTGGTATTACGGACGTGAACGCGAAAGAATGGTTAAATGCCGGAGCGAGTAAAGTCATGTTAATTCTTCGCCAAAAATCCTTCTAGGACTTAACAGTTTATCTCCATTCAGGTGATCGTCACATCGTATCTATTTCCAGACTTCAAGTTCTCCCTAGAAAGGTTGAAGGCTATTTCCTCCACTGCGGGGAAAGATAGGCTAGTTGTCGACGTGAGGTAAACCAACTTTGTTTCAAAACTTCTCGGGCAAGCTAAGAACCCAAAGGCAGTTGTCGTAGAAGGGGAGAAAAATGGTTTGTTGCCATGAATAAATGGCAAGATTTGACGGAAATGGAAGTTTGCCAAGGTTCGTTGGTTTGGCGCGCATGGCAGACCAGAAATACTGAGTAGATCTAGAATCTCTGGACCTCTTGTCTGAGTACTGCAGGTGCATCTATCGTTTTGATTGGCTGCGTTGTGTGCTTAATCCCACTCCACCAGTGAATTTTTGGTGCATGCCGCAGATGTTGAAGGGCTTTGCCAAGGTATCGATGAAACTCTAGTCACAAGTTAGTCAGTCTTTTCCGACCTCCGCACGATGTTAATCTCCGGCCAGGATTGGGAGAATGGTGTCGGATACCCGTCACGTATGCAGGTGGCGCCAAAGGTATGACCGGACACGAGTGTTTCCGTATATATTTCCAACCAGTGGTTCTCCAGACATATCCGATTTAGATCTTGTCAATCGTCTGTCAAATGGAAAAGTAGACCTGACGTACGGAAGGTATGACCCCTTTGCGTGGTGGTTTACTCGTGCGTATCGGAGCTGAAAACAACATTAGCTCCCTAGATATCTTTGGGGGCTCACTAGTTAAGTTTGATGAATTGGTCAAGGTGTCGGGCTCTCGATGACTATGTATCATACCTCAAGGCTCAACTTGACTCGAGAACAAAGACCTCTTGAATTTTATTCATACATTTCGAGTTAATAGACCAATTGAAGTAAACAACCCCAGCCCAATTTTACAAACAAGGAAACGAAGATCGAAGATAGATAAAGATGTGGTTTTTGTAGCAAGAAGCAAGGATTAATGTAAAGAACAAATCAACGAGAGTAAGTGACCATCGATAGATACTTAAACTGAACATAACGAGAGATGATACCATGAACTTTACAGGATCAGTGTTTTTGGTGTGGAGCATATCTATAAATTCATCTTAGTAAAGCGAATGCTTCATCGAGAAGGCCCCTATACTTGCTCAGTCTGAGTCTATGTTGTAAACCGTCTATTCCCCACCATCGGCCTGCGCCACATTGTTTCCCACTCCCGTAGCGCGTTAACAAAGCCAGAATTTGGTTTTATGCATGCCCGTTGATGCTTCACGAGGGCAAACGCAGCGTCATATGTCATTCCGTGATTACGAATGAGGTAGGCTAGAACGACGGCAGCAGAACGAGATATTCCCTATCGGGGTATGGGAATCAGCAAACAGAGACGAACATAAAGAACAGGATATCACCTGTTGGCAGTGGACAAGTACGTTCCGCCCACTCCGCAGTGCTCGGTCAATACTGTTACAAGCGTCTTCCAAGTGCGGCTTGAGGTCCGCACTGGTCGTATCCAGGATCTCGATTTTGAAGCTCGTGACGCCCTCGGGAAGCGGAGGGAGCCAAGGAGCATCCAGCACTTGGACAAAATGAGAGATACGGCAAGTGCGAAGAAGGTCGTGATCAGTGATAGCGGACATGGAGCCTACGTAGAGTGATCCTGTGGTAGAGCCTGATGGACCAAGCACAAGATGCATTGGAGTAGCACATGGCCTGCATGACCTCGGGAGGAAGATTGTCGAATCGAATCATGGTGATCCACTTGTATCTTGTTGGATTTTATACTGAGTGTGACCGGGAACTGGGCATGAAATCGTCGACTAGATGAAACAGCAAGACTGTTATATAGAAGAGAATCTTGAGATACGGCTGAAAGCGGAGATAAAATGCACGACACACCGTGGCCTTGAATAGAAAAGCTTAACGAGAACAAGGTCTAGTTCTCAATCGGGCGACCAGTATCTCTATAACATGAAAAAAAGAGAAAAGGAAGAAAAAGTCCAGCGGTACCTATGTATAATGAATGACGTTGATTGATCTCGAGCTCCTCCGGATCAAAATTCGGAGTTTGGTGCCTTAGCCCGAGTCCCTTCTCACGTTTATAGGTGGGCTTCGAGGGCTAGCCAACCAGTCTTCAGGACCTCAGTGTCCTCTCAATCAAGACAACTTTCATTCTACATCACCCCTGACTTGTGCTTTGTTCTGTATATGCCAATATTCATCAAAGTGAGTTGGTCGTTTGTTTGCCCTGACAGTGCACGAGTAGTGGCGATTCAAGGTTTAATCAAAGCGTGGTTCCAGCGTTTTATCACAGAATATCCATTTTTGAACAAGAGTGAATAACGTTCTACAGCTAGGTATGCCCATACCGAAATGTATAATCTGGATGACTGGCGGCATCCCTCATATTTTTTCTCCTTCTTCTCTCTGCAAAGCTGAGTATACTTTGGTATACCGCCAACGTAAAGCAATGGTTCGGAAATCTTTCCAGGAATGTTTCTCCGCATGAAAACCGAAGTGGGGGCATCATATAGGCCTGTCGACATGCTCTCATAGACTGCTTGTCGCCATTCTTCTTCAGCTTCGCGTAAAGGTTCCATGCGTGTAATTCTGTTGTCCATCATGTATTGAATGCAGTCATTCGTCCACTCTCCTTGTATTTCCTATCCAGAAAATCAATACGACTTCCATGGATAGAAAGATATACGCACAATGCAGGTTGGTCCATTGGAAAGAGCTGTCGGGGCGTGGGGACCATAAAGGAAGAACATATTTGGGAAATTGGCAGACATGATACCTAAATATGTTCGTACACCTTTAGCCCATTTGTCGGAGATGGATATTCCATCCGTTCCTTCTATGTGTATGTCGGTGATCCCGCCAGTCATAGCCTCAAATCCGGTCGCAAGCACGATAACGTCGAATTCGCGTTCGTGCCCATCGGCTGTTAGGATTCCGTTTGCAGTGAATTCCACAATCGGATTCTGGGTTAGGTCGACTAGGTCGACGTGCGGGAGATTAAAGACGTCGTAATACGACACTTCCAAGCTTGGTCGTTTGGCTCCAACAGGGATGCGGAGGAACAACAGGAGCAAGTATATCTCGCACTCGGGTGTTATGCAATCTTTCTGATACCTTCATTCTCCAGAACGCGTAAAGCTCGTCGTTTGCTTCCTGATTTTTTCGCATATCATTGTAGTTGGCTGCGAGAATTTCAAGACCTCCCACCCTGTTCCATAAATCTTCATAGAATAGGAAACGCTCCTCGACTGTAGCATCGCGTGAACTTTTTGGGTAAAAGTCATAGTTGTGACCACCTATTAAGGTGTGATTCTGATTTTTCTTCCTTTCGAATTTCTCACTCACCAGTCGTTTGTCTACGCCTGCGATGGACCATATTATACACTTTTTTCATCCTCCTTGAAGCTTCTGCATCGATAGATTTCTGGTGCATGGGAAAAGCAATGTTTGGAGTACGTTGGAAGACTGTAAGTTGAGAAACGCGTGGACCAGCATCTTGTACTACTTGTACTCCACTTGCCCCAGTGCCAATCACCGCAACTCGCTTTCCCTCCAGGTCAATACCATTTTGTGGCCAGCGCGCCGTGTGGTGGCATTCGCCAACGAACTTGTCCATGCCTGCGATATCTGGTGTATACAACTTGGTGGAATTTCCGACGCAGAAGCACGAGGAAACGAGGGCTGACGACGGAGCCATCTTGTGATGTAACGACCCATTGGTCTATATCTTCGTTCCATTTCGCTGATATCACTCTCCGATTGAAGACGATATCTTTCCGGAGATCTAGTTTCTCGTCTACATGCTGAAAGTAGCGCCGGAGCTCCTTCCAATCCGGATATCGTTCAGTCCACGACCAGTCTTTCCAGATTTGTTCATCCGCAAACTCGTACACTGGAACGATTGAATCCACCCTCGCTCCATCATATCGATTCCAGTACCACACTCCTCCGATGTCGTTACCTGCCTATAACATTCTCAGTATATTATCAGACTGTCTAGGACAACCTCCTGCCTCAAAAATCTTGACGGAATAACCTAATGCGCGGAGACGGTACAGTTCGAACAAACCTGCAAAGCCAGCCCCCACCACGAGGATCTCTGGCGAGGTAGAGGAAGTCATAACGAAGTTAAACGAACAGTAGCTTGGGAAATTACTTATCGGAACCGTATGTACTAGGAGGCGGCGCGACGGCACAAATACTTCACATCTTTTTTGACATCAGATGACGAAGTATAGCGTTTCTCTCTTCCTTTACTATGCTTTTGGATATGGACGACTGATGGTCTATCGGCACTTGTAAGTTATAGGGGAATTGTATAAAATGATAAAGCTGCCGACCGGGTAGTAAAGATACAATTTAATTGACAACGGCAGACATGCACCCCTGTCCTATTTTCTCCGTCGTCTCTTTGTTTTTGTCGACGCTGAGGACAGGGCGAGTTGCAATCTTTTAGTGCTATTGTGGCCGGAATTCACATACTAAAAGGACTCTGCAAGGTGAGCGAGCAAACTTTCTTTAATTCCACACCTGAACAAGGCTAATGCGGTCCCCTCGGATAAAGTGTTCGACGGTTGACGTTCTTTTTTCAGAATTCCCATTGGATTCCCTATCTCCCTGATCTCTCTTCTCTTGCTTCTCGTTTGCATGGTTCTTTGCCAAAGTTCCTCGTAATGCTCATTCGTCTCATTCCCTCGGCCTCACACCCGACGGTTCTGTTCAAGCTGGTATTCGAGAATCTACCAGAAACAATCCAAACTCCTACAGCATGGGTTAACCATCTTACAGCCCTGGATTCCGATGACCTCGAAATTCCAGAGCTCATGCATGCCTTAGACAAGTCAGGTCGGAGTGCAGTCCATCCTGGACCAAGTCTCCTTTGACTTGGTCGAGCAAAAGATCAAGTGTGTCTTTTTCGATGGAGAATTAGAGGAATGGGACATTGCTTCTGTCTATAATGGGTTCTTGGACGAAATAGCTCATCAGCGCAACGGCTGACCTAGTCAGGAGACTGGACAGTGTTATTGTCGATGTCAATGAAAGCGCGGCCGAAATGGACAAAGAACGCAAACGAGAAGAAGAACTGCGAGAGCTGCAAAGGCTCAAGGAAGAAGAAGAAAGGTTAGAGGCGGCAAAACAAGAGGAAACCGCGTCGCGAACGTCAGCACGCAAGAACAAGCCAGGTCATAAAAAACAGCGTTCGTTACTTATGAACCTCGTTTCGTAAGTTTGTTCTTTCACAAAGGCCCGATTTTTACTGACTGCTTTGCAGAGCACTGATTCCACTCAGTCTTAACTCTCCTCGGACTCCTCGTTCACCTCGTTCCTTGCCATCATCCTCTCCTGCCTCACCTCGATCTACATCTCCCGCTTCTTCTATTCGCTCCTACTTTTCAGACAAGCTACCTCCTCATCCCACTTCTGCGCCGTCTACGCTCTCTCGCGCGTCGACATTACCTAATCTGAGTGCTCGACCCTCGCGCCCTGTTTCGGCTTCATCTTTGTCGTCTCCATATCTAACAACCATCCGAATCACCGCTATCCTCGCCGACTGAAGTGTCCGTGGTTATCGTAGCTCCTCCTCTCCCTCCTCCGCTTTCTCCGCGGGCTCTTCGCCGAAGAGCTCGCTCTACTCTAGTAGACGCGTTCAGACTGTACGTCTTGCCAGAGCTGAACAAGAGAGTACGCTCTTCGCATATAGCATGCTCTCCTGGCAATATTCCTACTTCTCTTTATGGCTCGGATATCACGCCATATTATGCTTGGATTGTTGGAAACACCTTGAAGCGAGTTGATTCTCGTCTGAGTGACATTGGCAAAGAATTGAGGAGTGAGATGGACGCAATCGGGGTCGAAATGAACACATTGCCGTTAGGTACATTAGGAGGGTTTGGTATGTGTTTTTTGTCCTTTGGCTGTTATTCATTACTTATAGTGTCCAAGGTCTAGGATCCGTGGCAAGCGTATTGGATCCCAGTATTTCAATCGGAGATGCTTCTTCACCATCTGGCGAAAGTAATCAATTCTCGATCCGAAACCGAGGATACCACAGATTCGGAAGCAGCTGCAGAAAGTAGCGACGGGGATAGCATGAGCGACGTTACTCTCGTTGATTCAACTATTTCTTCACTATCCACTATTTCTGATGGTGAAGACTCATCGGCTATGTACTACCACCAACCAAAGCCATGCCTTGCATCCATGCACGGGACGCCGGCCGCGATTGCGAACGCACTTCCTCCATCCAAGTACCTTAGGACGTCTTCGTGCTCTGAGATCCCTACTCCTGCTCCTATCGCTCATCCAGAAGTCCCTTTGCCCGAGAGTCTCAACGAACTCTTGATACAGCACAACGAGCTCTCATCAGTACATCTGCGACTCGCACACCTACTTCTTGCATCGCATGTTCGAGCAGCAACAGCAGCAGCGGAAATTGCCCAACGGGAGACAATCCTGGAAGTGCGAGGGCGAAGACGAGCCTGGTTGAATGGTGCTCTGAAGGTTCCGGAAAATTCCGTTGAGCCCACAAAGGCACATACCTGGAGCGGAGCAATGTCCTCCCCTTTCCGACCTTCAGGTTTGGGGAAATATTCATTCAGCTCGGAAGAATGGGAATGCGACCCGTTCCATTACATAGACGCTCCTCGTCCCTCACCCTTGTCCACACTAGTGACCGATGTGTACCCGAATCCTTTCGACTCCGAGACTGATACCAGTTATTCTGCCTACGTGTTTTCCCATCGCCGAAAGAGGAGCGCCAGCGACACCACCATCAGCCTGTTCCCTGTGTCCGAGGAAGATTCGCTTGATGGTTCGGACGATGAGGATTCTATCCTCCACGAGACCGGTCCTGCCCCCCGACAGCATCTTGACGTCGAGATTGACGAAGATGAAGAGGATGATGATACAGACGGCGATGACACAGACGTTGACCCCCTAGTCGACATCGAACTCGATGATTCGGACGTGCTACGCAAGCCATCCCGACCATTCCTGCAAATCGATACATTCAGTAGCGCGACTGTACTGGAATCTCCGAGTTCTACCAGTCCAACAAGTCTGAGCATGCGCTTGGATGTCAAGATCCCAAAAGATCCATTTGACGCGCCAGAGGATCTCGGAGCATCTCCTGCTTGTTGGCCGCTGCCAATCTTTCAAAGCGCGTCGTCAATATCGATGCAGTCTCAGCCAAGTGTGGTCTCAAGGACTGATGGCTGATTAGCAGCTGATAATGCTGCTTCGGAAGTTTCAATGGTATCCTTTGTTTCCCCCAACTTACGCTCTTTTGAATAGAAAATGGCTCAGAAAGTCAACTCTACATCGTTCAGATCTACTTAATGTACATACCCACAGCACGGATCTCTTTGCAATAACTCTTAACTTAACCATCTTTTAGTCTCATTTGCATTTTATCCCATATATCCTCTTCATGCTCATCTTCGTTTCTTGTCGTCTATTAGATAGTATTCGCTTTACCATCTCATACTCAGAACATCGCATTCGCATTCGCATCTTCAATCGCAATCTTTACGTCGTCGTTGCATACATACACAGTATTTTATACCACTTTTATTGGCCTACCTTACTTTATTCGCCCCAGCTTAGCATATACTTACTATACATCTTGAAAATCTTGAAAATCTTGTTCTTTCAATGCTCCGTTCTAAACAAATAATAAAAACCGCTTGATGAGTTGTTGATGAGCGCAAGCCGCGCGCCAGCTCGTGACCTGATGGTAAGAGCATGGTCCGTGCGCGACCTAAAATCTATAAAAACAGCGCCCTTTCACCTTTGATCCCCATCTCTTGTGCAAGGGTTAGTGTTCGTACCAGTGAGGTTTTTACCGAGGTCGAACTATTCTGCTGATTGCAAATTATAAATCCTACTCGTCTGTTAGTCTTACGGCTCTCAGCAATTTTTGGAAACCCCATCTTTCCTAGTGATAGCTTCTTTTTGAAGCTTGAAGGATTTGTTATGTAGATTATTATAGTTTTATGTAGCAATGAAATGACGTTCCTTTCCAACTTGCTTGACATCAAGGCCTGATAAGTGCAATGCTATTATTGCTAATTCCCAGCAATTTGAATAAAAAATGTCTTTAGAATCTCCAAGGGTGTCATCTCTCAGAGAAAGAAATTTGAGTTGTTTTTATTTTGAGCAGCTGTGCACTCTATTTCTTCAAAATAGAGAACAGCGACATGTTTGAAGGAGCCCAGAGTGCAGCCTGGTTGGGTGCTCCATTGATAACAAACATTTGGGCAGTAGCTTATCAAACGCAACGACAAGTCAACGATTGAACGGGCGCAGAAACGATGTATATTCATCAGCTTATACGAGCCAAACTGCACAGGAACCAACATCCAGAGCAAGGTATCCTCGTTCGCGCCCATAGGCCTCTTGGCAACTACACTGAGAGCGACGAGCGACGAGAAAATGAGCAGCGGACACATCCCCTTCCATGGACCAAAGTACCTAATCAACCGCGGTATCCCAAAGGTCAAGAATAAGACGCTGAGGATTCCCACACACCAAGGATCGAGCCCAACTGAAACGAGGAAGACCGAGACCGCCGTTGGCAATGTGGTGTAAGTGATAGGAATAAGGTAATAAGGACGGAGATGCTAGTTTCGACAGTTGCGAGGATGTTATAATGCGGGTTGGGAGGACTTGCGGAACCGTCAAGGAACGAAGGGTCGGAGGCTGAGGCTAGAGGGCAAGACCGTCACCGAGTGCGCTAAATGGTTGTTCGGTAAAGCCAGACGAGGCTGCAGACGAAATGAAAGAAAAGGCCACTGGTGCTGCGATTGAGCCACTTCCAGCAGATTTTACAAGTCCGTCAATACTTTGAGAGGACAAATATTTCTTCGAATGTGCATTTCGGTCTTGGTTTTGCTAGTGAACGCTTCAGGGGTTTGGAATGAGCGCATCTAGCACTGTATAAGAAAAGAGTCCAGAAAAAATAGAAATGAGAACCGACCTCTTTCAATCCAAAAAAAGCGATACTGACGAACAAGAGCGATATGCCGGTAATAGCTAGAGGTAGAAAAAGGGATGTTCTTGAAGGAAAGGAATCTTGCCGAGACTGTTTGGAGGATACCACCAATGAACGGCCTGATTTCGGGTTAGAGTGGACTTGGTGACCCAAGAGCTATACTTATCCAATGGTTCCTCCGAGACATCATATCATAGGACTGAGCGCGAGCACATCTGCTAAATTGTTAGCATCAGCGAGCTAAAGTAGCGCATCAAGTCAGCATCGTAAAAGATGAGTTTGAAGAAAGAGAAACATTCCTCAGCGAGCGCGGTGGAAATGCCGATGTTTCCGTTGAAAGCTCCTTGAATGCAAAAAAGAAAATCAAACGCCAATATTCTTTCGACAGTCCGAAACCAATTGCTCCAAAGAACAAGCCAAGCGGACCCAACAACAAGATGGGCCTTCTTCCAAAGAGATCCGAGGCATTCCCCACATGAGAACGGTCAGTCATTCGGCAAAGAAGAATACGTATTTCTGGAAGACGGAATATTGAAGTGCGTCTACGCTTCAACGGCGAGTAATACGCAGTCTTCTTTTCATCCCCTTGAGTGATTCCGGTGCTACTAATGAATTGATTCACAAATCTACAAGTTCTTTAATGTATATTCGAGTCTGCTTAGAGAAAATTATCTGACGGGTAGATCACTATGGCAGCTATAGGTTCCAAGAGCTGGATGAGATTCTAGCTTGGTAAGATTGTTTGGGCAATATTCTGTAGAATAAACAGCATCGAAACAACTAAACGCTTCGAGTACGATTTTCGTATTGGTCATCGTCGAGATCAGCTTGCGGTGAGCGAGAGCAAGGTCGCCTTGGACGAACAGTGAAAATAGACGCGGTAGAAGAAGACATGGAGGAGAGGAAGCGCCTATACTCATGTAGCACGTGCTCCCGTCTCAGCCACACCTGCCATTATTTTCCACGCTCAGAATTTCGTCAAGACCGCACTTTCAGGTTAGTGGAGGCTACGCTGCTGTTGCTTTGTTCTCTTCTTAATCTCTTCATCTAGACCCGCCAACATGCCCGGAAAAGTCAAGGCCTACGAGCTCCAGTCCAAGTGTGTTTGTACGATTGTTTGACTGGAGAAAATCTGACGGAGAATTAGATCCAAAAATGACTTGTCCAAACAACTTTCGGAGCTGAAAAATGAGCTCCTGGCTCTGCGGGTACAGAAAGTTGTCGGTGGATCTGCCTCAAAGCTTACCAAAATGTGCGTAGTACATGTTATCTTTTTAATCGAAATTCTGACTTTATGTCGGTTGTAGAAACACTGTTCGCAAGTCCATTGCACGGGTCATGACGGTGATGAACCAGAAAGCTCGCCAAAACCTACGGGAGTACTACAAGGACAAGAAATATCTTCCTCTTGACCTTCGTGCGAAGCGAACTCGCGCTATCCGCAGGCGGTTGACCAAGGTCGGTTCTATTGAGGCATTTTTTCGCTAGCCCTGCTAACATACATGACCACAGCACGAAAAGTCGCTAAAGACTGCCAAGCAGGTCAAAAAGGTGCAGAATTTCCCGACCAGGAAGTACGCCGTGAAAGCATAAGTAGTCAGATTGGTCGGAATTGTCATGTCCCTCTATTTTTTCTGTATGCTTTTATGATACATGCATTATTCCAGCATTGCTCGATGGTTCTTGGACGTTTTTGGACCACTCTGCCACTCTGCCCGCGACCACTATACGTCAGACTGAAAATTTGAAACATGAGTTATTTTATTATATAAGGCCAAGGCATTTTTCTTAGCCGCTCTCACTGTCAGCGCTGTCGACGACCGTCGTCTTCTCTCCTCTTACATACCTGCTGCGCTCCTGCACTCATTCTTTATTTTATAGCTGTCGTATTTGCCGGGCCAATAACCGGGCCTTATAGCCCTGCAGGATCTGAATCTGCATCTCTTGGATTTCCCAGCCAGATATCTCTTTTCCCAGTTTCCAGATATTTCTTCACATAATTTAACCAACGATGGTGAGTGAAATGTCCTTTTATTCAGTCAGAAACGACCGACAGATCCGCCGTTTCTGTGGCGATTTGCGAGGAGTAGCACGTGTGTGTGTGTGTTGATGCTTTTGAGGCTAATCAGACCGAGAGAGCATGAGGTCAGAACAGGGTCAGAAATCAAAATGCGAGCCCTTCTTTTTGACCCCCATGGCTCCAAATTCTCGCTTCGGGAAGCGCTCGAGCTCAGACGATGTCGTTCCCAAAGCTCAGCCCAGAGTACTGACTCGTTCTCCCCCTCTTCTCCCCAGGCTGAACACAGGAGTCGACCTCGTGAACCGTATCCTATTCCCAGCAGCAATCCTGCCAGCCAATACACTTTGCTCGAGAAACTTGGAACAGGAAGTTTTGGGACCGTCTACAAGGCTATGCACAATGAAACCAAGCAGATCGTAGCTATAAAGCAGATTGGTACGTTTCCCTGTTCTTCTTTAATGGATCTTTGAATCAACTCTCTATCACAGATCTCGAAGATTCTGACGACGACATCTCTGAAATACAGCAAGAAATTGCTAGTCTTGCTCAGTGCGACTCAGAATACGTCACACGATATTATGGCTCGTTCGTCGTCGCCTACAAGCTCCGGATTGTCATGGAATACCTCGCAGGCGGTTCATGTTTAGATTTGCTCAAACCCGGCCCTTTTTCCGAAGCTCACATAGCGGTTATTTGTCGGGAACTCTTACTCGGTCTTGACTACCTTCATGCGGAAGGTACCATTCACAGAGATATCAAAGCCGCCAACGTCCTTTTATCTTCCTCTGGCAAAGTCAAGTTGGCCGACTTTGGTGTCGCAGCTCAACTGACTAGTACCCTTCGACACACCTTTGTGGGAACACCTTTTTGGATGGCTCCGGAAGTTATCCGACAAGCAGGTTATGATGCAAAGGCGGACATGTGGAGCTTGGGTATTACTGCGATAGAGATGGCGAAAGGGGAGCCACCTTTGGCGGAGTATCATCCTATGCGGGTGCTATTCCTCATCCCGAAAGCAAAGCCTCCGGTCTTGGATGGTCCTTTTTCGGCTGCTTTCAAAGATTTTGTCACTCTTTGTTTGACGAAGGATGCCAACGCAGTACGTTCCCATCATTCATTTTGCATTCGAAACTTTCAGCTGACTTGTGTTTTTTCTGCGTGAAATTAGCGGCCGACAGCGAACGAGCTCCTACAGCACCGATTCATCCGCGGTGCGCGCAAAACTTCGTATCTCACCGAGCTCATTGAACGGCACCAAGACTATCACGCCCGTTCACCTCAGAAAGCAGCAGGTAATCAAATGTACCAAGCTACCGTCAGAAACAGTATGAGCTGGGACGCGAACAGCAGCATGCGGAGCGACTGGAACTTTGACACCATCAAAACCTCATCCATCATGGGTACATTCCGAAGCATGGCAAAGGACCTCAGCTCCATGTCAGAAACTTCCGACGACGAATACCCCGACTTTCCGGGACAACCCGGTACGATAGATACAGGAGGCGCCACGACAGGAAGTGACCCACTTGTTAATGGAAGAATTGGTTCGAATCTCGATGCTGCGCATTCGACAGTGGTGATAAAGTCGCCTTCGTCACCTGTATCAGAGAAAGATATCGAAACGCTGCTTGCAATGGAACCGAAGGAGTCTCCAGATTCGCCGTCTGACAATGTTCCTCCTCCCCCTGCGTACACCGGGTCGGTGCGAACCGGAAGCAGACGATCGTCCTATGCAGAGCGTCATGCTGTCAATGGAGCTGGTACAGTCATGCGTGAAGCTGACCTTGGAACAGGTGTGGACACAATTCGGCCAGTGAAGAAGGTGGATACAGTGGGTTCGCTGAGGATTTCGGCAGAGCATGTGGGCAGCTTACGGAAAAGCAGTGGAAGCAACAGCAGTCCCAGCTCCCCGACTTTACATAGGCGCGCAGCCAGTGAGTTGGGAAGAGCAGGAGTGTCAATTGTAGACGAGGTTGTTCTTCCGGTATTGCATCAGGTACGCCGTCCTTTTTTCAGATACTTTGTGGTCGAGGCTTATCAAGAGGACTTTCAGGCAATCCGGGACGATATGGATGCTCGAGAAATTGAATCTCTGAGCATGTTATCGCGGGGCTTCAACGAACTCAAGGACGCAAATCCAGAGCTAGCTTACAATGTAGTTCTAGATATATTATCGGGCTTGAACGAGTAAGCATTCATTTCCGTTAGTTCCTTTCCTGTCTAATTGCGCTACTACAGAAGCAATGGTCTACGACAGCACATCCAGACCCACCGCAACTTATTCCCTCACAAGCGGATCACTCGAAGAAGCGAGATGACCGCGAAGGGACTCGTTGTAACTGAAGTGGAGGAAGAGGTAGCGACAACGCCATCAACACCAGCACCTGCTGCTGAAAGTCCTGCTCCAGCACGCAGATCGCCTATCGCAGAACTGCTATACATGCGCTGGTTGGAGGGCCTGAAATTAAAATGGCCCAGTCTTACATAGCAGGACCCCCCGCGTCTGCCTTTTTCATGGTATGTTTATATTCCCTGCGACGTACGTTCTGCTACATTTTCGTCCCGCATTTTAATTTCGGTATCTGTTCTCATCTGATTGTTATTCTATCATCGTTGTTCGACGTTGTTGTTGTGTTTGTTTTCCTTCCTGCTTTCCTTGGTCTTCAGTTATTCATTACACTTCAAGTGTTTTTTATCACTCTGTTGGACATCAGAGTAGCGTATTATTATCCACTCACACATCCTTCATTCACACTTCACTTCACTCCGTCGACTGCACTATTTGTGATTCGGTTCCAGGGTTCAACTTTTCACCCCTCCTACGGCACCTTTTCGCCTTCATTCAATTCTTGTTTGCTCCATGTCCAGTCACGTCTATCTTACTTTCATAGAGAATAATGTTTCCTACTCCCCTCACGTATCACATATCATGATCATGGCTTTTTATGACTTTCTCTCGTACGCATACCGTCATGACCTCTGGACTCTTTACTGTACATAGTCATGACTCTGATGAAATGAATTCGAGAATGCAATCTCTCCACGTTCGGTGATTCTGATTCCTCAGTGTATTGGTTCCCTCTGATACACGTTTGCTTGGCCTAAGCTTGAGCTCAGGAGCTGGATTCCGTTCGGTGCACTGTCAGTGTCAGGAGTGAGGAACATTAGCCCAGCAAAAAAAAAAAAAAAATGGCACGATTTCGGTGGATGTATGATTAACCCATCCCCTGATGTCAAAGCTGTTAATCGCAAGTGGCGTTGTCACGACTCACGTTAGTGCATTCAGTTCGACGTTTAGGTACAGGAATGAGTAGATTGTTACTAGATAGTAGATACAACGTGACTGAGGAGAGGAATGGATAGTAATGTGATACAAGTAGTGACGGTAAGAGTATGTATGTATAGCCAGATTTTCCGAAAGTACAGTATAAGATGGATTCCGAGATAAACAGAAAAAAAACAATCGTAACAGACCTAATCTGTAATGGACATTGGTAGAAGACAATGCGAAAGAATGGCGGTAGATAGAGGATTTAAGGTTGACCTTGGCTACAGGAAAACGACAAGATTCAAGGCCGAAACAATGGTGGCGCCGTACACAACAGATGTTCCAACAGTTCGTGTCCTCCAGTTTGAAGCAGAATTTGTCTTTGCTGAAGCAGCATGGTTGCTTGCTTTGGCATCATCGGACCTAAAGAAGGGAATACGAATGTTAAGCATTTGCGTTATAGCAAAGAAGAGACCAGGTCCTTACGAAAGTGTACTCGAACTGGACCGTGACAAACTGGTGGATGACCGTGTAGTAGTGGAACTCGTACTCGTCGTAGCAGACGAAGCTGTCGAAATCGAGGTGGTCGTTAGGTTTCCAGAGACGACATCGGCTGGTGTAACTTCGCCAGAATCAATGCTATAAGCATTCTGGTATGCGCTGCCATCGGTAGCAACGGCTTGGGTAACGGAAAGCAAGTTCCAGCCATTGGACTTCATAAGAGGATAAGCGTGTTCGAATGCTCTGACGGACGGAGTAGAGAGCTCGTGTTCGAGGATGATGAGACCAGGAGATTTGGGTCCTGTTAATGTCGTTGAGTAATCAGTGAGACCGAAACCGAAGTGGTCGTATTCACCTGAAAGCCATTCAGTCATCGAATTTTGAATGGCTTCATCGGTAGTTCCACCACTTGTCAAACTCCAATCCTCAGTGCTATAGAAGCGGTCAGAGAAACACTGACACGGGCAGAAGCAAGACCTACTCGCGGTTCCAGAGGATAGTTTCCAGGCCAAACACTTCCTTTGCAATTGCGCTGACTCTCACGTCAGTATCACCTATCAAAGGAGGTAAGTACAACGAATAGGCGCAAATAAAGAGCATTACGCACCGTACGGCGGCCTCCAGAATTTCGATAAACGACCGCCGCTCGAATCGTGAATCACTTGCAAAGTCCATCCGAGCTGTTGTGGATGGAATTAGAACGGAAAAAGAACGCAGAAATATTAAAACTGCCAAACCTGGGCGAGAACATCCTCATTGCTGAGCGTGGTCATATATGGATGAGTCCAAGTGTGTACCGCTATATCGTCCCCCAAGTCCATTGCTCGAGTTAAGAGCGCGGGTTGGGACAACATGTTGCAACCAATCATAAAGTGGGTAACCCTCTGGTTCTTGTCTTCGAGGAAATCCTAATAACAGAGAGCTCGCCTATAGATTGTAATGAGTTATGGCAACAACGAAAACTTTAAAGACATACATCTGTGGGACCATCGTCGAATCCCATACCAATGTAACCGTCAGGAGCATCCCACATGTCGCCAGGGATTCGACACTTGTATGTACCAGAGCAGACTTTGGGACTGGTGGGGTCATAGCCTTCAGGATATACAGGACTGGTGTTTGGCGCGGCGATTTTTGACGGAGGGATATCAGGAATTGAACCAGCGGCCACAGCAGCGCTCAAAGCATCGGTCCATGCAGCAGGGAGCTTTGCAGAGTTAGGAGTAGACGCAGGGTACGCCGCCGTCCATGCTGAACGCGCCGAGAGACGTTGACAAGGCGAGATCCCAAGGAATAAAAGAAAAATTTACCTGGCGAGCCGACTTGAGGATAGGTAGCACCGTCTGTCGTTGCGTCATCTCGCCTGAAAAGCTGGTGAACTGGATGATCTCTGGGATGGAACCATTGATTTGAATCATGTCTTTGGTTGCTTCGATGTTCTTGAGCGTTAGCGTAAACAGCAGAAAGTAAAATAACAAAGGCGGCGAAAAAGAAGGAAAGGAACATGGAGGTGAGTTGGAAAGAATGAATTGGGGCCCAACTCGATCGAGTGAGCGGGGAAGCATCATAAGCGCTCGCGGATCCCGCCCTAATAAAGTAAGCGCCACACTAGAAGAGTCCTTTTCACTCGATATCCATGAAATTTCAAGCATCGCCGATATCGTGTACAACGGTATAAGTACATACGGTCAATTACCCTGATGCTGCTGGGGTAGCCGAGCCATCTCGATAAGCCGGCCTCAAAACCAACACTCCATTCTTCAGCTGAGCAATCTCCTTCACAAGTACCGTAAACTGAGCCTTCTTCTCCTCATCCGTGAGGTAGGGCGTAAAGTACTGAATGCACTCCCTCGTCGAAGCGTTCGCAGTTGGCGTATTCTTCAACCACTCGACCAATAACCGACCCTCTAATGGTCCAGTGGGCATCGCTACTGGAGCTGAAGCTGTTACTTGCGCTTTTCGCTTTTTCGGCTTTGGGAGGCCGTTTCCGGTAGGAGATGTCGGCGATGGAGAACCTGCATCTTCGGCTTTGCGTTTCTTCGTCTGCTGATGTCCGTTCTGAGCACCGTTGACTGTTGTGCTAGCGTTAGGACTAACTGCTCTGCTCCCTGGAGCAGCTATAGGTGATACAGGACTACCCGCGCGACTTGTGGCGAGAGGACTGCCGCTTCGACTGGCGTTGGTCGATTTCAGCTTTGGAACCTTGGGGCTTGTCGCGCGTTTCGCGACCATAGAATGTCCACCAAGACCGGGAACAGGAGATGAGGCGCGAGATCCGGTAGCAGGTGCACCAGTCCCGTTGACCTGTGGCCGTTCCGAGGAAGTTTTAGGTGTCTCCAACCCAGGCTGGGAAGATGGAGGTGTTTCTGGCTTGCTTTGAGACTGAGACTGAACAGCAGGACCAGTCTGAGAGATAGGCTCTTCCTCCTCTTCCTCTTCTTGCTATAGAAAGATCAAGATGATGCCGAAACAGAAACAGCGATAGAAACGTACAGATGAGGCATAAGGGTTTTCCTCTTCCTCCTCACTATCATAGACATTGTTGCCTTCCCGAGTTTGAAGCATTTTCTGCATCCTCTTGGCCTGTTTAGACATTCCCGGCTTATCCTCCTCGTCCTCCGACTCGTCGATATAACCTTCGCGGGTCTTGTTTGCGTTCTTGTACTCTTTCTTCAAGCGTTCCTGGAAGAAATATATATAAGTCGGTACGATACGAGAAAGCCACAATTGACAAACCTCAAGCTCTTTAGTTTCTTGGTCATTCGTATCCTCCACCTCCATCTTCTCCTCGTCATCCGCAAAGTCTTCTTCGTATACCGCTTCATCCATATCACCTTCACCTCCGAATTCTCTCGCGCGACGTTTCGCAGCATCCGGGTCATCCTCGTCGTCTCCAAACAAATTATCTGCACCACTATCAACAGCCTTGAGGCGCCTTCCACCGGGGCCGAGACTCTGCTGACTGGCATACACCAGTGAACCATCACCCGTAACCACCTGGCCTTCGGCTTCGGCCTTGAACATGGCAGCGGTAGCAGCTGAAGGACCTTTGCCATTTCGTTGATGTAACCAAGTGGATGGATCTCGCTTCAGACTTTTCTGGTACTGTAGAACGTATCAGCAGAGACAAGTAGACAGAGACACGAGACATACGGCAGATTCAACAGTCATAGTATCCGTAGGCAAATCGTGTTTAAGCTTCTTCTGAAACTTGTAATACCGATGCGAGGGAACAAACTTGAACACGTCGTTGGCAGCAGGCATGAAGAATGCATGAGTCTCTGCCTTTCCTAGGTCGTCCAACTGAGCAGTCCACATTTCCTGACCGGTCGAATCCTCAATGACCCACGGACAGCGCTCCTCCTTCCTCACCTGGCGCACCTCCTCGGGAACAATAAAGACCTGTCTTGTCTTTTTCTGAAACTTTTTCTTTGCGTTTGCAGGGCCTTTACCCTTTGCAGAACCGCTACCTGAAGCGCCGTTCTCACTAACGGGTCTTCCTTCGTTATCAACCATGACCGTTTTGCCGTCGGGACCGATAACAGGCTGACCGTCAGGACCCAGCATTGGACGTACAGCCTGGCCAACTCCACTCAGTGAGGGATCCTCTCTCCTCAAATCCTTCCTATTCAACTTTATAGGTGCCTGCCACCGCAGAATATCGACATTTTTCCTCGAGTCAAATTTCATCACGTCGTATTTCCATCCGTTCAGCGCCGAAGACATGATTCGGTACTCCTGGAAAGGGCCTTCTGGCAGCTGCATGTCTGCTTCATCGTCCACAGTCGTTGGAGGTGAAGGTTTTGGTGAAGATTTGGGTTTAGCCGGGGACGTTGGTCGAGAGTCACTGGGTGCAGGCGGCCGTGGAGAAGAAACAATGGTATTTTTCTTGCCCTTTTTGGGATGAAAGAGCAAGGACATGTCGGCTTTGGATTTGGGAGGCATGATAAATAGTAGAGGAACCAAGAGCAAAGTAACCAGATGGTGGTACTAGTTAGAGTTGGGAAATTTATTTCCATGTGATGTTGCTTTGTTCTCCATCATATCTCTTGTTTCAATAACAAAAATACTTTAATGGCTACAGACAACATCATGGTATTTATCGAGCCGTACAAACCAAAAGATAAAAGAGAAAAAAGGAGACAAGGTATATTATGTAGGGGCCATGGTTCCATTCTGGTTCTGCGGAGCGTTTGGAGGATACATGTTTTGTGAAGATGCTGGACGAGAGAGAGGAGGCTGCGGGGATGGCTGAGGATGCTGGTGAGGATGCTGAGGGATAGGATGCTGGGTTGGCATGATCCCAGACGGAAGAGGATAAGGAGCAGTCATAGGAGGCTGACCGTATACAACATGCGGAGGGCCACCAACAAACGGAGGTAGTCCTGCATTTTGCCTGACTGCATCTAGTTCATGTCGCAGCATATCGATTTCCCTGGCCATATCCTGATGGTTCTGTTTCAACTGATTGACGAAATCAATGGCTAGATTGATGTTCAGATTCGAAATTAGAGAAAAAAGCAGGGAGACATACCTTTGCTCAGTATTTCCCATTTGCTCGCCTTCATTCCTCTATCGGCAGGCAGCTGGTCCCGCAGCTCGTCAAACAATTCCTTCATTTCCTTTCTTCGTTTCCGCTCTGCGAGCTTGTGCGAGACACGGAGTTCTGGTGACCGAGAATAGGGAGTCGCGCCAGGCTCTTTATTGAGCTTGGTCGACGAGCTGGACGCAGTAGATGGATCTGCAGAGATTTCTTCCTGAGTTGGCGGAGGTGCAGACTCGCGAGACTGACGCGATGGAGGTCTAGAGCGAGAACGCAGAACTCTGGTCGGTGGAGAGGCAGAAAGAACGGCTGGCACAGACATTCTTCTGTCAGGATTAAAGTTGATTGGAGGCATCATGTGCATGGAGGACGTTGGATTTGGATTCGGATCGACTTGGTGCTGCATGTTGTTGGACTCTGAAGGTAGAGTAGGCGCCGGCCACGCTCCGAAACTGCTCGAGGTTCCTCCGATTTCGGCCGGCCGGCCCGGCGGCTGCGGTGATGACGACATTCCCCATGCCCAATGAGGATTCGGAGAAGAATTTCTTCTTTCATTCAGAGACAATTGAGCAATTCTGCTCGTGTCGATCGCTGAACCTCTTCTCTTGGGTGGCGGTGCTTCCATCTCTACTTCGTTGCCACTAACTCCTGGCCCCGCCAACTGCGCCGAAGTTTCTCCCAAAATTCCTCTGTCCATCGACATTTTTCTCTTGGTCCCTGTTATCGCATGTTCTGATCCTGCGGTCGAAGGCCGTCGCGCTTCTACGCTAATTAGCCACAAGTTTCTCTCTTCTGCAATTATTGCTTACCGAATCGCTCCGCATTCTCCGTGTCTGTCGATGGCGAGCGTAGGATTTTACGCAGTCCTGGGTTTTCACTCAAGCTCGCTGTCGCATCTCCAAATACATACGAAGACGAGGGCCCCGCAGAACTGTCGCTTGCTTGCCGAAAGAATTGCGAGTTTGGTATAGGTCTCTGGTTCGATGGTGCTGCATGTAAGGAGGGGTCTGTTATAGATCCCCGTCGTTGATTTTGCAGATACGACAGTGGGGCAAGCGGTAATATAGGTGATTTTGACGTCGGTTTCATGGACGGGGAATGTACGGCGCTTTTCGACCCAGATGCGCGGTCCCCTTCATGTTCCATGGTCACTAAAGGACCTCTTTTTTTAATCGGAGAGAGCAAGTTACAACATTCTGATATACACATCCAAAATATAACGTGGAGCACGTGTCAGTGAAAATCCAATTAAGCCTTTTCTAGTAGTAGTGCTGGTGGCGTTGATTCGAAATGAAGAATTTAAATAATTATGGCGGAATCCACGCGACTATGGTAGTACCGTCGCATCCAAAGCGTATTTCGCACTCGCACTCAACTCTAGCATTCGATTAAATTTCTGGCTGTTTCTCGTCCTCCTCCCAACCACCCCTTCATCTCTTCTCCGAATATCTTCTTCCTGTCTGTCCTCTGCCGCGACCATCTCTCGAATCCAAGGCAAGTAACACAAGTCAAATACCGGGGTACGAATGATCTGAGATCGTCCCACCACGTTATTTCTAATTTCCTGTACCGCCGCGTCATATTGCACGCGAGCCTGAAGCAACGCCCTCGTGGTTTCCAACGGACTAGAACTCGGGGGTTCGTCGTGGCGCGCACGCGAAAGCTCTATCGCAGTTGACACGATCCGTTCATCTTGATCGTGATACCCAAACTGTCTATGGGGAAAGGTCGCGCGCAAGGCACGATATCCCAGAACGTCATCCATACCATTGAATGTAGTCTCTTCAAGGCCCATTTCCTACGTTCATAATTCATGAGCAAAAAAAGGCCTTCCGCAAGTCCGTGGTCTCTCACCTTGGGCGTGTGGACAGCTTTCCTCAATAGGTAGCAGTCTGCGAACGAAACTAACTCGGCATGGTATGCTTCTATACCACCTATCGAATATGTAGTTGACGCGTCAGAAGACTTTGAATGCCAGTCCCAAGGTAACGCGTCCTCAATCTGCTCGTCGCCTTGATAACATATTGCCGCCGCTGTACCCTTCTCATTTGCAGGACACCACAGCTGGAGATTATGAATAGCTCGACGAAGATCTGGATTATACAGGTCAATCTCGAGCGATGCGGGATTGTCATAAAACCGTGATAACGCGTTGCGGTCCAACAAGTAGCCTTCAGCGCAGCATAACGCCTGAAGGAAGGAAGTAGCGACAGTCGTGGAACAGAGTTGAAAATTCAATACGTCTTGCAAGGGCAGGTCTGTCAAAGGAACGAAAGATGTATCTGATACGAATAGACTTTAGAAAGGAAAAAGTAGAATGAATGAAATGCATACCATTACATGTCAGAATCACAGGTCGTTTACAGTCTCTGATTAAACTAATCAGAGCCCCCCAAAAACCGACATCCTCTTTGAACAAGACGTCTACTTCTTCTAGAAGAATTAAAGACTGTCGAGGTGTAGCCTCATGATCCTCCTTCTCCGCCCCAAGACCATTAACCTCTCCAATGAAGCCAAATCCGGTTACTGATGACGAATTTTCACGGTTATCATCATGCATCCCGGCCTGGTTCCCCTTGTTGGTCTTCTCTTTCCCGCGCGAAAATGCTGATTTCAATGAACCATCTCTTTTCATATTGGTTCCTGAATCTCGAAGTCGAGTCGTCTTTCGCACGAGATGATTCTTCCCCACTTCTCCAACAAGATGATCCAGATTGGCTCCACTACGTTTACCCACCCCTGGATAGACTTCGAAGACCTCCCATCCGAGTTCTTCTGCGCATGCATACACCGCTGCAGTCTTTCCACTGCTATGAGGGCCGCTGAGTAGGATAGTGTTGGTAAGACGATTCTGAAAAGAAGGATGCAATGTAGAACTAGACTCCGCCGAGTGAGAAGGTCGACGATACAATCGCGGAGTTAAATTTCGAGAGGTTTTTCCGTGTCGTCGAAAAAGTTGTCGATAGGCGGAGATTCGTCCTCGATAATATTATCAGAATAGACAATCCAGCTGTCGTCGTCTTCGTCAGAATCAATCCTTTGCCTTTTTCTGCTAGACTTTTTGTCAACGGCTCGAACGACATTTGGACGCTTGGTTCCCCGTTTTTCATTGGACTTTGCTTTTCCTGGCCTCCCAGAGCCTTGGGATGGAGTAGGAATACTGTCTTCAGGTGCGGAAGCGGTAAAGTTCACTTCCAATGCTGAAAGCCAGTCTCGGAGGAAGGTCGCCTGCTTTTCATTCCCAAGGATATGACCGGCGCGAGATGGCTGCCATTTGTCTGTCCAGAGTCTATGAGAAATATCATTCACCGTTTCATTTTCAGTAGTTGCAGTCTGAACCAGGTGAGCAATGACGGGATGTGATTGCAGGTGCTCTGCCGGAATAGTTGAAAGATGGGCCGTTCGAATGGAACGGGAACTAGAGGTTTCGACGCGCAATACATCCGTGGAGTCAGAAGTAGAGTCAACCTCGATAGGAAGGGGTATTGTGTCGGATGGGAGTGCCGAGGAGTTGGAGGCACATGAAGTATGACGGCGTGGGGGTAGGGCTATAGGTGGGACAGAAAAAGTAGTTTGCTGGCCACGAACATGCTGGGAGGCACGATCTGGAAATGGTGCTTCTCGATTGGAAGCACGGAGAGTTGTAGGAGTTACAGGAGAAATAGACGGCTCTTTACGGGTCCGGGGAGCGAATATGGAATAGACTGATTTGGGAGGAGGTCGGAGCGAAGGTCTGACAGGAGAAGAGTCCACGACAATGGGATTGTCCTTCACGCCTGTAGCGCTGGAAATGGACTCCAAGATCTGTATTTCAGGCGACGGAAAACGGGGTTGATTTGTATTAATACCCTGCGTGGGGGTGGTTTGTATGAAAGCGGGTTGTTGAATGGGTAATGCAGGTACTGCCGGGAGGGTCAGATTGAAGTAAAGGCTACAGGCAGGAGTGCCGTACACACCACTGAGTTCAGGAGAAGCGTAATCCAAGGCTAATTGCGACTCCGAGGCTACTTGAGGTTCCGGTCGCTCCTGCTGGACGTCATTGGGTGTTGCATTCGCTGAAGAAGCCACGGATGGTTTTTGTTTTTTGGGAAAGAGATCAAACAGGGTCTTCTGTTTTAGTTTCTGGGATAAAAATTAGCCTGGAGAAGTTGAGATACACTAAATGGTAGACGTACCTGCTTGCTCTTCGTCGAGCCTAAAGATACAGATTCTGACGCGTTATCTGAGCGGTTTTTATCCGTCATTGCGCTATCTGTTGTACAATATCGTATAAATACACCGACTAACGAACGAAAGCGAATGAAAGTTGAAACGAAACAATGAAGGAGAGTGGTCACGTCCCACGTGACAATCGCGACTTTCATTTCTTCTCTCACTCTACCTTGCGATGGCAAGCCGGCCTTCCCAGCAAGCTTCTCTAGAGTGGCTATCAAGAGAATACCACGGTGAATTCATTTGATCCATCATATTCACTGGCAGTCTTGAACCCAATAGATCTTAATGGGAGTCATATCGACGTCCTTGAAAATCCACCGACAGCCTTGGAATTTGCCAGGATCGTCCACATATCGCGACCTGTGCTCATAAGAGGTCAAATAAGATCGCTTTCACCGACATAGTACTTACCGTATAATCCGCAGGGTTCAAGATTCCAGCGTCCACTTCCAAATGGTCAAACGATTATCTGATCAACAAAATGGGCTCCCTCCCGGTGTCTGTTGCTGTGACTCCAAATGGGTTCGTATTCAACATGTATGCTATCTGCTTCCCAAGAATATGAGAAAAACAGTCGTGCAGATGCTGTAACACCAGGGCTTGATGGAAAGTTGTTTTTTGCAGAACCTGCTGTAGAAACGATGACCATGAAATTTCTGCTGGATAATCTATCGGACGATGGTACTATCGATTCCCTTCTTGATCGTTTCTCATTGGATGAAAAAACCTTCCCAGATGCCCATGCTGAAACATTCTACCTTCAATCTCAGAACGGAAACGTGTACTCGAGTAGGTTTTTCCAGGGACAAGATGATCCCTCAGAGTTTGCGCCACTGCGTCAAGATATACCTAGTGATGTAAAATGGTGTACTGAAGCACTGGGTCGGTGGCTTTCATCTGAGCTACCAATCGATCTGATTCCCTTCCTCTGTCAGACAGAGCACCAGAAGCTGTGAATCTATGGATAGGAAATGGCAAAAGTGTTTCCAGCATCCACAGCGGTATGTAAGGTCGTTTAACTCAGGCTCCTTATCCGCTAGATGCTACAGTAGATCCTTTCGAGAACATCTATCATGTTGTTCGCGGTACAAAGTACTTCACTCTTTTACCGCCCATGGACGGATTTTGGTTGGACGGTAAAAATCTTCCTTGAACCTTTCATTTTATTCAAGGATATGTTTCTAGAACGCTTATATCCACACGCAACTTACGTGCGGAACGGTAAAGGTGGTGATTTGACCCTACAGCCTTCTTCGGATACACCATCTGTTCGCTGGGCTTCCATCTCGGACCATCTTTCAAGACGGTTACCCCAAGAAGCTCATCCGATCCATCTCTCGGTTGGGGTTGGGGAAACATTGTATCTACCACCGGGCTGGTTTCACGAAGTCAGGCAAGCTGAGTGCGGAATTACCATTGCTCTCAACTGGTGGTACGACACATGTATGCAAGGTCATTCCTGGGTACTGTTGTCCTATCTAAGGGCTATCAAAGATGTACCACTGGGTAACGCAGAGGATGATTCAGATGAGACGATGTATTAATATTCGGAATGGGCGTAAGATATGCTACAGATGTACTATTACAGAACAGAGCAAAATAGATACAGATGCCAGTATTGTATTCAAAATACAACTAAGAACACGGATAGAGCAGTGTGTGCCGCTGGCAGGAACCCGTCATGCAGGTGTCCTAGGTGGATATTGACCGTAGCTGATATGGAGAAACCGACTGTCATGGTGCATAAACCCTCTCTCCAAGATAAGTTCTCCCATTTTCATCCAGCAACCTCTTTAACTTGACGGCAACTTTCCTAATACCATCCCGACACTCCTCCAATCCTTTCCAGGCCCCAGAAACACTCCAGCACTCTGAGCAAGCTTTCGAAGCTGCGTTCATCGTCTCGATATCCAATTCGCTTCTGACATGCAGCGCGACTATCACATCAATCAGCCGACTGAAGCCAACGAACCACGTATTGACTCCGTTGTCTGGATCCATGCAGCTATCGGCGATGAGATAGGAGGAAGACAAGGAGATACATTTGCGTAGTTTCTCTTGGTCGATGGTTTGTTCTCCAGGCCCGCCTCGAGACATTCGCTTCAGTACAGTAATTACGAATTTCCCGTAGTTTGTAGGTGGATTTTGCTCGGGCTATCAGAGAGAGAGAGAGAGATGAGCGAATATATATCATAAGAGAAATGGACTTACCAAGAGCGCTGGAAACTCTGGACATTCCTCTGAGCTATTCATGGCCATGGTGGAAAGAAGCGAATGAATTGGCTCCGGAGATTTGATGAAATCACACTGTTCGCTTTGGCTTCGGACGCTTCGACTCTCCCGCCATGGCTTCATTTTTGAACATCTTTTCTCAAATCACCCCACCTCCTTTCGTCACTCCAGAACAGTATGATGGCTTGGAGTATAGATGGAAGATGTTTGTTTTTCGACCTGCTTGTGAGTCTCTTGCTAATACAAAAAAAAGGGAGATACTGACGCGTAGACGTGTCAACAAGACTTTCAGAAAGAGGCGATTTTGCTCGGAGCTTTGCTCTTCTATGTAGTGCCCTGATTGTCCTTCTTTAAACCATACTAATCTTCATTTAGGTCGCCTTTTTCTTTATTGGTAGATCTATAAACACCAAGAAAGTCGAAAAATGGTGCGTTTTCTACTTGTTTAGGCTACTCAAACTCACATATCACCAGGGTAAACGTCCACGAAGACTTGCTCAAGAGTCAATTCAGCAGTCCGCATGTGAAGGGACTAGTGCGAGATGGTATGGTTACAAATATCCAACCAGAACTCTCAAGTTGATTCGGAAGTGTAGGATCTTCCGACTTCTTCACGTTTTCCACCGGAAGGAGGAACGTCGCTTCCCTCCATTCCATCTTTAGGTTGAGGCCGTATCACGACTTGCTTCAAACCATATATCAAGTCGTTTATTCTTTTGTGGACCTTCAGTACAATCCCAGGAACGACCTTCAATTGGACTTCAAGTTGCTTCCGTCCGCTCTTCCTCATGACTTTGTATGGGCCATCGTAGCCAAGGATGAGATGAAAAGCATTAAGGACAACAGATGGGATCTGGTGTGTTACATTCTACAAAGCTATTAATTTCTATCACTCATTTGTGTTGCAGACCTTCACCAAGACCACGGAGAATAGCGCTCTCCCGTCTAATATGTCTGTTATGTCGGGTAAGCCTTTCGACCATGATCCCAATTCAGCTGGACTGAGATATGCACTAGAATTCGCGGATGTGACCGAGAGTATTCTGAAGAATACTGCGTTACTTGATGCTCTCAAGGATCCGAAAATTGCACCCTATTTCCGTTCGTTGTCGGTAACTGATCAACCTCGCGAAAGGCCCACCAAACTGGATTCGCCGGAGAAACATGTCATCCTTGACCTGGTCTGCTCTTCGCCTTCCCAGGCTGTTGATACGACCGCCTTGGTCGCTGCGCTATTCCCTTTTATCGATTCCCTCTCAAAGATCAATCTTCGCCCAGAGACCAAGACGAAATTGAAAAAGGTCAGAGAGACGTTCGAAAAGTCGTTGAAGGTCGAAGCCGAGCAAGCAAAGAAGGAAGAGGTTAGTTCCTTCTTAACTTGAATTTAGAACGTATATTGACCCTTTTACAGTTGGACCAAGCGCGCGAGGATCAGAAAGCAGCGAAGCGCAAGGCTGAAGACGAAAGGGTATCCAAATTAAGTTCAGCTGAGCAACAAAAGGTCCTTGCATTCTTCTTTCTGTCCCACTTTAGATACTCATCCGTTTCTAGATCCTTGAACGTGAGCGTAAACGCTCCATTCGTAAAACTCAGGGAAAGACTGTTCGAAAATAATTTATTTTACATACCCCGCAATTGCAGTACTAGGAATGCATAGTATATGTATGTAGTTAAAATAGTACAGGTAATTATCCTCTTGCATCTTCATACCATAAGCTCGTTTGCAAAGCTCGAATACTAGTATCATCAAAGTTCTGCTTCGTACTCAGAAGCTGGCGCTTAGTTCTGCCAGTAATCGTTGCCCGCAGAACTTGCGATTGGGATGAAAAACTGCATGACTAACCGTCAACTAACCGTCGCGCACCAGCCACTTTCATCCCTAACATCAAGTTTGCATCAAGTAGATTTTTCCCCTCGGTGCAAAGAGCACTTCACGGGTGATGTGACCGGATGTGACTGTATCGTATTCTTCTGGTACTCTCATTTCTCATAGTATGCACAGACCCTTTGATCAGTAATTCCGTTACAACATCGCGTTGCCACTCGCTTTCAACGCGCGCGTCGCGCCAGGCTCACTTGGTAAAGCATGAGAATCATGAGAATAGAGCTGGATAAACGGCGGATGGGCAGGTATGTTCTTGAACTTGTAGATGATAGCCTTAGGCTGATAAAATCCTCTCAAATTGCAACTAACGCTCTGGTCCGGTCTACCGGGGAACATCCGGAGCTCTTCGGCAACGGAATGTTCAGATCACGTGCACGAGAAGTATTCTACCACGTGCACGAGAACGCTCCTATCGCAGCTATTTCTTGGTTCAAAAATCTAAAGCCGAATTACTGGCTCGAGAAGATGGTCCCCTTTGTGAACTGTATGCAAAGCTCTGGGGCCAGTCTCTTCCGAAGGGTACATTGTGGGATCTGAAAGACATAAATTGGGATGCATCTGAAGAACACTAAAGATTAATTCATGATACTCGCAGTCTCCTATAAGCAGACTCGAATATACACTGACGATCCGTTGGATGTGTGTATATAGATGATACTCGATCAATACGACTATATGTATCATTTCCCGAATTAAAATGACAGTGGCAAGACAGCATTCGCTCAAGGAGAAGGGCCTTACTCTTCTTAATGGGCGTTCCAATCTTGCAAGGCTAAGCTCTTTGTTTTTGTGATTCCCAAAGGATCGGTATTCCAGCCTATTCCAGGGATCAGCCCCTCAAGCAAAATGGTTCAAGCAGTTCAAGCAGTTCAAATTCCACTCATTCGAGATAGTGAGATAGTGAGGCATCCAGTCTATGATATGCCGCTCTTTATTGATGTTGAATTCGATACGCTCTTTGATCTGGGTGAGGCTGTGGACAGAATGGACGATGGAGATCCTGCCCCACCTGATGATATGGATATGGATGTCCAATAATGTATTGTCGAAGGACGAGCTGCGCGTGCATTGGAGGATCAGACTGGTACAGCATCTTCAATTCCTTCAATGCCAGATAAAAATTCTCTATGCTGTGTTCGATTTGACTACTATGCAACCGTAATGTACTTTTCACCAACCACCACTGAATCTTTGTGAATTTGCTTAGAAGCTCTTCCCCTGCCTCTAAACGAAATGAAAACAACTAAAATCATTATCGTTTATAATTCACTTCTAAATGTTAAATAACTAAACCTCACTTCTGTTTTTGTTGCGTGTCTGCTTAATAGCTACAGTTGAAGCGCTTGATCCATTATCGGTGCATGTAGAATATGAGAACGAAATTCTATCCATAGGTATATTGTATGTCCATCGAAAGCTAAGTACATAAAAGATAAATAATCCAAGGGTCCCAGTACTACAAGGAAGCAGCTTTCTCTATCTTCACGGGTGGAGGAGTAACATCCTCTGAAGTCTCTCGCGACCCCGGTGACTCTGCATCCACTTCATTTCCTTTCGAGGACGCTGTTGCGCCCCAGTTCGCTCCCCAGTTTGTGAAAAACCTGAGAAGCCACATCGGTTTGATAGACGGGTTTTGGACAACGTCTTCCAGGTCTTCCTTGGGTGGACTGATGAACGTACCTTCAGCGTCGATTCTCCGCTCTTCCTCTACCTCACTTTCCGTCTTTCCCTCAGAATCCACCAGTCTTTCTCGGCCATCCAGTGTCCATTGAAGTCGATTAAACCGGCCGTGTGCACCATGTACACCTTGAGGAAACCGTCGACCTCCAGTCCCAGACATCTTTTCTCGCATGGCCAAAACTTTTTGGCGCGGGGGACTGGCGATGTGCCACAGGTCTGGGACACGGAATTGTTCAGCCTCGTACCAGAGCATCTTCGTAGCTTGGCTAATCTTCATAGTATTCGCGCTGTCCAGATCAACTTCAGCGATAGCTTTGATATGAGATTCCAGCTCGGCGAGGTCAGGAAGATGAGAGTCGTAATGCTCGCGCATATGTGCGTTGGTGTCCGAGAGTTGAGAGGCGAGAATCTGTAGCGACGATAAGCCACGAAATGAAAATAAAATAAAATATCAACCTGCAAAGTCGCGACCACATTCCCAAGATGCTCTGCTCTTCTCCACATAATCAGATAGTAGCCACATAGTTCGACATCGATTCGCATTCGGTCGATTGGCAACACCTTGACCAACGTCTGGCGACGGTCATTGTCATTGGTTGTTTCCTCGTCGACATCATGTCGGTACATTGACAAGGAATGAAAACTCCGCCTCCGTCTGGGAACTAATCCCAACATCCTCCTCGTAGTCGCCTCCTCTTCGGGAATGTCATCTTCTAGATGATGCGGCTTTGATTTGATCTTATTGCCAGTGTTTTCTGTTCCGATGCTTTGCCCTCCAAGCGTGCTTCTCGAACGGCTGCGCTTGGCGACTCCTACTACATCTTCGTTCAACCACGACCTGGGTTTCTCCCCGCCTCTGTTTACATCAGCTTTCTGAGTCGGTTTGGCTGTAGAAGACCGCCTATGGCGATGAAAGTCCTCGAACATGTCCATCTCCTCGTCTTTACCCAGACGATCTTCACTCTCCTGGCCCTCATCAGTCGCGCTTGCATCGCTACTGTTACGCGTATAATTGCCAATACCCTGAACGTCATCTCTGGCGCTGACAGGGTCTGACCAGCTTGAGATTCGGCTAGTATGCGGGATACGATTTGCCGGCCACGGTCGCATAGGTGGATGACCTTTGCCCAGAGAGCCGAATGCTTCCACAATTCTCTTCACATTGTCAGAAGTCGAAGAATGGGTTTGAGCACTGGCTTCACTGCCTGGGTTTTGAGGGATATTTCTGCCAATTGAAGAAGCACGCGAGCCAGAGAATGGTGATCCCAGCTGCGACGAAATCTGTTTACTGGAAAGATAGTCGTTTGCCCATGCTTTTGGAGTCCTTGGGTCTTCGTTCCCGGAGTCCAATCCAAGGGTATAACCAGACCCGTAGCCCACAGGAGACGCTTGTCCGCTACTCAGCAGATCGTCGTCGTCATCCATGTTCCAAATTGGTGAATGTGGCTGGGAAACCAGATGGGATTGTGACTGGGAAGGACTGATAGCCCCAAATGAAGGCAACGTCATCTTTCCTCCAATGGATATCTTCGGTGCTGAAGGGGAGGAAGATGGTGAGTGTATCGGTGATGAAAATTCTCCTGGAACAAAACTGGGAATTGAAGGAGAACCTATGGGAGAAGGGTCTGGAGAGAGATCGATGATATTCGATTCAGCATGAGGTAAGAGCGTAGTGGTTTTGGGTCGCTGTTTTGTCAATTTGCTATCAATCTTAGACAATCTAGATGAAAAGTGTGAACAAGAGCAACGATAGCAAAATACGGCACACAAAGTCTCACCCAGTCCAACTTTCCAATTTGCCTCGAACTTTAGATCCACTCTTAGCCCACAATGCGCCAAAAGTATCTGCGCCGGGTGTAGCGAGCCCTTCCTCCTCGGTATCCCTCCCGTCGGACTTTTCTCCCGGTGGTAGCGAGCCGTATCTTCTTGAACCTGTACCAGTTATACTGGCTCTCCTGGCAAAGGTAGGAGGCTGACTTTCACGCCCAGGAATTGAAGCTCGCTTTCCACCTTTCGTACTGGAGTAAACATTCGAGTGAGAATCGGTATCGCCATCGCTCCAAAGTGACGGTCGAGCTTTGAAGCTTTTCGGGGATTTGGACTGGTGGCCACGCCATGACCCAAGTCCATCTGAAATTACACCATCTCGCTCCGCCGTATCTCGTTCTGCAGCTGCACGTTGGGCGCGTGCGTCTGATAGTTGAATGGTACGTTCGCGTTCGCGCTCTCGTTCTTCCGCCCTCTCTCTTAGTTTAACGACCATACTGACTCTTCCTGTCCAAAGACCTATCACCAGCCCACCGACTCCACCAACGCTGTCATCCTTGTCTTTCCTTTGCTTTTTCACTGAATCCTTTCCATCTACCACCTCCTTTTCGTCACCCTTCTGATCCCGATACTTGTCCGTAGAGCGGCCTTTCACTTTGGCCTTCACCTTCTTGGCTGCTTTGGAGAGATCATCGACAAGCCCATCGGACGATGACGAGGAAGAAGAATAATCAGCTTCCTTCTTCTCTCGCTCCCTCTTCAACTCCTTCTCTCGTTCCTTCCGCTCCTCCTTCTCTTTCACCTTGACTTTGTCCTTCTCCTTCTTCTTCTCCTTCTTCTCCTCCTTGTTGCGTCTCCTGTAGCTGGAGCCCTGGCCCACAATGATCTCGATAAACTCTTCCAAATCGGAGATAGGCATGAGTATACTGGCTGCACCAGAATAAGTGTTTCCACCTGTAAGACTACTAGCCAGTGTACCCGTTAATCCACTGGTTAGGCCCGTTTTCAGGCCAGAGGCGAGAGGAAGCGAGCCTCCTGGTAAGAGATGAGAATGGGGTGCTACATTGGGTAACCCAGCAATTGAAGACAGCCCATCTTTCCCAAGTCCATCGTCTTCCCGTGCAAGGGCCACGGAATCCTTTTTCCGATGGGCTTTTTGCTCCTTACGCACCGCCCTTCGTACTTCAGGACTGCTCTTGAGCAATTTGGTGTCATAGGCGGAGAAGATGGTTTCGATTAAGGAACGCGTCAGGGGGGCGGTATCCGCGCGGACTTCTGGGATGGAAAAGTTGTCCGTGGAGGGGAACCGCGTAGACAACTCTGCTGAAGGATCGCCAATAGGAGAAGTAGTAAGTGCGGAGTGAGCGGAATCGACCCGTGAGATTGGTGTGTGGAAGCCACTCGTTGGAGGCGTCGGCGCGGTTAGAGCCAACGTTGGGGTAGATGTACCACTCAACCTCTCTGCGGAGAAGGCTGCGTGAGGGACGCGGCTTGTATTTAAGGCGCTTATCGGAGAGGTAGTGGAACTGGTAGGAGAAGCTGCGGAAGTGTGTATTGTGGGGACAACAGGTAGAGAGTAGGCATGGCTATTGACATCACTAGAGCCATTGGCATGTGCTAAATGGGCAAGCTGGTCTTTCAGGAATGCGGGGAAGGGTGGGATGTGAGGTGAACCTCCATGACTCGAATGACCGATACTCTGTCGTGGAGAATGCGAAGCGTAGGACGATCCTTTTGAGGATGTTGAAGTCAGCATTTGGGAGGGAAGCAAAGAATGGGACGAGTGAGTGGTAGAGTTGCTGGTAGTGATATATGAAGCAAGGGCACGCGTAAAGAGACGTGGATGGAGGAATGGATCTTTCGGAATGACCTGTAAACATAGGTTAGTCTTGGGCAGAGTGGAGGAAATCAAAGCCCTTACATTGGTACCTCCGCTGAGCCCAACCAGTCTGTTTCTGACTGCTAACACAAGACTTAACAAAGAAGCAACAGTACTGGGGTCCGCTACACGTTCCATCGGACCTAACCCTTCGACCAATTGTTCTCCTATTTCCTTGGCCCATCGCTTCATTCCTTCGACAGTGAAGTCGCATAAGAGACCGTCGAAAGACGTTGACGTACAGTAGCCGAATATATGTAAAGACACCTGTACTAGCTTGACCAGCTCTAGGACTGTGTCATTGAACAGAATAGGTGCTTTGCCGGCACCAGAAAGATGATTGTCTGGCAAGTAGTAAGTCGAAATGAACCGATCCTTTGTTGTGTCACTTGGTTCTTCAAGTGTTAAACCAGAGCGGCCGCTGCATCCCATGCGTAAAAGATTGATATTGGTATAGAGTTGCTGTTTAGCAGACTCTAAATCTCCACCAGGGATCTGGACGATAGTATAATCCGACCGAAACTGGGCAAGGGAGGTTACCAGCAAAGTACCATAGGGTGTTTCTTTTGGTTTCGCGTGGCGCCTCAACAGAGCCAGTGTCGTGTCCCAGTCAGTCTGAGATGGCGGAGAAATAGCAGTACACTGTAATCTAGAAGAAAACTACATAAATAAACTCAAGAACCAAGATAAGAAAGGTACCTTGTGAGTTGGGTCACCAGTATGAACCATTAGAATCGGTACTTGCTTTCTGTCTTGGACCCAATTGTCCACAGCATACATCTGGTAACCCTCCAAAGTTATTCCATCTTGCGTCGAATTCCATCTCGGCAGTACAATTGGTAGGAGCAGTGAAAGAGCCATTACAGCAAATTTCTTTAGTAATTTCCGAGTTGATTTTGGCCAAGAACTGCGCATTTCTAGAGTTTAGCACAGTGAGGCATGAGTGTGGCGGTAGTATCAAAGAAGGAATCAATCAACTCCGGAACGGAGACGGAGACGGTTACGAATTATTTGACATATTTTCATTCATAAAATCGACCTAATTTCCCTTGTTTTTTCGACATGTAGTAAGTGCTGTACTGTAGTAAGTACTGTACGTGTACAGTCTACTTATAATTCTTGCGCGTCATCCATGGGCGATAAATGCCAGTAATCGGAGCGCCAGATGATCGGGCTGTGGGAGAGTTACAGGTCAATAATATAAGCGCTCACTCTACTAGATCGTTACTACTCTCATCAACATCAATGGACCCATCCTCTATTAAATCTCTTTTATTTTGCTCAATATGCAACAACCCTCTCTCTAATCCTTCGACATTGCACTGTGGTCATACTATCTGCAACAAACATAGATCTTGTACTCTGCACTCTCCTCCAGTTGATTCTGAGAGAAAAGTTGATGTATCGGCGCAGAAAATCATCGAACTCGTAAATCGGCACTCTGTCCTTGGTGACAGAAATCCGGACGAGGATGATGGGAGCCCTGGACGGCCTCAAAAACGACCTCGGACCATACCGCAAGATGAGGACGACCAAGAAATCGATCTCCTGGCGCATCTCCGCTCAGAATCGGCTCGACAACGTACTCTGCGTCATGACGAACCCGTCATCCCTACGCAACCACGCTTGCAGCCTGACTCGGCTTTTGAAAAGGACCTTGTCACAGAACTCAGCTGCGAGATCTGTTTCTCTTTGCTCTACGAGCCAGTCACGACTCCATGCCAGCATGTGAGTTTTCCCCCTACTCCCGATCCGAGCCTCTTCTGACATCAATATATAAAAGACATTCTGTTCGCGCTGTCTCCATCGCTCATTAGACCATAGTTCCGTCTGTCCTCTCTGCAGACAACAGCTACCGGGATTTGCATACTTCCAGAACCATCCTCCTAACGAACTCATGTTGCGAATTAGTATGTCTTGTGCTTTCTTTTTTCCCTGATCATTCATTCATATCTATTCTAGTCCTTCATTCTTGCAGATCTGCATACGAAGAGCGGGGGGCAGCTATCGAAGCTGAAGAGCACAATGCCCGTCTCGACACTCCCATTTTCGTTTGTCAGCTTTCCTTTCCCGGAATGCCCACCCTATTGCACTTTTTCGAGCCAAAGTATCGACTCATGCTTCGCCGATGCCTTGCTTCCCCTTGGCCGGCTTTTGGGATGATCATGTCTTCGTCGGCATCCTCATCTTCCGCCTCCTCTTCCAATTTGAACGGCGGCGATCAAATCGAGTATGGCACTATGCTGGAGATTCGTAGTGTCCAGATGCTCCCAGATGGTCGAAGTATGGTTGAGACCTGGGGGGTATGGAGGTTTCGGGTTTTGGAACGAGGACTCATGGATGGGTACGTTGTCGGACGGGTAGAACGGATCGATGATATACCAGATGAGGACGAGGACGAGGAAATCGCAGGCACCACGGAGGTCCCCCCTGTAGCGGAAGCCCCCAGCTCTCGTCCTTCCGCATTACAACGTCTCACTTCTAGAATTGCACCGACCGGAACCGGTAACTCAAGTTCTTCCCCATCAGGTTCACATTCACATTCAGGAACTCCTAATGTTGGACCAAGTTCTTCATTACATATTCCGACGCCTAATCCACTACTTGCACTGTCTACCTACCATCTCATTGATCACTGCACCTCATTTCTCGCTCAATTACACACTTCAACTACTCCCTGGGTAGTTCAACGTCTCTCCTACACCCACGGTCCACCCCCTCCCTCAGATCCGTCGGACCCTGCTTTTGACGCCGGAACGTTCAGTTTCTACGTCGGAATGGTATTGCCGATAGATGAATGGGAAAAGGCCAAGCTCCTCCCGATCCGGAGCGTACGAATGAGGTTGAAGATGTGCGTCTGGTGGATTGAAGGTCTCAGACAGAATTGGTGGTTCGAACGCGGATGTGTAGTGCTATGACCGCAATGGTTCTGTTATTTCTTTTGACGTTTGTGTGTGTGCTTTCATCTCTTTCTGCATGTTTTTTTTTTGCTTCCATTTATTCCTATATCGCATCCATCTGCCTCCATCAATAACCTCGTAACCTTCTTGCATATCTCTTGATGACTTTGACAAGCACAAGCTGGGTTTCAACTCTCATTGCATACCGATACCGATCTGCTCCCTGGTCAAATCACGCTACCGATTGACGTCACCCGATGGTGGCCTCCAATACCCTTGTCCATCTTAGCATCACATCGCGCACACATTACTGTATTCCCTCCCCTTTTCCTTGGTTGTCGCTCCTCTCCGCTTTCTCTCGGATTCAAATTCATCTACCACACTCTTTTTGTTACTCTACTACATTTGTAAATTTATACTCATCTAAGTATTGCATATCTCTGTTTATTGGACTTGTTTCCTGGTTTCTTTGTTACAGTATCCCACGTCTGTAGAGTTCCCTGTATCGATTGTTGTTGTACACATATCATTTTATACCAGTATGTATGCATCATAAACTATATGTAGAATAATTTCTGTGTTTTACCCCGCTCTACGTTCCAGAGCCTGCCATCCCTTTCGTAAACCCATTTTTTCAATCAGCGCTGCGGGCATACAGTAAACTGGATCAAGGTCTACTAAACCTGGATAGCCGAGAATCGAGAGGCCTAGCCAAACCAAAGGGTAGCATTAGGGAGGGAATCGAAAGTCTGTATTCCGCGGTACATACCTGCCACTCCGAAATGTGTGTGGAAGACGTCAACCATATCGCCAGGCCTATCGGCGATACCACCGCCCTCTGGATCCTGCGCAAAAGATCAATCGAGACGGAGGGTAAGTATCGCACAAGAATCACCAACCTGAGCCGATAAGATGAAAGAGGTTAATTTGTCGGAGTTGATATAATGTACCTTCTTCAGCATCGACAGTGAAGCCAGAACCCAAAAGCTATAGCAAACCTGAGAGCCTGAGGTAAGAAATGTCGCATTTATCGGAACCTAGAAGCTCACATCCTCTAGTTTCTCTGGTCTTCCATTCAGGCCACCATTGGGAAGTTGCCTTTCAGCTAACCACCATGAAAGTGTGGGTGTGTCGATTTCGTCAAGTTTATCGAGGATAGTTAGAGCCGCACAGCACACGAAAACTAGACTCAAAATCGGGAATTCACTAACCGCCCTCGAATTAAACATTCAAAGTAGCTGGCTTACCTTGAGCAGCATGGCTCTCCGCTCCGACGCGGCTGCCGAATCCACCGTCAAAATTTCTACACTGGACGATGTACCCAACTGTCTTGTCCGCATCCAAATCTCCTAAACGCCCCAACAACGACAGTGCGTTGACGGCGATGTACGAAAAACGGGTATCGATCTCGCCAAAGGAATCACCCGCAAAGACTCCAGATGGCTGTTGAAGCGATAAAATGACTAAAAGTACGTGTTTATGATCAGCGGAGAATGAAATTCTGAACCAGAAGCGTACATTTCACTACGCGATCGATGTCCAACCGGTCTATAGCGTCCTGGGTGAGGAGGATCTGAATTGCACTTAGTGTTGACAGGATATGCGCATCATGGTCCGGGTGTGCACCGAACCCGCCTAGAATTGTTGGATCAAATCGAGGACGCGGTATTTGCAAGACTTTGAGATATCCACCTGCTTCTTCGTCCCAGCAGCTCATAACATACTCAACCATCTCATCTCGATCCAATGCGTCACGATGATTCATTGTACAGAGAGCAGTAAGGCCCCAGTAGATAGCGTTCATGCGCAGGTGCGCAGTGAGATGGTACATTAGATCATCCTTGTTCTACGAGATCGTTGATGCTAGTATTCTTCAGAAATGTTGCATGGACGTGCCTTTCCGAGATTTTGGATGTATGAGACGTGAAGAGGCACTAGCAGTGTATCTAGTTCTTTGGACATGGCGGTAAGAAACAAGAAGCGATTGGCGCCCTGATTGTTGCCCGTGATTGTCGCCCGTGATTGTCGCCCGTGATTGTCGCCCGTCGCAGTCAAAGTACAAAATCAGTTCTCTTTTACTTGTACAAGTTGCAACAAATGACTGTCTATGTTTATAAGAAGTAGTGACCTTGGCAACGTTATATCCATCCTATGCTCTCCACGTATTTTATGTTTACAAAGCAGCAAGGCTAGTCGACGGCCACACACTGCCAGGACGCATCAGTACGGAGAAATAGATGCTGCATAATGGACACTACTCACTATCCATCGTCCCCCCGTCTGAAACCATATTTATTGACAAATGGATCGAGCTCTTTAGGTCCGCGAGAACCGTAAGGGTAATTGACTGGACGGGGTCGAGGACCGGAGAGACCGTCAATCCAGTGAAGAATTGGAGTGAAGATCTAAGTACCAGATACTGAGCTTCAAGATGAGCAGGAATGACTCGAGAAATATACCGACCTTCCAAGCGACGTCCAGCTCATCGTGACGAACAAAGTTGGAGTGGTCGCCCTTCAAAGCATCGAGGATGAGAGCTTCGTAGGCCTCTGGTATGTGAGCGTCAACGAATCTCCTCTTGTATGTTAGATCCATTTCCGTGGGCATGGCACGAGTGTACAATCCGGGAGTTTTCGCGTTTAGCTTCAAATAGACAGCTTCGGAGGGTTGAATACGGATCACAAGCTCGTTCCGGGCAATGTCCTTGAAGATACCCTGCGTGACATCTTTGAACTGTATACGAACTTCAACCTTGGCTTCATTCAATGCTGTAACGTGAACCGAAGATCAGATAATGAGCTGTAAGCCACGGTATAGGAGACAAACCTTTGCCGGCCTTGAGAATGAAGGGAACACCTTCCCATCGAGGGTTGTGAATCCAGAGCGTGGTAGCAGCAAACGTGGGGCAAACAGAGTTGCGAGGAACAGTGTTATCGTCAAGGTAGCCGGGCTTCCCGTTGGCGGCAACGTATTGACCGAGAAGGACATCGTCTCTTTCGATAGGTGGAATAGCACGAAGGACCTTGACCTAATTGCAGATGTGAGAAGATGATATTGATACAGACTTGAGACCAAGATACCTTCTCGTCCCGAATGTCCTCTGCTGCAAAGGACACTGGGCGCTCCATTGCCAAAATGCTAAGAACTTGCAACAAGTCTGAGGGAGCAGACGTGAGTGCCGATGGGCAATCAAGTTATCTACACTTACGGTTCTGCAAGATATCTCGAATGATACCAAACTCGTCAAAGTAACCACCTCGGCCCTCTGTACCGAAGGGTTCCTTGAATGTGATCTGAACGTTGCTGATCGAGTTCTTGTCCCAGCAAGCGCCCATGGCCACATTCGCAAACCGGAGAACCAAAAGGTTCTTGACCATCTCCTTCCCGAGATAATGGTCAATACGGAAGGTCTCATCTTCCGTCCAGTACTGCTTCAAGGATCCCAAAAGCTCACGGGCAGAGTCGGTATCCTTACCGAAAGGCTTCTCGACGATGATACGATTGATACCGCCCTTGGTAACATAGCAGTGTTCCTTGAGGTTCTTGCCAACAGGGATGAAGACGCTGGGAGGAAGGGCGAGGTAAAAGAGACGATTACATTCTTTGGATTGGTAGTGGGATTCGATCTCTTCCAAGTGCTCGTTCAACTTATCAAAAGCGCTACCGTCCTCGTAGTCTCCAGCGACATACGTCAGTATCGCCTTAAAGTCGTCGACCGCCTTTGCGATTTCGGGATCGTCGTTGGGATTTTTGATGTATGAGGTACTACGCTTTAGGAACTCTGCATGGTCCATTTTTGTGCGAGCATACCCGACGATCTTCACATCCCGAGGGAGAAAGCCCTGGCGAAAGAGACCGAAGAGAGCAGGCAAAGTCTGACGAAAAATGAGCTCAAATAATCAATCAAAGGATGGAGATTTCAGCACTTTTTTCTTTGCAAGGTCTCCAGAAGCACCCAAAACTATAGACCCAGTTAGCAATGGTACCGATAGCCCCAGGATGAGACACTTACCGATAACAATAGTGTTATCCTTGAGTTCTTCATGGGATGTTTCCATTGAAGGGATAGTCCCAGACATCGAGCGTTGGCGTGTCATGTTGGATGAAGAGATGGAAGAAGAAGATAAACGGCAATGAACGGGCTCGATGGAAGAGGCTAGCGAAAGTGATCACTCAGCTATGTCATCTAATTATGCCGCGATCATTCCGAATCTGACGGGTAATCTTATCTAAGTAAGTGAAATCTTATCTGCTTCATGAACTTATCTGACGGCGACCAAATCATTGAAAGGTGAGTACTAAGGCTCTCGGCTCAACTTATGTCTAATTAGCTGTTAAAAAGCCTCAGAGAGCTCGTCTCTCCAGCTTACGCCGACACTGATGCTCAATCACTGCTTGTCCGGTCTTCTGCCCTTGTTTCTTGTCTGAAAACTCTGAATCGAACTGCCAATACCGCTACACGAACAAAAAAGGATGAGACCACCGCTGCTCGGCAGGAAATGGACCAATCGCATCTAGGACTCCAGAATCTACTTTACGAGAAGAGGCATTTGGAGAGAGAAATTGAGAAGTGCCGGCAGTTTGCGTATGTCCTGCTTGCTTGCTCTCCCAAGCCGGGCTGTTGACCGAGTGTACATTCAGTTCTGTATATCAAGATATCCCGCTCTACGGCTTGGACGAGTTTGAGAGGTTGGCGCCGGAGGAAGCGAGAACTTCTACTGTTCTCTCAGACGAGCATCAGCTTATGTTGAACCGTCTTAGTTTTGAGCTTGCAGAACGCCAACGGTATGCCAACTTTTCCCGTATCCTTCCCTTTTTTCTTATGTGCCCGTATCGTAGGCTTGATTTCAAGAGACGCGAACTTTTGCAGGCAAAGGAAGAATTATTAAAACAGTCCAAGACGAATATGAGCACTATGGACAGTGTTAAAGGACATATTGACGCGCTTGTGAAAGTAAGGGAGCTCTCACTCACGCATGTATTTGCTACTTACATTCTGTCGACAGACCGCCTCGGAAATACAGAAAAAAGTTGATGACCTTGTGCAGCCACTACCTGTTCTCGATAGTTCGACCCCAATGTCGATTGGCTGATATCAGAACTGGTAATGGAACAGAGTACCGTCCAGTTGGTTCTTAGCGTCGATACAGCTAGAAATTGATAAATTCTACATAGATTGCTATGGGACTGATACTACTGCCCAAAACCCAATTAAATAACACAAAATAATCAAAACAGCACCTTCATGAATGATATCGAGAGATAGGATGTAAAAGATAGAATGTAGTATTATACAAGAGCGTCAATAAATATGACAAGGAATATGCGTTGGTCGTAAATGCAAGGGGGTGGTCCGAGGAAATACTGTCTTGTAGTTCACTCGCCGTCGCTGATACTGCCAATATCACTCATCTCCTCGTCCTCATCCTCGTCTTGACCATCGGTAGCCGCATCTGCGGCTTCCTTTGTCGCAAATCGTTGTACGTACTCTGTAACCCCGCTCAATCATTGCTTGCGACTTGATCCGCTACAAAGGCACTGACCTTTCACCTTGGCATCGTACTCCTTCGGATGGCGCATAAGCAACGCTGCTGCCTCTCCGTTCAAAGGATCATTGGGATTTGGGTATCGCAAAAGTTGTGGCAGAAATACTTCGAATATGTTCATCATATCTAGCACTGAATGAGCTACAATGCTGGTAAAAGACCAGATGTTAAACTCACCGAACATTGGAGACCATGTCTGATTTATAACATCCAAGCACACTGAACCGCTTCTGTTGGAGGAAAGTATAAGTCCAAGGTCCCCGTCAAGAATGAATGGCCGTACAATTCATCGATATTTGGATGGAAAATCTTGTTCATGAAACCAATACTTGGAGATTTGTAAGGATACTGGTCTGGTAGCTCTACGTGGATCTTCCACACTCCGTTGACGAAAGGTGCTGTTAGGTGGGGTTAACAAAGAACTCCGCGATACTGCAAGCAACGCACTTTCTTCCGGACCATGGAAACGAACATAGAATTCCTGCATACTATCATTCACTAGAGATACATCGTAGTCGGACATGAGCCTTGATTTTGGGTCAGTCGAAAGCTTAGAATAAAGAGATTCGCTCTCGTACAGTCGCATAACGTCAGTTTCGATTCTACGTTTGCTTTGGCCTGCGTAGATAACAGAAGGATGTTAGTTTGAAAGCATTTAGGCTATAACAAAACTTATCATATCGAGAATTGAACGGAGGGGACAGCAGTAAATCTGAGTGGTAGAAGGTAGTTAAGGATAAGAAAGGCGCCCTTAAATAGACCTCGGTTCCGTGTGCCGACAAATGTTTCTTTCCCGCACCAGGCGGAATTCCGCCATGTTTTCATTGATAACTACTCAAAAATACGAATATTCCTCGAAAATGCACAAAATATCATCGTCTGAACAAGGATATGGTCGTGCTCCACCTCCGCTACTAGTCAGACTATGGCCGGAACCTTCATGGCCTAGTCCCCCAGTAACTGCTCTCCACCCCAAGTTAACGGCTGTCAGGTATATCGATGAATTTCCGGGCTACCAGGGAATGAGAAGGAGCTTACCGATCCAGAGAAGCCCAAACCCGATTATCAGTGCCATCTCTTCTTGCATCTCACTCATAAGGTATCCAGGTCCTTCTCCATGTCCTTCTCCACGCCGATGGTTCATGGCAATTCTATAAGATATTATGTGCCTGTTCGTCCTGATTTTTTAGTTCCGTCACTTACAAGAGCATGAAAGCTGATACTCCAAGGATAGCCACAGAGGTCTGGGTTAGATGCAAAGCATCTGTACGGAATAAGTCTTGAGCGAAGCTACATAACGCATACGAGACCCACATTGCGAATTCAACAGTTTTGTTGCCAGATGCCCAAGGACAAGAGCAATACCAACTAGGGAAACAAGTTCAATCGATTTCCAGCGACAGGCGCAAGTTATCACTCACTACAGACCGTCGAACGGATAGGATGATCACGAAATAAGGGCATATTTAGAGGATAGATGGGGGGATAATTGTCCTATTATTGCGCTAAACAATGAGGCAGAGCATTCCACACGACACGACTATAACGCGAGGCATCCACGATTTTTGATCAACGGCTAACGAAATGAAAGGTTATTTCCCCAACACATGTCAAACTTCATACAGACAATGGTTAAAAACGAGCATGCATTGGTAAAATCTATAATAGATATGTCAAAACTAGATGAAGCAGTCGTGTAAAATGTCCATGGATAATCAAACGGGAATCTGTGTAACGGTTGGGCCGTTTGCAGATGGTTGAATCACAATCGATTGACCGGGCTGCTGAGCACCAGGCTGAACGTATCCATATGGAGCGTATCCCTGATAGTAAGGGAATTGTACCATCGGTTGTGTCGTCCTGTTGTAATATCCCGGAAATTCGCCATACCAGCCAAGTTCTGTCGATATCGAGTGAGAATCAGTGTGAAGATGCATAAGCCAAGTTCTATTACCTTGGACAGGCTCATTCCAAATGTTCCATCGCCCGAATCTCTGCGCTTGAGTTATAAGCTGCAAGAGAATGATGAATGCAAAAGAGCAGAGTACGAAAAACCATCCAGCTCATAGCCTGTAAGAGATATCATCCATGAGCTTGTTGTATGCATGCAACAGAAATAATATCATCCCTGGATGACCTTCATTTCATAGCAGTATGATCGACCGGATACTAAAGCACAGATATTAGACGCGATGGGAATGGGCAAGTAGATGGATCAAAGCTCACTGCTTCCATTTTTTGTTGCCGTACGCTGGCCACCAAGGGCATCACACTGAATACTTCCAATAATATCACTGAAGCGAGAGAAATATCGGAATATGAGCGGAGACTGAACGGTTTTGAACTGACGTGGACCATGACCCCATCGCCAGCCAAATTGCCCACAGCACAAACAGGACTATAGCTTCAATTCGCGGTTGAGACCATTGTAACCTGTTCAAAGATGTGATCAGGAAATATCTGGACAGAGGGCATCTCGCACGTTGACAGTAAGATGAAGAGCGTGAGTGACGGGACTACAAGCGCAAAAATCGTGAAACCCGCTGTGCATTTTCAGTGCATGTCGTTGAAGATTCTCAAGGAAAACATACCATGGAGTGATGGTAGAAAGATGGCTGCAAAATGTGCAGCCAGACCCAATACTGTGCCTACGTAGTAGTTGGTTTTAGATGGATGGATGAGGGGGAACTAGAGCGGTGAAACCTGAAAGCAAACACACAGAGACTTTGCATGATCAGTGCGTCGATCCCTTGAAAGTTTGCGGCTACTCACTGAAGAAAGTAAGTCGGTAGTTGGCAAAGCGTACGGTCATAACTCGTAATAGTCTTTAAAGTGGATGGGTGTCGCGGGCAGGATGTAACAGAAAAAAAAGCTAATTATAATGAAACTCGGCCCAGACGGCCAGAGTTTTGAACAGCTTTGAACCATATCAACACGTGTTCGCGCCTAGACGTCAAGCGCGCGACGCGCGCGCCGAGCAGAGGAGAACCTGCAACCAGCACATGTATATTCCACTATTTACTCTAAGTTATTTACAATGATGACAAGTACATAAAACCCAAAAACGCGTAGCAAGATAGATAGCATCATGAACTCATATCCCATTAATTAAGTAGCAGCTACTACCGTCTATTCGGATTCCTCATAGCTCCATTGTCAAATGACTCGGTTGTTGAATCGAGAAGAGAAGAGCCAGAGGATTGGGGCTCGTGTTTCGGTGCAGTGTATTTGTGGTTCATTTGCGATTGATAAATCTTCGCTGGATATCGTGTCGGTTCCCGTCTGTCTCGCTGGGAGTGAGATTGACCACGAGAATGGCCACGAGAATGTCCGCGGGACTGGCTTCGATGGCGTGTATGACTCCTGGAAGGTTTCTCGGTGTATTCTGCGGCTGCGTTTCCAGTAGGGAGGATACCACTTCGAGAACGCTTGTTATGGTCTCTCCGTTTACTGTATTCGTTGAACCAAGCGCATGATGTGACTGGTCCGTACCACATATGCTCGTCGCCCTTGCGATGTCTCCGGAGTGCAAGGAAGAATAAGCCAAACGCGAAGATGAGAACTGATAGGGGCATATAAGTAACGCCGCAGAAGAATCACGGCAGACGACGTACGCAACGAGGCGTTGACCAATGAAAAGGCGTTAAGTACGCGGTACATTGCTTGGTACTGCTCGGTGTGGACTGAACGGAGAGGTTAATGAATGGAAATAATCGCGGAAAAGGTCGAGCACGTACAGCTAGCAGAAGAGGCATCTAGGACTTCAGTAGAAGTGGCGGAGGCAAAACATTCAACGTCCGCGGATTGGGAATCGGATGAAGCCAAGTAAACTCCCAGTGCTGCAAGTGACGATGAGAAGATATCTCAAAGGAGAGTTTCAGGTTCCTCACCCAACCAGAAGATACCAGCTAGAGCAAGAGAGGACAGTTCCATTCTAGTTGAGATTGGGTTGCGATCACGGAAAAGGAAGCTGAAGCCCAATCTTTGAATAGATATTAGCATCGCAGAGATAGATAAGGATGAACAGGACTTGCAAAAGAATGATAATCAAAAGACTGGCGCTACCGACGAACAGTGCGAATGGCACAAAACGAGCTTAAGGACAAAGGTTTAAGAAGCAGCACAACTTGGGACAGGCGTTTGCTACTCACTGAGGTCTGACGAGGCCAATACTGCTTCAAAGTGACCAGCCATTGCTAGGCAGATCACGGAGAACAAAAGGGCAGCAACTATGGAAGAGAGCTTCAATGAATGAAGACAATAAATGCATAGTAAGACGTACGATAAATTCCGCCACGGATACTGTTAAACAGAGAAGGCATGCGGGATTTCTTCTTGGAGGTCAAAGGATGGGTGGAGGATTTGGAATCATTGCGTCTTATATCGGAGGACCTCATGATAAACCGTTAGAAATTTTTCGTACACGAGGCAAACATGAACAAGAGGGCAGTTTCGATGGAAGGTGAGCACGCTGTGCTGAATGAACGTGAATGTATCGGTCCAAAGGGTGTCGCAAAAGGAAGAGAAGCCGGGTCAAGTAGAAATCGTCAGAGGATGGTGACAATTTGCTGCCAACCACAGCGCTAACGAAAATTTTCTTCCGCTTCAATCTATTTTGGTCGTCTACATAAGCGCCTGATCTCGATCATGATCGATTACTTTAAATAGCCGCCGGGACTTTTCTCAGTATTATATTTACTGTAGAAGACTATATATAAGCGTAGACTAATCAACGGAGGCGTCGTTTTCGTCGCTGCTCCTGGGAGAAACGCACAAGGTTTAGGAGGACACGGGCGCAGCCCTGAAATAGAACCCTGCACAACGACCACCAACTCCATGTCGTTCTCAATTTGTCAAACACTCGTTGCGAAGCACAACCCCAATTTCCGCATAAAATTTAAGGCATTGCGGGTTCATAAGTGTAGCGGGGTTCACACTGGTGAGAGGAGCACCATTGATGATCTTCATTCAGCAATGATTAGTTAGCGATACAAGGAGATATTTAGTTGTTGAACATCAGTACCTTCTTTACAAGCACCTCGACACGTTTTCCGTTGAGAGTATAAGGGATTTCTTGTACCTGTACAATCTAATGATGCAACGTTCAAAGCAGTCACCGACATGTACTCATCACTCACCTTGCTTGGGACATGTCGAGGAGTTCGCTTTTGCCGTATCTGAGTCCGGACAGCATCTATCAAAGTAGGTGACAGTTCTTGGTCTTCGAAGAGTTTGACGAAAAGAATAACCCGTTCGTCCACACCATTGTCAATACTTTGGCCAATTGCTATACAATCCTCGATGGAATCAGCAAAGCAACTGTCAATTACTTCGTAGATTTCTGCGGAGCCAAAGCGCACTCCGCCAGGATTTCTGTGATAGGTTGAGCGGGAGATGCTTTGAGCAAAGCGGATAAACGCACAAGACTCCATCCGAACGTCCAAGCATAATGACTCCTCCGGCATTCCCTTCTTTCGATTGGGTGATGAGAACGTGATCTCCGTGGTCTAGAGAAATAGAGTTCTACATGCAGATCCCAAAGATTTGGAGATGCAACTCACACCAAACGCCATTGGATCCGGAGAAATAAGCATCCTGGAATCTCAATTGAGCGGCTTTCACTGCTTCTTCTGTACCAAATCCAGGCAAGGGCCAGAATCCGAGTGGCATACAAGGGAATGGTTTTACACAAACAAGCTCTCCTTCAATACCAGGAGGATTTACAATTCCTTGTGGATTATAAGATTCAACGGCCATTCCTAGCATGCGACATTGGATCTCTCCCCTGAAGACAGGCAGCGCGCTGTTCATTCCTATAAGAAACGTCGCGTGAGATTCAATGCCACGCGTAACGTTAGAAAGAGAACATTCCTGCGAAAAGGGAACATATGTCTGTTCCACCTGAATGAGACGTTGATATCAGTTACTAGAATCTTGAAGTTGATGGGAAGAATTTCTTCACCCGTGATAGATCCTAGCAAGATATTCGGATGAATATGCTCGTATACATAGTCAAACAGCGGTGCTGCGAGCGGAGATCCAGTGGAATAAATGTGTCGTAAACTGTGGAGAGAATGATGTTCCCGAGGCCTATATTTTTTCTGTGTATATAGGGGGTTAGTTTACATATGTTCAGAACGGGGTAGATACATACCGAGAGCTGATCAATGTATTTGGCGCTGGTTCCAAATATTGTAATCTCTAATTGGTCTACAAGATTCCACAGGAATGCTGGATCCCGCAAAGGGGAACCATCTAGGGTAAAATGTTATGAGAAAGCAGTCCGACAAAACCATCAAACAGCTTACCGTATAACACCAGGGTACAGCCCGAGGCCAAACCACTGACAAGAAAATTCCACATCATCCATCCGCTGTGAAGAGCGGCATTAGAAAGGGTTCGCCGGACATGACGGCGGAAATAATACGGACGTTGTAGTGTAATAAAAAAACACATCATCCGATTGAAGGTCGGCGCAGATGGAAAGCTCCTTTCGAGATTGTAGAAGCATACCACCTGCTCTGTGTACTATTGGTCTGGAGATACGATTATTAGCGCCAAGCGGAAAGTAGCATGAGAATACCTACTTTGGGCGACCTAGATGATAGGCATTCGATCCATGCTCGAAGTAAAGTAAAAAATAGAGTACTCACCTGTGGTACCTGAACTAAAAAGAATCCATAAAGGGTCGTTGAAAGACCCGCGGTGCCAGTTTATTTCGCCTTCTTCAGAGCGTCCAAGCTTTGTGTCCTGGCCTTGGCGTACAAACGCGTCCCAATCGATCCAATCACTCTCCCATCCAGCTCGTTCGGTTCCCTGAAGGCCAGTGGTTACGACAACAATCTTTGGCTTGGTTGGAACTACTTTATTCAGCCCAGATAAGAGAGACTTTAATTTGGAGGTATGGTTGTGCACTTTGGCGTTGTATCTGAAAGTAATCAGTATTTGAAGCAATTGGTGGGATAATACACATACACCACAGCATCTACACTGAAAATAAATTTGGGCTGTACTTGTTCGAACCTGATAGGAAAAAAAGGTAAGGTTGAGATTAGGTATGCCAAGGGCCAAGGCTTACCGTTCTAGAACACCTTCTGGTCCAAAATCGGAGGAAGTGCTGCACCATATACCTCCGACAGCTATTGATGCAAGGAAGACGGCTGTATTTTCGATGCAGTTCGACGAATAGCTTCCAACGCGATCCCCAGGCCTGACACCATGATGCAGCATAGCAGATACCAGATCAGCTACTAAAGTATACAATTCGGCATAGGTGCAACGTTTCAGAGGAGTGGAGTATTCTGAGGTAGGTTCCGCTGTCGATGGAAGAGAGAGTTCAGTTTCGCGCACTTAACAAGAGATACTCATGAACTGAGTACTGTCTTACTGACTGGCTTGTACGAGCGCAATTTTTTCTGAAGATCGGTGCTGTAACATGTTTTCAGCAAAATTCAGCCTTGCTTCATCAAACCAAGCGACATTTTCGTTTGGTTTAGCATTACTGTCGACGACATGGTCTCCCTTTGAGCCGATGATACCAGTTTCGTTCCACACAGCATCCCAGAACTGGTCGATGGATGCAGTAGACCAGTGGTAAAGGTCGGAATAAGAGGCTAATGAGAGTCCATATTTTGCATTGATCCGATTGAGAAAGCGATGAGTTGCAGTGCTTGAGCTGGAAGGCAGGTATAATGGGGAAGCCAAGGTAGACATTGGAGAGATAGAAGACTTGGCGATAGTTGTTGGAGTGCTTCTTGTTCGGCCGCGTAATGCCAAGGATGGGCACCCGAGAAGTGAATTCAAGACTTATAGACAGCGAAAGAGAGATCGTGCTATTCAGGAAATATAGAGAATCGTTCGAGAATTATTTGCAGAAGAAAAGGGAATCCAGGAGACGACTCAATTGAGGGAAGAGTAACAAGTCACCGGAGCACGTGACAATAATCCCGAAATCCGAGTCATGATCATCAGTTGCTTATCTTTTTAACGCCGAATTGATCACACAATAAAAGAGCACACGTTCGAAGACCACTCAGGTTCTATAAAGCCGAATACAGCCTTAAACGCCTCTTGCTCTTTCCCACTACCTCGGCCTACTTCATCTCCCCAATTTTTCTACTCGCAAATGCTTCCCCAAAATTCTCCACGCGAAGAGTTGGTCGAGCGGATTTTTCCAGGCCATTCGCCTGAAGCTGGTAAGTAAATTTGCCCCTCACCAACTTGAAACCTACATCTCATCGTTCCCTAGTTGCGTTCTCTCACATCGAGTCGTGAGTGGTTATTGTGATAGTGGTATTATTTGCCACTCATTCGAGGAATTCATCTAGCAATTCTCATGACTGGAGCATTCACGACGTTGACGAAGCCCTGGTAGCATTGTATGCGTCCTACACCGCCCTAAACCGCTATCTCATCGGGCATAATCTTTTCATACTGCCTTCCCGAGTTTCAGAGCTTGAGAGTGTCTTGTACGTGAGATATCTTACTGCTTCTAGCTTGATACTGATCTACTTGCAGAAGAAGATATGCTTATGATAGGTAAATAAAACCTTTGACATGTGTCGGCCGCGGATTCTAACGATGCTATTAGCATTCATTCAAACTTGTCCCAATGCCGTTCTACATTAAAGACTGGGGGCTATTCTAGAGTGCGCCTTTATCTTTTCCCTTTTCGTGGCGGTTAATCAATGTGTGCCTTAGGTTTGCCATCTTGCTGAGAACTCGATTCGCGCTGTTCTGAAAACTGGCGACAATGCTTCGATCCTTCTTTCACTGCACCGCCGTCCTTCTAACGCCAACAACCACGAACGAAATGATTGTCCGACGCAGAGAATCAAGACAAATTGATACTTACGACTTACGCGTCCCGCTCTTTCTTGATATTTCATGGGTTTTCTTGCTGTCGCCACCTCATCATCATTTGTAAACTCCCCCCCAGCCCAATCGCTACTTATTCTCAGTATGTAAATAGTTAGTTCCTGTAACCTTGTACCTGCCTTGTACTATAACTTGTGTACTTCGCGATTTCTCTTCCTCGCGTGTTTTTGGCGCGTGACATTGTACGAACGTGCGTGTGACCGTGGCTTGGGCTTGCGGCCCGTTATTCCGTTGCCAATTGCGGCGTTCTGCCAGTTGACTCTTGACTTGAACGTATGTAGGATGCTGGCCGCCTTTCTTTGCACTCTAGCTCTACTCGCCTCTCAATCCCAATCAACACCAGTCCAAAAGGTGCTCGAAATTCCGACGCCAGAGGCCAGCACGTAGCTTTCTTCTCATTCCCTCGGTTCCAATCTAATAAAAATGCACTATAGAACCGAGGCCACTTCATGGGCGCTTTCTCCATATAACAGATCTTCATCCTGATCCATTCTATGTCCCTGGTACCTCTACCGCTAGAGCATGCCATAGAAAAATACCCAAGAAAAAGAAGAACCGTGCTGGTTACTACGGCACACCTTATGCGTTCGTTCCCCGCAAGTTCTGCAGTCGAATCCTCACTCATATCGGTCACAGGGAATGTGACTCTCCTCTACGGCTGACAAACTACACTTTGGACTTTTTAGAGAAGAATTGGGCCGGAGAAATTGACTTTGTAGTTTGTGCGTGTTGTATTACCTTCCGTTTGCGCTCATTACTAAACGATAAGCAGGGACAGGGGATAATGCACGGTAGGTATTGAATGTCTGCTGTTCGATTTAGCTACTCAGGCCTCGATCCAAACAGACACGACGATGACAACAAGCTTCCCCGAACACCGAAAGAGATATATGATCTGAACCGTGCCGTAGCGAAGAAGATGAATAGTGTTTTCGCGAGTAAAGGCATTCCGGTCATACCAAGTCTTGGTGAGCACAGTTCTGATCCTGTCTCGATGCCGCTGCTTATGAGTGTTTGCAAGGAAACAACGATATATGGCGTTAGTAGTTCATCTCTGTATACCGTTCATTCTCCGTACTTGATCATCTATTTCTAGCTCATGTGCGGACGGACTTTTTACCTTGCATATACCTAATTCTGACAAACGTGTCGTTCAGAACATTCTTACCCCAGGTGATCATCTTGCTGCATTTCGCGCAAGTTGTACTAATATATCACTCTCAGGTCCTAATGGCATAACAAATGAATTCTCCTTGTAGGTGCCTTCTTTGGGTTTGCTTCCTTATACTAACCGTATTTAGGATATGGCAGTCATTTATTCCATTCCAGTATCATCAAGTCTTTCAAAGAGGGGCCTATTATGCAGTTGAGGTAGTGCCAAATGCACTTGCTGTGATAAGTCTCAATACGCTTTATTTCTATGATTCCAATAAAGGTGTGTATGTTGCGATTTCCAAAGACTGTTCTGATTTTCTCTCCAGCTGTCGGTGGTTGCAGTTTCAATGAACCTGACGACCCCGGAAACCTTGAACTTGACTGGCTTGAAGTCCAGCTCAAGATTTTCCGAGACCGCGGTATGCAGGTAAGTACTTCCGAATATGGGGTGCAACTTGTGGCTCATCTTTGTAGGTTTGGCTGACGGGTATGTTCATGCCCCTGGCTACCATCGGACCATTGATGTTTTTCCAGGTCATGTCCCGCCTTCAAGTTCGAATTATTTCCCTGAATGTGTAGGTGTTGCTGTAGTGGGAAATGTGCATCTCCTAAAAGTCGCGTCTTTAGTATGTGCGATATGCCGATCTGGCGTTGAAGTTTCAGGATACGGGTTTGTTTTATATTCGGCTTACTTGCTGTTTGACTGCTCTAATGGCTTCAAGCAGTCGTCGGACATCTGTATGGAGTAGGTTTCTTTCCTTGGCCTGCTTAAAGCCCTTCTGACCCACAGTTTCGAACAGCATATGAACGCAGATCATGTACGTCTGTCTCTTTCTACAGTTGATCAAGATTCTGGTGGAATGACTGATGAGGTCCCTAGTTTTTCTATGTTGAAGCGGCGGATCTAGAGTTGGACAAGGACAGCCCAGTCAATGCCTTGAAGAAGGGCAGAGATCTTTATAAGTCACTCCTGCAAGAATTTGCTCTGCTTCCGAAATCCAAAAAGATTGATCTCGACGAGTATGCGATCATCAATGTGGGCCCTTCCGTCGTGCCGAATCCTCTCCCCACGTTCCGAATCTTCACTTATAACATCACGGGAGTTGATGATGCAGTGGTCGACGGCAGTCCAGTTCAGCAGATGGATACACCGAAAGAGCGCTTGCCCAAGGGAAGCAAAGCGTCTCAATGTGAAGAAGAGCGGTATCGGGACACTTGGAAATGTAAACTAGAATTCAACCCGCCGTCAGACCCGAATGCTCCTTCCCGTTCCTCGAAACTTTGGACTCCGTTGGGGTATGCTCAGGTAAGGTTGATGATGTCTCATCATTCTGTTAATTAAAACATTCCACTCGACAACAGTATTTTATTCCGAAGCTCGAGGATGCCGATAAAGCAAATCATCCGCGTTTCAAACTTGAATACACGACATTTCCCGCTGCGATGCTTCGGCCTGCCAAAGGGCAGAATGAGACGGAGTTTCGATATCCCATCCCTCTCAAAAATCTGCCCAAATCGATACGGAAAGGAGAAGTGAAGAACAAGTATTTTCCGTATGAAATGAAGGATTTGACTGTAGGTTCTTGGATGGATTTGGCGAGAAAATTGGGTGACATGTCGTCCTCCAACTCGACCCATCTCCGGAAAAAATTTCGGCAATTCATGTATCTCGAACTGTAACTGTAGCAGATTCTATGAAGTTTGAAGTTTGACCCTTTTTTGGCACTAAGGAGTTAATAAATTATTTAAATAAAATAATAATGACACGACACGTGAGAATGCTTTGCCTCTATTTGCAAAGATAGCACCGCATTTTCGTCGTCGACCTCTCTTAAGTGTTTCCAAGACGACAACTAAGTATACTGTCTTTGATCTGGTTACCAGCGAAATTCCGTTAAACCCTCGAGTCGACCCGTATCTCTAATCGGCCGGTGCCAGTTAGCGTTCTCTGGAACGTTTGGATTCTTTTTCTATCTCTTCTCTTTCCACCACCAAGTCCCTCCTTTTTCCTGCTCAGCTTTGCCCATCTTCGGCTGGTCCGTTCCAATAAACCTTTCGTTAATTCCAACATGGCTGCAGTGAACATGCAGATGATGCAAGCCAACATGCCTCTTGATTTTCTTCCTCTTCACTCCCATTCTCGGTCAGACTCGGTCTCCTCTTCTTCTACCCATTCGTCTTCTTCCCGCCCCCAATCCGCGCATGGTATTCCCAGAATGGGAATGGGTCCTTCTCCAGAAGATATTTATCGTGCTACTTATCACCTCGGTCAACATAATAACTTGCTTCACGGTGACCCTGTGTGTATCTTTCGTTTTCTCTGCTCTTCTCTTTATTGATCTTTTGTTCTAGCCAAATCATAATATCACCAATCCTGCTCTCAAGAACACTCTCCGTCCTAGTCATCTCCGTGCCCGGGTCCAGGCTTCCCCCTATCCTCGAGACACAGACAGTGTTCATTCTTCCTCGAGCGAAACCGAAGACATTGCAATGTTCCTCGGTTCTGCTCCAGAGTATCATCACAACATGAACATGTATGGTGGTCAACCGCACACGATGGCTCCTAGTCAAGATGCAATTCATGCAGCTGGAGCTTTTGGCAGGATGACTCTCAACAATGACCAGGCTTTGGAAAAACTGGCTGCCAACGTCCGTGCAGCTACAACTACTAGTGCTTCAGATAGGGCTAAGCAGATTTTTGTCCAAGCATGGTGCGTCTTGTACTGTTCTCATATGATTTGATAAGCCTCAGTCTTCATCCAGGCTTACTGCCAACTATGCGCCATATCCCGATGGTAATGTTCCTCGACAAGGTCTCTACTTTTCGTACCGTCGAGTGTGTGACCAATACGGGATCCCTCACATAAACACGGCCACCTTGGGAAAAGCCATTCGATTATGTTTTCCGACGATCAAAACTCGCCGTCTTGGGGTTAGAGGAAACAGCAAATATCACTGTAAGTGGGATTGTTCATCATGAATCACACAGAATTCTCATCAAAACTCTGATGTTATAGATTGTGGTATACGTCCCGCTACTTCGGCGGAGGCCGAATGGCTCCAGGATTATATACATAAATCCAACAATCATGCGGGACAGCCTTCAGTAAACGCTGCCCGTCAGGCGCAGGACCAATCAGAGGCCTCTCATCGAAGTGAGGATCGATCGGATGAAGATGAAGACGACGCAGACTCTGAAGGACTTCCTTCTGCTGGTGCATCCAAGAGAAATTCCCTCACGCTCTCGGGCGATACGAAACAACCAGTTTTCTCTCAGGACTTGAGTGATAAAACACCCACTGCCGCCACTTTGCTCCAACAGGCTCAGTCTGCTCACCGCCCTCCGGGCAGCTTCCCTCCACAAGCTTCCATTCGCAGACATCCCCAGGCCGATTCTACCCTCAGTGTCACATCCCAATCTCCTCCTTCAAGTGGCTCTGTCGAATATCTCGCCTCTTCGCAGACTGTCTCTGTACGCCAATTCCCTCAGTTCCCATCGATTGAAGAGGCTGTGGGCGCCAATTCCACTTCGCCTCATAGTATTGCGGCAAGGCAAGTGTGGGGGTGGTTCCAAGATCATCTTGATCTCTTGCTGGAAAACGTTAGATTGTTCCGTTTTGATCAATTCGAGATCAATCTCAGAACGATTCTGGTCCAGCTTGGGCGGTAACCATCGGGAAATCGTCCATGCTCCCGCCATTGCTGGCCTTATGGCCAAGGCGGATGCAATCGTATACGATGTAAGTATTAACTTTTCCAATTTCTCTTGTATCTTAAACTCAAACTTAAACTTTTTGCAGGAAATCTTGGAGATTTTGCGCTCTCAAATGCTTTCTCCCATCCCTTCGGGATCGTTGGCTAATCTTCGACAATTTGCGAACAAAATGGAAAAGATATTGCTAGTGGCTTTAAATGATTACGGCAACACTTTTGTGGAACCGAAGGTGGAACTGGGGGCAAGATTTGGACATCTCGTCTGTAAGTGATTTACCCATTCTAGGGTTGTTCAGCAATCCGCTCAAACTTCTGCTAGTGCGATTTTTGGACATCTATCAAGTCACTCAGGCCTTAAACACGGTTCTTACCAACCAGAAGCAGTTGTCTGAGATGCGAAGGTCCTGGCAAAAGGTGGATTTTGAATCTGTTAGGAACCAATCTGCGCTGGTGTGTAACTGCCGTCATGAGGATTTGGTGCAGCTGTTGGAAGTCGAGTTTGTGACTCTGATGGACAGCCTTCCCAAAGAGCAGCGAGCCTGTGCGAGAAGTCATGAGTTGGGCAGACAAATGCTGCGAGAGGTTGATGGGCAGCAGTCGTGCGGGTCATGGTGGTGAGGAAAGGAGTACTATGAGCTCGCGGAGCGTCCTTATTCGTTGGGGTTATGTTACAAGTCAGGTTATGAGGGACTTGGTAAGCCATCTAGTCACCATACGCCTCCATACTTTGATTCAAACCGGATTTCCACAGACGATCCGAAGTGACCCAGCTTTCGGGGCCTTTCAAATTTTGAAACTGTTTTTGGAGTAAGTACCTCAAGTGCCTTTTACACTCGTTTGTGCTCATCGCGATTCCTATGCTTAGCGATTGGATCGCAGTCAACGTACTACGAAGTGTGGCCCTTTCAACAAATTCAGTCGCTGCATCGGTTGAGCCGGTGATGCAACAACAATTCTTTTCATTGTCGCCAATGGTTGGGCAAGAGAGTTTCAATACGATGGACGTAAGGCCACAACATCTTATGGCTAATACCCCCACGACGTCTAGCATGCTCGCTGCTCTCCAAAACGATCCTTTCCCGGCAGGTTCCTTAGATCCATCTGCGTCATCCTTTAATTCCGACGCCTATGGATCTCTTTCTTACATGGATACTTCTTCGTCTCAGGAGAACCCTTTACCAAACGTCCCAGCCGATCTTTCTTTTCCTGATTTCTCAAGCTCTGGAAACGGCTTCGATGTTCCGGGTACGTTCTCTCAAGACATGGGGATGGCTGCATCTGCGACACCCGGCAGCGAACCAGAACATACCAGCGATTCGGAAGGGGTGGTGAAAACAGAGTAGATGAAGCGCACATACGTATGTAGACTGCTCTTTTGGATTTTCTTTTCCTTGTCTATGCTTTGGGTCGTTGTGTTGCGATTATTACCTTAAATTCTAATAACTTTTCGACTTACTTATCTGCTTTTGCGATTTTGTTTTGCTTCTTGCGATCCCTGAACTCGATTTACCCTGTATTTCATACCTCCTGCTCCCCAATCATACCTCGTCGGTACGCTCTTTAATCTGTAGTTTGTTAACTATATGAAAATTGTCTTTCAAAGTTTGCGATGCCACCATCACAGCATCTGTTAGTAAGTTAATAGTAACGCTTTTTAGATCTTCGAAATCAGAACATAGTTTACACACGCCGCTATATATCACGTCAGCCAGTTCTTTGGCTCTTTACTATTACTAAACCGATGGGCAATAATAACTCCAAGCCACTTCCTACGCCGAGCTCCAGTGGCAACAGACCCGTGTCCCAAACCAAAAAGCTGCCCAGAGGGCGTTCTCTGGATCTCCCTGATCTCATGCAGCCTGGCACACAGTACCAAACGCGATCGCAGCCCTTGGAAATACCCACTAGATCAACAGAGAATTCGAGAAATGAATTCCGTCAACCACAGCCTAATCATGAACTCGACAAGAGGCTCGGTAAACGCGTTCAGAGACAAGCTGATGTTGAAACCCCAGCTGCTTCAGCTTCACCATCCGATACCTTCCTTCCAACTGCTCCGGCTCCAACGAGGAATGCAACTGCAACTTCAATTCTTGAAGAGGGTTCAAATATTATTCGCTCATCGATACCGATGCTCCTTCACTTGACACATACTGCTGCAATCCCAGAAAAAATCGAACCTGTTCCTGGGCACAGGCACATCGAGCAAAAGATCTACTGGCGAGGGGGCGGGTCTTCTGTTGTTCTCACTTCCGACAGTGCAAGTGTTCAGACAATAATGGATAGAGAGTAAGTTGTGAATTTTTGTTTTTCGTTTCCTTATCTCATCTCTCGCCTACTAGATCCCTTACGACATTCTCGACCACAGTACCCTTCTTACCGGGCACCCATGATGTCCGTTTTACAGTCGATGGCGAGTTGCGCATAGCAGACGACCTCCAAAGTGCTGTTAATGATCAAGGCATCCTCGTCAACTACATCATTGTAGACTCTCAGGACCACACCACTTCTCCTGCTCGAACCCACTCCCCTCCGACGATTGTCAATTCCCAGACTGCCTTTGAGGGCGGCATTTTTGCCAATCTCGCTCAACTCAGTCTTGGACGTAGTTTCTGGAGTGGAAGCTCAGATGCTGATGGTCACGATCCAGACTCTTCTGATGCCTTTGCTCATTATGCCCCGCAATGGACGACGGAAATTCCCTTGGAGCTCATACAAGCTGCGAAGGAAGAAGAGGTGTATGTAGCTTATGCTGATGCCTTTGCTCAGCAAAACGAGATGCGCCATCGTTCTGGGGATACTCGACATGTCGAGCAAGGGTTTGTGCCATTGCCGAATATCCCTCCTGCTCCGTGCCTCCCCAGATATCTTGAAAAAGTCATTCTGAAATCAAAATCTTGCTCAGTCGGTGCAAGGCTCGCATGACCGACGCAGGGACAGAGAGAAGCAGAGTATGCGGGACAAAGACAGGGCCGGGGATAGAGAGTCTAAGAATGTGCATCTCACAAACTCTTGTTTCTTAGGTGGTCCATTACCGGTGACCACTGCCAGTGGTACGGATGTTACCAATGGTGCTAGACTTTCGTATGAACGGATGGTTCCTGTCATGGAGGCCTTAGAGGAACCGCCGTCCTCTAGTGAAGCTGCTGCATTGAACCTCGCTGCCATTTCCGACGACTCTTCTGTACTCACTGTTCCATCTCATGCCGTGCTCAATCATCTCAGCACAAGCGCGATCAAGGACGGCGTTCTTGCTGTCGCGACTACAGTGAGATACAAACAGAAGTATGGCACCCTGATCTATTTCAAGAGCGCTTAGACGGTGGACGTTGTTCTTTTCTTGCTTGCTGTGACCGAACTATGCATTTCTCTGCACTTTAGACCCGTCTCGGTGATCTGTCGACTGATAGTTCTCTTTCTTCGCCTTGTACAGTATCTATTGATTTTGGCGACCTCCTTATACCATTTTATTTATGTAGCATATAGAATTCCATACTTTTGTACCTCTACAGTGACATTTTATAGAGAAAGTTGTTTTTTTTTTTCGTTCACTCAGGTCAGACTTGCAATTCTACCGGATTCAACACAGCGACAAGGAGTGTACATAATTTTGAGGTATAAAAGGAAGTGAAAGAGTAGTATGTGAACAACATGCCATGTTTTTTTCCATGCGTAAATCCAGCCATGCGAAGAAACCCCCTCAATCCATAACCTCACGACTCGGATGCAACTTCAGTCTCATTGACAACCTCAAGCTTGTCAACTACTTCGTCGCTTGGCACTGCAAGCGATGTGGGCCCAGTCGCGCTGGGAGTGGGAGCTGGGTCTGAGGGTAACTCACCTCCGCCGTTTGGAGGGGTCACATCGTCGACAGATTCGGGAGACTTGACGTCTTTGCTTAAGCCAGTGAGTCGTTGAATCTCAGCCTCGGCTTTAGCAATGTTCGCCGCTGTCTGGCGGGCCTGGTTGGCCTCGAACCACTCCTTTTTCGTTTTGAGATTTTCAACGACGCGGGGGATATCCGCGCTCGATGTAGGAGGAGGGATGGAGAAGTTGAGAAGGGCAGAAAGGGTGGCGAAGGGAAGGTTGAGCTGTGAGGAGCTCTCGGCCGTACCGTTGGGCTTTGGTGCGGTTTTCTTTCCCTTGCCCTTTCCTTTACCGACAAAGTACGCGTCGTCGTCATCCCCCTTCTTTTTCCGCACAACCGAGCCTTCCGGCGCCCCTTCGACCTTTCGCAGCTCCAGCTTGGCAACACCGGCCAACTCCTGCTTCTCAAGCAGGGGTGTGCTCTTCAATGTGACGTTTCCGCTTGTATTTCCGGACAAGGAGTCGATGAGGGTTTGACAATCCTCAATCTGTGCCTGGTACGCTGGTGCCTCCGCCTCTTCCCTCAACCGTTCCGCGGTCTCCGTCTTTTTCTGCAGTTCCTCTGCAGCCCTTTGAGTACGAATTCTCTCCTGTCGACGGGTTCGGTCCTCGTTAACCTTGGTCCAGTAACGATCATTTGCCTCGCGGAAGTTCTGAGTAGACTCGCGCCTCTCGTTGTACAGAACGTTGGCCTGAGCCTGCAGGGCGTCCCGCTCCTCAAAGAGTTTTGACCGGTTGGAGTACAAAGCGTCCTCCTCCTTTTTCAACTCATCAAGCTGCTCCTTAATCTTGTTGTACCGCTCCGACGTCGCTATAGCTTCAGGATCGCTGAGCTGCTTCCTGAGCTCATCGACAGCGGCGCGGTCAGCGTCGATGGAGTCTTGATCGCTTTGGAAGGCATCGAGAGTGCGACGGTTACGCTTGCACGAAGTAATTTCGGCGAGAGCACGTTTTTCGTCGGCGAGTTTTAGGCTTCCAGAGTCGACTTGCTTTTCCAAATTCCTGTGAGAATGATACTTGAGGATCATGAAGGAAAGAGAATGTAGAGTACATACTTGATATGTGCGTCGAGCTCAGCTACGGATTTGAAGGGAATTTTGGACTTGGCGGCCTGCAAGTCCTTGACCTGTGAAGAGGTTAGATGAGAAACAAGCGAACAGAATGAATGTATACCTTCTTCCGGATAGACTCATCATAAGCGTTTACCTGTTCCATAACTTTGGTCCTAGAAGCCTTGTTCGTGGACTGCTTTCCACGAATCTCGTCGAGTTCAGCTTTCAGGGCATTCCGTCGCTCATTCCCAGCTCCGCCCTTGGTAGCGATAGAAATTTTCTCCTTTACAGTCGACTAGAGAACTTATGAGTTGTAGAGTACTTCGACGCTGGAATGAAATTGACGTACAATTTTAACCTGAAGAGCATCGATTTCGCCTTTGATTCTTTCCTGTTCAGCGTCGTAGAGTTTCTTGTCTGGCTTACCGCCAGTGAGAACCTCGGGCGTGTCCTTCTTTTCGCTGGCAGCAACCGAAACCGGAGTAGTAGTACCGTTTGTAGAGGCTGCAGAAGGTTTTCCTTTAGCTGCAGAACCGTTAGCAGGCTTGGACTTTGCAGCAGGAGCCATTTACAGGGAGTAAGAGAGCGAAAGAATTAATGGGAACGATGAAGGTAAGAGCAAGAAATGTAATGCGTGAGATCATCCGACTTTGACACGTTAAGGAAGTAAAATAGCGGGCCGAGGACACAAATAAATTTTCACCAAGTCGAAACTAGGATTTACTAAAATACAATCTGGGTATCCATTTTCTCTACCTCTCTGTAGCATTCGTCGTAGAGCTCCCTGTAATCATCATCCTTCTCCTCTGTGCCCTCTTTCCGTTTTGTCTTTTTCTTTTGGTCAGGACATATCATCACGCAGCTCGTCGGTCGCTTCGTTGAGCTTGCGAACCCTAGCTCCTCCTTGGATGTAACAAATACGTATGGAATCTGAGCCTCTTCGCTGAGCACAGGTAAATGTGAAATGATGTCGATAGGGCTGATGTCGGCGGCAAGAATCAGCAGCCTGAAGCGAGCCAGTTATTGATCAGAAGAGCAAGGAGAAAAAAGCATATACGCACCCTTTTTCACCTTTGCGAATACCTTTTACGACTTCCTTGACGCCTCTCTTTACTTGACGGGCTTTGGAAGCTACGCGAAAGAGTTAGAGACACGCGATAATACGAGGAATGCAGTCTACCTTTTTTGATAGTCTTGTTCAGTTTCTTTAACAGTTTCTTCTGCGCAAGAGGCTGGGCTAGCGGAGAAAGATCTTCAATCGGAATAACAACTTCTGCTCTTTCTTTTTTAGCCTTTTTTGGAGACTGTTGAATTATCAGTAACAAAAGGCAGTCACAAGACTTGGACAACGTGCCTTGCTGCTGCCATCTTCCATTTCTACATCTTCCCCGTCAGCACCATTCTCCTCAGCTTGCTTTCTCTTCTTGTCTTTTTTCTCGCTCTTGTCTCCGGCCATGGGAATTGAAAAAGAAAAGAACTAGGCGCGCGCTAGTTGCATGCCGTGCCGCAGTATAATGTCATCGATAATTAGATTAGATTAGAGCTTGGTTAATAAGTGTCATCATCATCTTGTCCTCCTCATCGTCGACAGCGATGACGGACACTTCTACACCGCCTACTCGTCCACTTCGTCCGACTCGCACCGCGCCTCTTCCTCCAGACGTTTCCCCTGCAGAAATTCCTCGAACTTCGTCTCCCGAAAGCAAGCCTTTAGACCAAGATCCAGACCCTCATCCTGCTGAAGAGGTCCTTACGCCTCTTCGCGCACATTATCTCAAGAAATCTCTAATCCAGCTCGAATTCGAGCGTGAACTTGATGATATCACTACCTCGGCTCCAAATAATGTTTCTACCTTTTCATACCTAGGTCCTCCCTTTAATCCTCCTCCAAAGGAGGCCCCACCCATCGATCTACCATTTTTGCGATTCATGTTTCGACAGTTTGTTCTTACATTTCCCTTCATGGCTTCAGCACCCAGCAACTTTTATTCCGACAAGCTTCAACCCTTCATGGGCGCAATGTTCTCCCGTAATCTCACTGCTGGTTCTGTCTTTGACGACAGTGACGAGGGCGATCAATCGAGTACTCGATTGAGTGTCCTTGCACGTTTAGAACGGAACCTCTCGCTTTTTGTAGGGGCCGCCACGAAACTGGTCGAAGACGAGGAAGTTGTTCGTCTTAATCAGTCGGATCTTGATCACTTGGAAGACTTGGCGAAAAAGAGGGAGGCGCGGAATTTGAAGCACAAGGATATTTTCGAGGTGAATATTGTCAGTGTCAGGACTGTCGTTGACAAGGGCCGAGTCCGAAGTAGAGCCCATGAGGTCAGGACTTTCTCTCTCTCATTCTTTGGAATTATCTCAAATGCTCTTAGGAATTCATCATACGAACTCGGAGGTCCGACCAACAAGACTTGTTCGTTTCCAGAAGATATGGGGACTTTAAAACACTGGCCAATGAAGTCCGTGTCAAACATCATTCTCTGAAGACGTTAACCTGATGTCCAGAATGTATATAGCTGCGGAAAGCACATCCCCAGGAAGATGTAAGCCCACCGCCTGCCAAGGATCGGACTACGGTCAATCTACCGTCTTCAACATCGCCCTTGAGTCCATCGTTCGCGCAGCAATCTTATGAAGCAGACTACCCGGAATCTCCTGCTTATCAGCACTCGAACAATCCTTCTCGGCTCGCGAGGGAGAAGAACCGCCTCACTTTGAGAGCTTATTTACATTCCTTGTTATCATCTCCTACAATTGCCTCTTCTCCAGTCCTGAGATCATTCCTCTTGTCAGGAACGACGTCTCTTAGCCAGGAAGAGTTGGAAGATGCTCAATGGCGGGAGGAGGCAGACCGGATGCGGGAGGAGGCACGAAAGAGGTTTGCGCGAGAGATTGCTTCTCGCGTCGACAGCCTTCGGGGTGCCGTGAAAGATATGAAGGGTGACATTATGGGCCCAGGCAAGTTTGCGTACGTGTTACTTACAAATTTAAAGCTCACATCGCTCATTGCAGATGGACTCACGCATGTCTTTGCCACCATCAAGGAGACCCCCAACGTACGCGATCTTCCCCCCAATTACCACGCTGTCCTTGAGTGGGCTCGAATATCGTGAGCCCTCACTATTTCCTACATCTCATTTGTATACTGATTACACGTACGGATATGTTTAGGCTAGCTTCCACGGTGTTTCAACAGCTAGTCGCCTCGGATAATTCTTCACAAACGTTCGCAAGCTTGAAGCGTCTTCATGGGTTAATGCCATATTTTATGATGAAAGCTGCACTCAAGATTAGCAATCCTATGGGCATGATTCGAAGTATGTATGTCACAATTTTGATAATTCAATCTACTTATTCTGCTGCTCAGCTCTCTTGGATCTATTTCTTGCGCAGCCTTTCGGAGGGAAAAGTCTGCTACAAAGGTCTCCGTCTCTATCATGTTTGGTGCTACAATCACTCAACATCTCTTAGGATGTTTACAGGATCTTTGACCGAGGAAGTTAAAGCACTCGAGGAAGATATCGAGGCTGTCAAAGCCAAGGTCGACGATCCCGTATTATGCGAGAAGATTAAGCGTTTTGTCGACGCTCCTAGGGAGATTCAAGATACTTTTAAAGCTGATGCTGGTGAGTCTTTTGCAGATCGTCCCGACATTCCCAGATCTGATCCGCCTTCTTAGTCGCCGAGAACCACAATCTCCTGACGGTCGTCTTACGGTCGGGCGAAGAGCCTGTTCTCTCTAGGGCCCAGCTTCATCGAGTGGCCAAGGCGCATCGGGCACACGCGGCGTATATGAAGCATCGGGAGGCTTTGGATGATTCAGACGATGATGATGGACCACAAGACGATGATGCTTGGTTGTATGAGGACTTGAAGGTGCTTGGACACCTGTACTCGCGCTTGAAGGACCGAGAGCAATTGATTGCATTGATTTTCGAAGTGAGTTGCTTTACCCGAAGCTGGGTCGCCGCTCAAACGACCTTTATGCTAGGGCTTTACCTCCGAGTTGCTGAAGGATATCATAACGATATTCTACTCCCCTCTAGCACAAGTTTACCGGGCGGCTAGTATAGCCGATTCTATTGGTGATCTTCAGAGCTTTATCAATGACCTTATCAAGACGGTGGAGCAGAGCGAAGATTGTACGCATAGTAAAATTTGTTTTGTCGAATTGTTCTGACTGGTTGGTCGTCCACAGTGACTCAGGAGGATCCAAACCGTACCGTGCAAGCTTTCATTGACCTCATACAGCGACACGAGCAGTCTTTCTACAGCTTTGTTCACAAGGTGCATTCAAAGGGCGAGGGGCTGTTCGACAGTCTAATGCGCTGGATCGAGCTATTTCTCACCTACATGCGCGAAGGATTTGGCCAGCCACTCAGTCTCGAGTTTCTACTTCCTCACAAGGGCGCGGAAAGGGCAGAGATTTTAGCAGAAGTGGATAAGGTGGCTTTGTACCACTACAAGCTGAAACTTTTATATGAAGACAAGCTAAGACGGCGGTTTGGTCGAAGTCAAGCCCAAGGAGATGCGGACGCTGAAGATCAGGCAACGAAGGCGCTGGTTGATGGTGTGGTGGGAGAAATCAGCTTTGGGGATCTCATTCAAGGTGATGCAGACGACTTGGCTGCCGAAGACGCAGATGAGGAAAGCGGTGAAGAAGACGAAGAGGAATATGAATCATCGAGTGAATACGAAACTGGTTCGTCAGAGACGGACTCTGATAGTGAAGAAAGTGAAGAAGCTTCACCTCCACCTCCACCTCCACCCCCGAAATCTGCAACTAATGATCTACGACGTTCGCGTACATCCGCTACGCAGGCGCCTTCATCACGCTCTTCGAACACGAGAGCTGGTAGCCGGCCACCCGAAGTGCGCCGTCCTCGTCATGATTCATTCCCTTTGAAGACTTCACGCTCGATGACTGCAATGAACCAACACCCTCGACACAGTCACGATATATCGAATGCTCCGCCCGTCCCCGCTCTACCTAGAAATCCTCATCTTATTGCTTTATCCAAACCACTACCACCTAGTCCCTCACCACATTCATCTACCGAACGCTTTGAACAACAACAGAACCATCTAGACCTTCCATAGACTCTAACTCTCGTCCAGAAAAAACGAAGAAGCGCAGGACGAAAGGCAAGCAGGTACTGAAACCACCAGAGTTGAGCGTGTATACCGACGTTGGTGCCAGTATTCAAAGAGATGGTGAGCCCTTTGTTTGCATTCACCTCCCTTCCGAGTATGACCCACTAAATGATGCATTTCAGATGCGCCCTCTTCTACGTCCACGACAGAGAACACGGACTTTGACGCCTTCTCCTCCCCGCTCATGATTTAAAGACTAATTTTGCGATGCGATGGGACTTGCAATTATGTATGATTTTGTATTCGTTACCGTGACGTTTTAAATTGCCCAGCTACTGCTATACATGTATCGTATAATATTGAATCTGGACCAGAATAGGATCGTGTACTTATGACTTGTATACGATCGGTCAAAGCGTAAGTGATCGCGCTCTTCCCAAACCATCTCGCGCTTCTGCCTCTTGCGACTTTGACCATGTCGGCCTCGACTTCTATGGTGGGGATAACTTCCAACCATAACAGCCAATCGATGACAATGCAAGCGGATCAGAATTCTATCCAATTATTCAAGCATAATATTCAGGTCATCCTTGAAAACGTGCTGAGCTTGCAGAATGTAGCGAGGAACACTTTGCTTGGAATGTGAGTACTCGTATCTGGAATCCGACGGTGTTTTAACAATGTAAAACTTGATACAGCCAAAATGCGTATCATCCAGGAAGCTCGCCTACTCAGACCGAAGGTTTGTTGTTCTTCCTTTTCAAATCTACCACAGGCGAATGTATTTTTGTATAGCCAACATCGTAGCTTTGAAGCAGAATCTGGAAATACTTGCCGATCTGAGGTGCGTCTACGTTCGCATCCATTCGTTCCATCGACCGACGAAAACATGTCCAGCGTTCATACAGGCGTTGGAGCGCTCCCTTTACTTCCTTTCCCCCCCGTTCCAACACATACCCATCCAAATTCATTACACGACCCGTCATCTTCTGCAGAAGAAAGCGCAGTTCCTTCGGAAGCGCAAATGATAACTGACACGGATCGCTCCATTCAAATATTGTTCGAGAGATTAAAGAGGGTGCAGGAAAGTGCAGGGACTGTTGCAAATTTACTTCAAGCTCCTACAACTAACGTTACACAGTAAAAGTACTTGTAGTACTAAAAAGCATCTATAAATCGCCAAACTCTGCATCGAAAGCTTTTCGAGAAATATCCCCTCTACGCACTTTCTTCGCCATTCTCTCTTCTCTAGCGATTTCCGACCAGTCCTCCTCGTCATTACTATCCGCGACATCCTCGTCATCATTACGGGCACGTTTGAGATCCTTCTGAGCAACTTCAGATGTGGACTGGGTCTTTAACCATTGTTTCTTCCTCTTTTTCTTCTCTTTCCGTACTTCCCGTTCGTCTCGTTTTCCAGCCTTTTCACTCCATGAAGCGTTGGCTTTCTTCTGGTCTGCCCGCTGGATCCTCCGCTGTTCCTGTTCCTTTTCAATTTTCTCCGCAGATTTGGTTGCTAAAGTGGCAAGGCGTTTAGCCTCTTGTGCTTTATCGGCATATGCGTAGCTGGACCACTGTATTGTATTTGTTTCAATATGGACCCGATAGAGAGATATCAAGTAACTTACGTCGACATCAGCATCGCTCCATTGATCCTTGTTCACATCCTTGAGCTCTGGCATCTTCGGTAGGCGAAGTAACCCAAAGCTTTTAGCAAGACCAACAATATCAAGGTCTTTGAGTCGGAAAATGTATGAAGCTTCGTGCTTTGAATAAGCCCGTATAAATGAGACGAAAGCTTTGGCGGACTGTAGGAAATTGATTGGCAAATCGATGCAAATTCACAATGAATTCATACCTGATCGTACAAAGTTCGATCCATCAGCAGCTTTTTCCTAATCTTTTCAAGGAAGACGACGGTATCGGAATCTTCAGGACGTGATACATCGTCTACATCCATCTCACCATCCTTGGAGAGATATCGATGCTTCTGTAGAGGTATTCTACGAACAGTCATAAAGTCTGGACGAGAAACGTTAACGGAAATCAAAAGTATTTGGTGACGATGAGACTGACCTACGTAGCCCACTTCCCGATCTACTAGGAGGGTATATGCACGCCCACTACGCCCTGCGCGCGCCGTACGACCACAGCGATGTGAGAAAACCTTTGGATCCGTAGGGGGGTCGTACTGAATGACAACATCTACGTGAGGTAGATCGAGGCCCCGAGCAGCGACATCTGTGCAGAGAAGGATAGATGGAGAAGAGGGAGTGCAGATGGATGTGGAAAATGCATTTAATGCGCGTGTTCTAGCCGATGGTGTTAAATGGCCATGAAGAGAATGTATGCTTGATCCAGAAGGAAGGACAACAGGTAAAATCTGATTGAAAGTTAATGCAAGATAACCGAGAGCTCGTAAGGACTCACATGGTAGAAATAGTCAACGCAGGCACCTGTTGCAAAGTAGACAATGAATTGGGAGGCCTGATGTTCCTTGATTTCATGAGATATTATGCGGGCCAGTTGAACGGTCTTTTCAGACGCTTCACAGGAAATGTAAAAGTTTTGCAGGCTAGGAAAATTGTGAATATGGATGCAAGGGAAAAAGATGATACATACTTGGCGGGTATTCGTCTTTCCTCTATTACCTGGCTCTGTGGCTGCCCTTCGACTTTCGGCTGTTGTTTCTTTGATTGGACTTTGACGACGATACGCGCCGGATTTCTCAATCCCACCCGTACGAGTTCGGATATTGCATCGGCATCTGTCATAGTTGCGCTGAACAAACCAGTTCGGCGCTGTTTGGGCAGGTGAGTTAGGATTTTGGTCAAAGTCGCTTGGAATCCCAAGTCTAATAATCTGCTATCGTTAACGAAAGGAAGGCACAGTAGACTTGAGAGCATACCGATCAGCCTCGTCCAGGACAAGCACTTCGAGCTCTTTCACGTTAACCACGCTCCGTCCTCTTCCTAAGAGGAATTCTTCGATTCGGCCGGGTGTTCCAATAATTATATCAGCTCCCGAAGACAGGAATCGCTCTACATCTTGAGCAGGTGAAGACTGATTGGACGATACAAGAAGTAGAGGAGGTGGGTGTTCAAGTGAAGGTGTCTCATCCGGATCTTCAGTGGTCTGCAGCACAGGTTGGGCAGAAAGGAATGTAGCGAATATGCCGTGAATCTGAGTCGCCAGTTCTCTGAGACTTGCTGTAAAGATCCAAGAGTCAAAAAGAAGTGGAGTGCGCACACCTTGTAGGAGTAATTATCAGTGCTCCAATGTCATTTTTGCGCAGTTTGCTCTCTCTTCTAATGAGTTTTTCAAGCACTGGAATCACAAAAGCCAGTGTTTTTCCTGATCCAGTCACAGCTTCTACTACAACATCTTTATGCTTCATGAATAGAGGAATTGTTGAAGCCTGAACAGGTGTCATTTTTGTATGGCCCAAGGATTCTATAACGTCCAAACTAAGCTTGGGATTACTTTCAAGTGAGAAAATTCAAGGTAAGCAACGTACATCCATGGTGTTAGAGATATTGGCAGAGAATTGAAGCCCGCAAAAGCTGTCGACATGAGCGGAAATTTTTGGAATCGGATCGAAGAGCCGAAGGATTGCCTCACTCTGCCTCACCGATCGCGTGACCCTGATCATTCTTGGAGCTTCTAAAGGCTTCTGCAACTCATTCTCCTCATCCCAATCCAGTCCGATTCCTTTTAATAAATCGTCATGTCTTCAAGGGAGCCTATGTGGTTTTGCCATCAAGTACGTCTGCGCTCTTATCCAGCATATTTACTTGGCTGAGTAATCCCTTCGGACCAGTGTAACGCAGAGATGCGACCTCTTCTGGTTAAAACCCTACACTTCTTTCAGTCATTTTCCTGTATTCAAGCTCTTTATCCAGGTCCCGGATCCAGTATGTGCCTCCTGCAACGGTTCTTTTGTAGAAAAGGTTCGCCACATATGCTGTAAGCGGACGCTGCGATGTTCAAAGACCTGCTACAGATAGAGGATCCCGAAGATGACCCTCGAGAATTCCATCAAGGGGAACCATTAGAGGAGGACGCCGCGGTAGATCCTTTCCTTAGTACGCCATTACTGCTCGATGTTTCACCAGCGTCCTCATCCTTTGCCCAGTGCTTATGCAAGGTCTTATGAACCGTGGCATGTCCGAAGGAGGTCGGCCTTTATCTCCACGTAGTAGATCGCAGCCGGCAAATAATTCATCGGTAGCTCCTACTCTGCTCGTATTTCTCCAAGTATTGACAGGTTTCAAAGTCGTTCTCGTTCCAAATCCGTGCCGGGACTGGCGGCCCCGCAACTTTCACCGTGGGTGGACCCAGCACGCTTGGCGGCAACAGAAGAGGTCCAGATTCACCGGGAAGACCACCCAATATGACCGAGTACAATCTATCATCTCTCACAGCTGCTTGACATTGATTTGGTCCTAGGTTTCTTCACAGAGGTGGGGATGATGCACCTGGTATTGGAGGACCGTTAATGGCTCAATATCTGATGGCTCTTCTTGGCCATCGGGGACCAAACTCTGATATATTTGGGCTTGGGGATGCAGCAGAACGCGGGAGGATGGGAGATTATGTTTTCAACCAGGAAGGTTCGTGTTCTCTATTCTAATGAGGAACGTTTCATGTTTAGATGGAATCGCAGCTTTGGATGAGATCATAACCAACTTGATGGAAAACTCGAATGCTTCTCGGCCGGTTCCAGCAACTGACGAGATAATAGATAAACTCCCTCGTGAAGTTTTGGAGACGGAATGTAAGTAGAGTGTTTCTTCCACTTGTCGGCTATTCACCTGCTAACCAACTTTCAGCACCCATGCTTGAAAAGGATTGCGCCGTCTGCAAAGAACAATTCCAGCTAGGAACTGACGACCCCGATGAACAAATCGTCGTGTCATTACCATGCGGTGAGGAAGTCTCTAACTATGCTCTAGTACACCTTCTAAACGGATTTTTCCTTTATATCAGGGCATCCATTCCATTCCCCTTGGTACGTCGGTCTTTTAACCAAACTCATCTGCTGAAGCCTAAGAAAATTTTCAAAGTATCCTTCCTTGGTTGAAGTCTTCTGGTACTTGTCCAGTATGCAGGTGGGTGATTCTCAGCCTTGCTTCGAAGCCCAATCTCATTCTCCCAGACATCAACTTGTTCCTCAGCCTGAGCACCATCCTTTACCGCCTAGTGGATCCAGTCCTCCAGGAGGCAACCGCCCTTCACGGGCGGGTGGCGGTGGCGGGGCTGATGGAGGTTTCCTACAGTCCCTCTTCACTTCGATGGGAAGTGGCAACCCCAGGTCTTCTACTACTAGGCGTTCTTCCAATCCGTCCAATGGGCAGGGTGATGCAGAGCATCACCTTCCTGGAAGTTGGGACGATGAGCTCGATTAAGCAAGGAATCCATAAGCATTGTATCACAACCATAAGGACCGTAAGGTAATTGTCATAGTTTCTCGTGTTTTGTTGTCTCGTAGCCTGTATTTCCCCACTGTGTATCTTAATTGAAGTTAATGCTTCTAGAAGGTGTTGGTGGTTTACATTATGCTTGAAAAATCGATTAATGATCAACATCAACTGCGAAATAATATACAACCCAACCCAATACTCTATCAAGTAGATTAAGCAAGAAAAATTCAAATTTCCAAGCAGTGGCTCCACGTCGCGCACCGCAAGTGCACACCCAAGCAGCCAACACTTGAAAGAAACCGGCTTCCTTGGAGATTCCATGAAGTGAATGGCTTAGTGGCCAGAGACTGTGAAACGCTTGAATGTATACCTGATCACAAACAAAGGTTAGAGAGTAGAGTCTTGGAGAGAGAAAAGGAGCTTACCCAAGGAAAGCCAGGTCCTTACTAGCCTCGCTTGAATCTGCAGGCGCGTCTTCGGGCGCTTGTTCTGAAGAAAATAAAGTCCGTTTAAACGGAATCCAAAGGAAAACGCGGAATGAATCTCTACGCACCAATCTCATCAGTCGGAAAGTAACTGGAATCAGTTGCACTGGATAGGCGAGGCACGAAAGCTGGAAAGAAGAGAGGGAGGAATGCGCGGAGATGGTCAGCCGAAAGGCTGCACAATCGGGTCATCGATGAAAGCTTTGCTTACGTGCGTCTACAGACCTAATCACGTCCCAATCCACGCCGTAGAAGAACGGATGCTGCCTGATCTGCTCGACATTCAATCGATGCTCTGCATTAGTTATCAACCTGTTTTTCTTCACAATTATTTACTGCGACAACCTGATTAAACTTCTGGCAAACCTTCGGACAAGGTCTTCAGCTTCCTCTATGAAGTGAAGGGTTCAGTATAGAATAATTGGAACTGGAATCGACCTTACCACTCAAATGAACATCGTCGGGAAACATGAGATGCTGTTGCCACTGCATGATCTTTTGGTAGGTTTCGTGGGTCGATTCAGAGCAAAAAGGCGGGTACCCGACCAAGCACTCGAACATGATAGCTCCGAGAGACCACCAGTCGCTGTGCAAAGATTCATCAGAACCTGAAGAAGAAAGTTCGGAAGGTACTCACCATTCATTTGAGTACCCTTTCTGCAAAAAGATCTCTGGTGCAATGTAGTCTGGAGTACCAACAGTTGAATAGGCCTACACAGAACTGTGAGGTCTGATAGGTACAAGGAGATGGTCAACACCAACTAGTTTCCGCCTGTTAGCTTTCCAGGTTGCAATTTGATCTTTGTTGGACATGGTGAGGTTGATCGAGTTCACCATAACACTGTTTCTTGTTCCCTGAGCAGAGTTTGGTGTCTGTGGACCCTTGGTTGCAGATTCCAATAGTCGTTGATAGTAATTTGAGTCATGCTGTTTATGGAATCCTGTAGACAGTCCAAAATCACTGAGCTTGATATGTCCATCCTTATCACTGTGTTGCATGAATCAAGAAGTACGCAATGTAAGGAGGAGATTGAACCAACATAAGGATATTGTCAGGCTTGATATCACTGCATTAAGAAATGAGCATTGCTGGGCATAACTTGAGGGTCTGGATCACATACCGATGAATGAACCCAAGCTTGTGGACTGCCTCTATCGCTAGAACACATTCAGCTATGTAAAATCGAGTGACATCCTCCGAGAAAGTATCATCTGCAAACAGTTGTTATTCTTGGGACACCTTTATCAAAGGAATAATTCAAAAAACCGTGCATTTTATCAGCATCGTCATTAGGTCCCACCCGGGAGGAATTCCATGATGAGATACAGGTACGAAGGGTCTTGGAATGAATAAAAAAGTTGAACGACCCAATGAGAGTTGGACTCCGCCAACACATCGCGCTCGGCGCGTACATGAGCAAGCTTGAAAGGGGGGGGAAAGTCAATTAGGAATGGTTTTCACAATGGTAAACTACTCACCTGGTCCTTCTTCAACATCTCGTCCTTCTTGAGAGTTTTCATGGCGTATATTTTCCCTGTGTCGGTTTTTTGGACCAGCCGTACCTTTTGACAAGTGAACAACAAATTGGTTTTTGAAACCAAAGTCATTTTACCTCTCCAAAAGCACCTTTTCAGTAGCCGTGAATTAGCGACTTGTGCTCAAATATGTTTACTGGGCACCATATACCTTTTCCAATGACTTTAACAGTCCTGAAATCATCCAGACCCAGCCTCGTCCTTCTTAACCGAAGGAACGTCGATTCCTTGCGTCCCAACTGCTGCAGTTGACGCTGTTTCCGCTCCTCCGGCATCAAAACATCGTTTTGCAAACGACGTTCCAATTCGATACGTCTAAGGTGAATGTAGGAAGAAGTTTATCGAGCTTCACTGAACACTCACCTCGTATTCCTCTCTATTGCAGCGTCCACTACAACTTTATAGTAGTGCTCAAGCTTCAGCTGTGCCCCTTTCGCTTTGGGAAGCGCCTCATCTGTAAACCCAGCGGTCGTCCTATCGAAATTGACTTCGTCAATGTCTGATACCCCGAGATACTTGAAACGCACCGGTCGAAATATACATAATCTGCCGGTTTACTGCTTTGAGGATGTACAGATTGCCTGGATGAGGGAAATGGTTGGTCGTTTGGACAGCGGAGATTCCGGTCGGAATTAACATACTGATTACTTTGGGAATTCTGTAAAGATTGCCTGGATGAGGGATTGGGAAACGATTGGACGTTTGGACTGCGGGGATTGTTGGACATGAAGAGCCTTTTTCAAACAAGCGCGCGCTAATGCGCTTCTCTCCGTTCTGTCATTCCCGCAAGATTTCCGGGTTCAACGGGACACAGAATGAATGACCTATTGGACCAAACCTGCTATCTGCAACTGGTTTAAATAATACACGCTACCAAACTTGTACGTTTGTAAATACTTTCACGGAATACGTCCCTTTAACAACTTTATAAAATCAATAATAAGATGGCCAAGGTTTGCATTCATCGGCTTTCCTTTTACTTGTTCATCCGAAAATAATGCAATATTCGTACCACAAAGGGCAACAGAATCGCAAGGTTATCTGAATCCTGCCCTATGCTCATGGTCACCCGACAGCGAAATTCACATACACCAGCTGCAAGGTCATTCGATGATAAGCAACGAAATTGAAGTAAGTATAACTAAGACGGCAGGAGAAAGTATCCACAATATACTTAATCCACTGCCAACCTCGAAACGTCCTTATGACCATGAAGCTACCTGCATTTTTGCTTGTGCTCACTGCTCTGTTGGCCCCTCACGTTTCCTCCCGTCAAGCCCATTCCAAACGACTAACCGGAGTGCCGAATAATCCAAATGTCCTCGGAAATGCCCTCAATTTTTGGACAAAGCTTGAAACTGGTGGATGGGATGTAAGTAACCTTTTTTTCCATCATCCATGTTAAACCCAGTTATTCGATACAGCTCACTCGTGGTGCTACATCTGGCTCGATCTCTCTCCCAATGCCTCAGAAAGGACCCATCCTAATTCAACCCAACGCAACAGCACTTGTCATCATTGACATGCAGAACTATTTTCTTCACGAAAGTTTGGGAGGAGATCCCCTCGGTCGTGCGATTGTCCGTGAGTCTGAACGTCATTCCAAGCTGACCATAAAGGAGTTCAACGATAAAAATTTACAGCGACGACGATTAACCTTTTGCGTGCATTCCGGGCAGCTGGTATGCCTGTCCTCTGGACAAATTGGGGAGTGACCGACTTTGATAGTAAGTTATTTATTTATTCGCCAAAGCATAGCAGGACTCTTGCTAATCTAACTAGTCATTAATATGCCCCCGTCCTTCATCCAGGGCTTTTCTTCCGATGATACGTCTTTGACATCGTTTGGGAGCGAAATGGGCACAGTGGTCGTACCCGAATCCGACCAATCCATCGCCGCAAACAGTACCACTCCTGGTCCAAACATCACTATCGACGCTGGACGGAAGCTTACACGGGGATCTTGGAATGCTCAACCGTATGTCAATGAATTCCATTTTCGGGCACTTTTTTCTTATCAGTTTTACAGATGGGGAGATCTCTTCACAGAACAAACTGAAGGTGTCGCAAACGGTACCGATTTTTATTTCAATAAAAGTAGGTGTTCTGTCTTCCCTTGAAAGCACAATAATCAACTACGTCCAGACCGCCTCTCCGGATTGTGGGGTCCTTCTACGCCTCTGCAGACATTCCTTCAAGATAATAGCATGACGACGCTATTTTTTGGAGGGGTTAATATCGACCAATGTGTGCTCGGGACTCTTGCTCGATGCGTATTACAAAAATTTCGACGTTGTGCTTGTGGACGACATATCAGCGACAACTTCTCCTTTGTTTGCAACGCAGATGGTCGATTACAACGTTGCTTTGGATGGCTGGCGAACGAATTCGACTGGTATATTGCCAGCGTTGATGAACGCTACCAAGGCCTAGTACTTTCATATAAACTTTCCATAGTTGTGAATACAAAAGTGGTAGCATTATTTTACAGCTATGTATCTTGCTTGAAAAATCGTAACGATATTATGTAGAAATAGTAAGTGCTATGTAAGTACCTGGGACAAGTTTTTTACGAGCTATTGCACAAAATGTAGGATAGTAACTGAAGGTATCAAGGAATGATACAAGGCAACTCCTATAGCTAAAAGCGAGCATAAGCGTAGCTGGAAATGTTATCGTACATGGTAAAAATACACGCTCTGTAACCAATTTCCCGCCCATGGCGGTATGTACAAGGCCCTTGCGGAAGGCCTTTTGCATCTTTGAATGCGCGCATGCAACCACTTCGGGTAGACGTATATCAAGTTTGAACAAACTGGTTTTCAGACGTGGCCCATCTGTCATGAGAAGAAGCAGTGGGAGATGTGGTGGGGTTGTATGAGGGATGTAGCGGGAATTGGGTAGCATTGGTGGAGTATGGGATCGATGGTGATTGAGCACGCTGCGGAATGTAAACCGAAGCCTGAGACGGTCTGGCAGTAGTGAAGTGGTTATTGGGTGTGCTCCGGGATGGATGGGCATGAGGTTTATTTCTGTAATTGCGTATCAGTCATCTAGTATGGAACTCTTGTTCCATAAAAAAACAACTCACAGCCGGGCGGGTACATGCGGGGAGGGGGAAGCATGCAATTGTGACGATACAGCAGAACTATGAAAATAGTTATTAGTTCGATTGACACCCAGCGCTCAGAAAAATACTCACTTGTAAAACGAATTGGGATTGAAAGTATTATTCTGGCTCGAGTCAGAGTGGCTGGAACCAGCGCTGACTGGAGAAAAGCCTGAGCGACTGTAGGCCACAGAGCTATCGAAATTCAGCTGCGATACCGCTCTTGTGTGTGAGCCATTACGACTTGGAAAGGAATGGGATAACGGTGTAGAATCATTTTTCGGACCGGAAAAGTGATGCTGAGGCAAAGAGGACGAATTTGTGTACCTCGGTACCGTCGGCGAGTGAGAAGATGAAGGAGGAGGAGGGACGGTGGAAAACGCAGGCGGAGGGGAGGAAGATCCATGATCGCGGTTGTGAGGAGAAGTTGCAGTAATTCTTGACAAAGTCATCGTACTGCTTACATCCTCGGCTAAGTCTCCATGCCATTTAGGACGAGGTTTTGGAGGATTTGACACTGGAGACGAGCCGTAAGAATGAGAAGCAGACCTTGCATGAACTCGCAGAGGTTTGTTATCTGCAACTCCTGCACCCGGAGGCGCAGGCAGCCTGCGTACTGATCTCGGGTTTGCCGATGGCGGTGGATTTATTTGAGCAGCATAATTTCTAGTAGAAGCACATTCTCGGGCTCTTGAGCTAACTGCTGCGACCTCGGATCTACTCTCGTCTTCTTCTTCTCGTTCCTCGGCGATTAAGGATAACTCGATAGCAGTGGCGATCTTTTTGTCGTAATCCTGCTCAGAATATGCTGGTGGTGGAGAACTTTCGCGGTAAAAATCCATAAAAGAGATCTGTGAAGGAAAGAAAGAAAGAAAGGGTGGTGGAAGAAACGAACAACCGAAGAAATTAACCAGCCGGGTGTGTCAGGCACAGCATAAGTATAAGAGCAACTCCGCGTAAGCCGGGCTTCTTGCTGCCTTTTCCGGAAATATTACATCGAGGTTATTCATCAATTATTCATCGTTAAATTTTTATCTCGAGTCTGGTCCAATGATTGCTCAGACAGAAGAAATGTTGGTAGTTCTGTGCTACGCCAGGACATGTACAGTTACACTATGGAGCTGTAGCCTCAATCGGTACTGTCTTTCTCCCGTGGCGTATCGGACAGATTTCATGGAAGACCTTGCTTCTCAATATACCGGTTACAGCTATAGACAACGATAGCTTGTTAGGCGGCCTTGCTCCCTTGTGCTCTGCTGTCAGATGGCCTTCCATTGTGCTCCCGACAGAAAGCATTGTCCGTGAATGATACAACATACAGACATCTTGGCGCAATCTATGTGGACTAGGCCTTATCAATACAACCAGACATCAGAAAAAACAGCAATGACATTACTTACTGTATCATCTCATCCTCCTTTTCATTGGTCTTCCCAATTCATATCGGGAAAACACAGCTGGGTCAAACCGAGATCATCTAATCTAGTCATGCGAACCAGCATTACAAGAGCATTGGCTGCGTCTTGGTCGCTAACCAACAAGGAAGATGCACCATTGAGTATTGCCCAAGATGCATCATCTATTTCCTCCGCAGTATGACCCCATGCAGCTTTTGTCGTGCGTGGATCACACTGGTTGAACGACGCTAGTATGAAACACATACTCGAGCCTAAAGAACAGAAAGTATGAAACGAAAATAATGGCTGTGATAAGGAATAGATCCGTACAGAGGCCACTTAACTCCTGCTCTCTCTCTAGTTCAGGTGGCGGATGTAAAGGCTTTGATGGGCCCATGTTCTTCGTTAGCTCTGCGTTGTCAGGCAGCACGTCTGCGACGTGATATAGCCTTTGACATGCAGGACATATCCGACTTGTAGCTCGACTCTTGTTATACCAGAGGATCTAAAACATGTTACATGAATTAGTTCTGGAATGAAAACAAGTTTCAAATACACGTACTAGAGCCAGCTCTTCTGGTAAGACTGTCTTTATCATCTCTAGAACCGCGTCTTGAGCAAATTCAGCACACAGCGGGTTTTCAAGTGCTGGGGGCTGCGAAAAAAAGCGCGACGCGAGAAACCCACGCATATTCGTTACCCTAGGCCCATTCCCTGGGTTGTATATGAACGGCTTTTGCAGGAGGATATGCGAGTAATCGTCCTCGGTACAAGCCAGAGGTGGCTCGTAGATGTCATGAGCTTGTTCCACTGCTTGAAAGGAAACTGGATGGATGGATTGTTCGTCCCTGACATGAGAAATTGGAGCATGGACAGGCGGTGATGAGGAAGAGTCGGAGGAATTAGAGGTATTCATGATTTGAATCAATAGACGCGTCTAGCGAAGGCTGAAATGAGGAAACAGTCTTTTTCTTCTTCTGCTCTTTGCCCCGAGATTTCCGTTTCTTCCTGCCATTCGAAGGGCCTGGCATAGTAGTAAGGATGTGGTTCAAACAAACGTACCGTGGTAACACCGTAACACTGTAACCGGCGCGCCAGAATATAATCATGACACCGTCATGCCACCGTTGTACAATCGTGACATTACTCGCTTCGTCATACTTACAAGTTTCAACGGTGAAAGGAACGGTATATAAAAATTAAGTAACAATCCTAGTCCAACCTGATATGTGCAGAGCTACGAAGTAACATTATTGGTGTATTAACCTACTCCAACTCAATTCTATTCATGCCTTACGCAGACGACGGAGGCCAGTTTTCCTTGAAAACATACATATCTTCAGCTGGAGGGTTTAATTTCCCGAGTTTTCCAAGACGCTCATCTACGAGGCAGTTGAGCAGAATCTACAGGAATCGAGTTTGTAGATACTTACACGTAGGATCTGATTTCTCATGAACAAAATGCTTGAGCTGCCAGGTAGTACCGCCTGCTACCTCATCCTTCCGTCTCTGCCGCTGCTCGTTCTATAAAGCGCTAAGCACAGGACTACGCAAACAAAAGCGATGGCTCACCTCAATCTTCGACTTCTCCCTACTAGCCATATCGAAATCGCCTTCCCGAATTCCCTTGGCGACAAGATTCCACAACTTTCTGGTTTCAAAGTCGCCCATTTCACCAGAAGGCTCGCCACCGATAGCTGTAACCTCCTCCTTGGGCCCTGTAACGTTGTGGAACTCCAAGCCTGACTTGGATCCGCTTGAGAATTTACTGGTCGCATGCCAAGTTCCCTCGATAACATGGCTCCCAGAAGCTCCACCAGTACCAGGAGCAGGGTTTAATGTCGCCTTGAAGGAGTGTGATTTGCCAGAGAAGTAACCTTTGCCCTTGTATTCAATGTGGCAAACGTGGTACTTGCTCAATATCCAGGAAGACTCGGTCAGCTCAGTATATGGAGAGCCATACCTGCATCATCAAGATTGAGTGAAGCCGGTTATCCACAGACAAGATATTGCGCACCACAAGCCATCTATCCGTAATTTGGGAAGAGTGATGAGGTATTCTACATTCTCTCCAGAAGGAAGTTTAACCGTCAGGGTTGCGTGGCCGATCTGCTTCACGATAATAGAGCCAGCTAAAACGAAGGTCAGACTAGAATCTCTGACTCGGACTAGACAACAAATACCACTAAATGAAGTCTTCTGCGCATTATGACCCACGAGCTTGATCCCCTTGCTCTTGTTCTCGATAGCATAGGCGGTGATAGGAGGGTGGTGCGAAACCTGCTCAACGAGAAGTTCGGTTTCTCCTCGACCATTGACGTCAGGCCATTTGCCGTAGAACAACCTGGAGTGGTACGATCAGCAAATTTAACGAGATTTCATAATATAAGTGGGCTCACTCTCCGAGAACAGGATTCAATGGCCTACATCATTTAGTGACTTGACGGGAACACAGAAAACGGACACACTTCTTCTCCGATCCCATAGATTCATTTCTAGATGTGTATTGGCCTTTGAGAGTGCTCTAAAGTGAAAAGATGAAGTTGAAGATTGGCAGAACTTGCGAACAGCTTACAATAAACCATTTAACAACAGCAAGTGTTCTATCCTCCTCTGTCTTCTGATCGGCGATGGCAGCAAATAGCTCTGGACGCTCACACCAGTATGCTAGATATAATTGAGGGTACGGAAAACAGATCATGGATGAGAAACTGTCTCGTATTGATGAGACAACCCAAACACACCAGGAAATTCGGTCAACGATACAGGCGAGAGGATGAATGGAGGGCACTGAGCATCGATTATAGAGTTAGGAGATGCGAGGATAAAGGTGGAACGACTCACTGTCATCGACGACAAATCGCCTGATACTGAAGCAATACTAAAGGATATGAAGCGCATTCAATATCTACACCAAAGTAAACTAAAACGCCTCACGCCTTCAGGAATGTGGCCCAAGAAGACCTCTGCGATACAGGGACGGCGCCCATCTATCGAATCGTTAGAATATCGTGAATATTGAATCGATGTAGGAGAAATCACTTCTCCAGTTTGTTCAGCCATTTCGTAAGTGAGAGTAAGAGGAAGAGTGGGGTTAAATCGTAAGATTCGTAACCGTGATGAGGGCTGAGCTACGTCAATGAATCACGTGGCTTATAGGGGCTCAGCCGCTGAGAACACCAACTAAAGCATACAGCAAAGTACTACTTATTTAACACATAACTTCGCATTCCCCAGCCTAACCTGCCGCGGATAATTAAAAGTTCACTGCCTCAAGATTGGTTCCCTGGTCAAAGCTATTAGCATATCAGAAGCTCAGGCTATCAGAACGTACCAATTTCGGTAGACGAACGTATGCGTCAGTACCTAAAATGCAGTTCAGCCTACATAAAGAAACATCCAGATCAGATCATACTTACCATAGCCGTCTAGCGAGACCAATTCCAGCGAGCCGCCAAAATATCTGCATCCAAAGTTGCTCGCAAAAAAACAAAAACACGAATTAAACGGGGTCAACTCACGTTGCAAATATATTGCTCATAGGAAGCCCGATACCCATTCTAGCATGCTTCCCGACCCCAGCTTCCTTCTCCGGATCGGGTGGGCGGTTCCAGCTCTCAACTTGTTCGTGCACTGTAGCCCATATGCCATGTGAACTGGCAGTACGAAGCGACCCTAAACGAGAATGTTCCATTCGAGCACTATTCCGTTTATGGGAAAAGGAGAATAGATCAGACGGATGGTGGACTTGGTTTTGCAAAGCAAGCAATCCCCCGCCTGCTAACGAAATGAGAATGCTTGACAGAATTGAGTAATATGAACTAGCCTTGATCAGATATCCGAATACCAACGGCATTATCTCCTGCTGCTATGGTGGCTCTTATTGGAGGTAGTGGTTCAGAGTCCACTTGCTTTGCTCTTGTCGCTCGTATTGACTAGCATGCAAGATGTAAATCTTTGCGCAAAGGAAATAAAATCGAACTCACATTCTTCAATAACTCAAAAACAATGTACCTGCATTAGTGTAAGCAACTAGAAATGAAAATAATCGAGCAACACACTCTAGATGCGCCCGTATATAGGAAAACTTCATATCATCCCCTTCAACGATAACCTCTACCGGGGCTTGGGTTCTTTCCGCGTTGGCAAGTTCCAGCGATTGGTGTTTGAGTAGACTTGCACACTTTTCAATGCTGGCCTTGACGTTCAATCCTGTGGTTATGATCCCTACATTTGGTTCGGAAGATTCCCAAGGCTTGTGTTTGCCTGCATAGCTCTCTGATAGAGCAATGTGATGGTGAGCAAGGACGCGACGGGATATTCGAGAGACGAGCATTCGGCGCATGAAAGAATCAAGATCGTCTGGGGCTAGATACGGGGAAGATAATGACATTCCAAGAGACAGACTTGGAATCACGGTAGCACTAGGAGTCATATATATAAGTCCCTCGACTAGATTGAGAGCTGCCAAGCACGTACTGTTCGTCCAAAAGCGTTGTCAAAAACTGGCAAAAGGCTTCGTTCTCTTTTAGATTCGTTATTGGCGGATACTTCCTGAATCTGGTGTTCGATCTTTAGCATTCGTGACGGAAACGCAAAGACGGACCAGTACTTCTCAAACGCAGACCAATACAGCTGTGAGATATTCTATGAGACTGACAAGGTTGGAGACAATGGTTTACGAACCTCATAGACCTTTGCGACTCCTTCTTGAGTTACGACAATATACGGTAATTTCTGAAGATCTCGCAGGCGATGGGCTATTCGGACAGGCAACTCGGTGCGAACATAGTTTGCGCTCTATGAAAGGGAGGTGAGTTGCGTTCGAGAAGGTATGAGACATGCCAACTTTGACCAAACGATCCTCGTCCATGGAGCGGCCAAAAAAGACCTATATCACAGTCATTTTGAGTTTAATTCTCAGATTCGGAAAGCCCACAAGTTGTCGCAGAGTCATCGGTTTTGGCTCCTTGGAAGCATAGACGTCCAATTGCTTGTTCTGATAGGAAATGAGTAAACTGGAGGAGCATTATTGTTAGATTCCTCAACTTGGTAAAAACTAAGGGCCGTTGATTCAAATCTTCGTGAGCATTTCATAAAGAAATGTGGTGTTTTTACACTGCAGCGAGTCGAGAGGCAGGACATTGGGATGCGGAGATAGAGTATGACTATGATTCATGTCCAAGTGTTATTGAGCGCCAAAATGACTCGCACAGAATTCAAACACATGTAGCGCACGCCAAATCAAAGAATTCGTTCTGATTTCAATGCACCTATTATCAAATAGGCAGAACGCCTATCTCTGTCTACACCAGTCCAGTCTCCTCTGCGTTTTACAGGTATATCTTCGTCCCCGTATACAAAGATATCATCACTGCCGCTGTTTTCTTTCTCCTTTGCTTCAGACACTTCCTTCTCAGCTTTCTCCTCCTCCTCTCGATCCCAGAGCACATCCTCCCACTGTGCATCACTGATTGTTACGGCAACTGTCTCTGCGTCGGGAAGGTTGGGCAAAACAGAAGTCAGCAGGTTGGACAAAAGCTCCGAGGTTCCGTCAGCGCCTGGCCCAACATTCAATCCTGGAAGTGGAAGGTATTCGGCCTGTTATGCGTGTTTAGTATGCAGATTTGTATGAGAAGAAGAAGATCGTAACCTCGAGAAGCATTCCTTTCGTTTCTCCACCAGTCATTGTCACAATGCCAGCCCGAACAACCCAATCTGTCCCGATACCAAAGACCTGACCCTCGATGATGAGTTGATGGCCAGATGTCTGACCTCTCGGAGCACCGCTGGTCGATACCTGTCGCATAGGAACCCATCGAGCTTTCAATTGGCCTAGAAGCTGCTCAAGAGCGCCAGGAGGATTCAGCGTTAAGAAGGTTGTCCGATAATGAGTAGGTTGAAAGTTTGGCGGGACAGTTTTGTCGGCGATTGCTTGGACAACATCGGCACGAGTGAGAGCCAGAGGATCTTCAAGAAGAACAAAGACATTGTCGTACATTTGCAAGGTGGACATGGTACGTTCTGACGGTATCTGAAATCCAGGAGTTTGAGACAGCGTAGAACGATAGGATTTTACGGCCAGATTCCAAGGACCTTTTGGGATACCCTGTGAGCTGTATTAGTCCATCTCCAAGCCTTGGAGAGCAACAGGCTGACATTATGGTTTTCGAGTATATTTTTCCGTATAAGTTGCAAGCCATCTGTTGGCGCATTTATCCAGCGGGCTAGACTAATAGGTGTAAGAGTGTGTACTGTATATCGATGAATAATACTCACCCAGTCAAACCCATCTCGAAGTCGGGAAGAAAGAGTCACGAATCACAGCACGTGCATCGTGTCATTCGAGCGTGACCTGTTGTTCTTGTCCTTAACCTTCATGCCGAAACGAAAAGCTCCCTCGAGTCCTATCGACGAATCTCCTTCAAAGCGTGTTACTCGCTCAAAAGGCCTGGCTCCTAGCCTTTCTCTGCCCAAAAGCTCGCCTCGGAAATCTCGAGTTGCGAAACAACCCACTCCAGAGGATGATTCTAGTGTACCAGACAGCGACGATGAACTTGATTTACTCGAGGAGGTGCCGACGACGCCCTCGAAAAAGCAGAAGAAGTTGGTTCAGATTGTAGAGCCGAACTCCAGTCGTTCTCGCGTGGAGCCCCAGGCTTCTCCGTCCAAAAAGCCGCGATTTGTATATGGTAAACGAGGCGACAACAGTCGCGCTTCACCTCGAAAAGTTGTGCAACTGGAAACTCCATCTCTTACCCCTCCTCCTCCTCCTCCTGCTATCGCTTCTCCTCAACGTTCCCCTTCTCGACGTGTCGTCCAAGGGAGTTCTACCTGAACATCTCCACGACTCTTTAGTCTGTCAAAAGCGCGCAGTCCTTGGCGCTTTGCAACATCCCCCGGCCACTGTACCGGGAGATAATGACGAGCATTCCACCAATGAGATTGCAGTCAAACAATTGGGTGATCTCTTGGATGGAACCGTAAATCGAGGCGAAGGAAATAGCTGTTTGTTGCTGGGTCCGCGAGGAAGCGGTAAAACTCTGGTGAGTAAGGTCTAATTGTACGCGCACTGGTATTGAATTTCGTTGCAGGCAGTCGAATCATGCATATCCAACCTAAAGGAAGCTCCCATCGTTATCCGACTCTCAGGTTGGGTTCAAACCAACGATCGTCTTGCTATGCGAGAGATATCGCGCCAACTGAGCTCTCAAGTCTTGCCATCTCTTCTACCCGAAACTCCAGCAGACGTCTCGCCAGGGGACGACGACGAGAACCCTTTCCTTGATACCCCTACCGAGAACACTGAATCAATAGAGCTTTCAGTCTCTCCTGCTCATATGCACACGCTGATTGCATGTATTCCTACCCTTGGTCGACCGACAATCATCGTTCTAGATGCATTTGACCTTTTTGCACAACACCCTCGTCAATCCTTGCTCTACTCTCTTCTCGACACCGTCCAAAGCTTGAGAGCAGGAGGCGGAAACAAGGGTCTAGCTGTCATAGGCATAACCACTCGCATTGACTCTATCGTACTGCTAGAGAAACGCGTCAAGAGTCGTTTCTCTGGACGTATGATCAGAACATCTGCTTTAAGCAGGGCTTCTTATTGGAAGGACATCGCCAGGTCAATGCTTTTACCCAACATTGCGCAGATGAAGTAGATGATCAATTTAGCGAAGCTTGGAAATCAACTGTGGATGAATTTTTAGCAGATGCTAAGACCATTCGTCTCTTGGAAGAAGCATGCAGTATTGCTGGCGATGTCAGGCTACTCACCCGTATGCTCGTAGGTCTTCTGTTATTCTCAGCTGTATTTCTCAGCTGGTTAACCATTACCGGCAGATATCTCCCGTGTTGAATCTCAAACCCACCTCGCCCTGGTTGACGGCTGCCCAACTCGAGCACTCCGCCGAGACTCAGCGTATCCGACCAGAGTTTCTTTACCTTCACAGTACGTTTAGTTTCTTCAATATCTTGGTCACCGATATAAATCCTCTCGCAGATTACAACTATCCATCGCTCTGTCTTCTGATAGCATTCTACCAGGCCGAGGGTGATGGATATCCTGCGCTTACATTTGAGATGCTTCACGACTATGTCCGTAACGCGATCCGTGTCTCGTTTTCTGCACCAGTACAGATAAATGGCGGTGGCATTGGTATGACTAGATGCTCGAGGCCAGTGCTTTGGGCTGTAAGTACCCGTCTCATATTCTTTCTCTTGCTATTTACTGAATTGCTGTTCAGGCATTCGAGCAGCTGGTTTCAGCCCAGATCTTTGTTCCACTATCGGGATCGTCTATGGGCGTAGGCAAGGACTTTCACAAGTATCGGTGCTCGGTACATAGGGAAGATGTGAGAAAGAGTGTAGAGAAGAATGGAAACATGAGTCTGAATAGGTTCCTAAAACGTGTAACGAGCTAACTTCTACATTTTTAGATAGATAAATTTATAGTTACACTTATGATTTTTCATTTCCACGTTACAATCATTTATATCAACACTAAAAGGACAGATTGATCTGATGGATCTAATCGGGACTTGATCAGCCCGACAACAATTGCGACGCAACAGACTTTACAGCTTGCATTGTTACTTAGGATAATATACAGACGACATCGCTATTTGATTTAGTTGTAGTCCACGATTTCTTCGTCGAGAACAAACTCTTGAGGCTGGGAGTCAGCAAGAGCCTGCTGAGCCTGCTTCTTGGCTTCGCGCTTAGCCTTCTCCTTGTCAATGAAGTCGAGCTATGAACAAGTCAGGGACTAGACAATGAATGAAAACGCTGAGCCACTCACTCCTTTGGTCTCAACCTCACGGTCAACAAAAGCACCGACAAAGCCAGCGATAAGTTCCTTGGCCTTTGCGTGCGAGTCAGGTTGACCGTTGGCCGCACAGTGGTTCTCGTACGCCTTGGCAGCCTATCAAAGAAGATCGATTAGAGATCGCCCCCATCGATACAGAGAAAGAGTAACATACCTCGTAGGCAGCTGCACCGGAAATCAACTTGAGGAAAGAAGATTAGAAATCGTCGAGGATGATCTATCTTTGTCTACCTACCTCGTGGCTGACTTCGGCTATTAGACAAAGGCTTGAGCTCGTTCTTCAGAATGCATATGCAGGAATTAAATACCTTTGTGGGGAGCTTGCTGGAACTGGTCGTAAGCTTGAGCTTGGTCACTGTGAGTGAGCGAAGAGATGAGCAGATGAAGGAGAGACTTGACGCGATGAGGGGTACCTGTCGCTAGAGAACCAACCTGAAATGGTCGTTAGTAAATGGAGAATCGATCTTTGAGAGTAGACTGACCCATATTGTTATTGTTATGAAGAAATAAAGTGATAAAAGTGAGGTGATGAAGGTCTTGAAGAAAGTGCGCAGGTCCTGTCCCCCTTATATACCCCGAAAAGGAGTTTGCCGAAACCAAATATAAACTAAATACTTGTAGTCACTCTGAGTCTCGAACGGTTGTCACTGCGATATGCATTTGATGCTAAGGTACATACATACAATTTTATGTGATGGTTCTGGTACAGTAACAGGTTGTACAACGATTCTTGGATTGTGAATGACTGAAATAAGGTTGGTTTCGAAAGAAAGTGATCCAGTGAAGAAAGAGAGAAGACGATAATGTGGATGTATGCCCCGCGAAGACGATAACGGAGAGCTAAGAAAGAACTTGAGAAACACGAAATACTGGAAAGATTGATCAACGGAATGCCAAAGGAGTGATTGTATTGTAAACTTGAGAAAGGGAAAAAAAGGAAAGCTCCGATAAAAGACAATGTATGTAAAGTGAGGCGGAATCTTAGCCAGCCTGAGGCTCACCAAGCCAGGCCCACGTCGACTTCCCTGGTATCAAAAGTTCAAAGATAAGCAACGTTATGATGGGGATATACGAAAGAGACTAACTGTTGTGCAACTTGAAGCTGCGCTTGTACCTGCTGCTCCTCTTCCAGCTCCTCATTAGTCTCAAGCAACGGCGCCAACAACATCCCATGCTCATACGCCCCAGGAATAACGGCGTCATACAGCATCGGATCATCGTACGCACTCATCCGGAAGGATTCCATCCTCACTGCGTCCAACTCCAACAGTCCCAGATCAACCTCCATAGAACGCGAAGCCACCATCGTCGTTTTCTTCAGAATAGACTTTGGGCTCACTTTACGCTCTCCGCTATGAGCACTGGCAACTTCGGAGACCGCCTTTGATCTTGCTGACGCGTTAGAACTGACAGATTGAGGCCTAGCAGGCCTGCCAGATTCTGCGCTGCTTCCCCTAGGAGGAGTAGGAATAGCGGGAATTTCTTCGTCTACTAGAACGGAAGAGTGTCGAGAATGATGAGATGATTTGGAGGAAGATGATTGTGCCAACGCCGATCCTGACCCCGACTCGGCCGACCTGGAATGCTGGATCAATGCCTTGAAGCTATCATCCATAAACAGGCTATCATCCCACTGACTCGTCTCCTCCACGAGCTCCTGAATGATCCCAAGCATCGCGTCCGCGTCGTCTACTTCCGATGTTCTAGGCGAAGATTCGAAGCCAGATCCAGTGACGATATGTTGGGACATGAAACCAGAACTGGGGGCGGAAGATGGGGTTTGAGAGGCTCTACGATGAGCGAAGCGACTACGCTCCGTTTCGGATTCGATCTGCGATATTCCACTGCCACCTTCAAGTCCCATCCCCCAACAAGACGGGTATCCAATGCCCAGATCAGCGTAATTTTGCTGCTTTTTATCGGATGCCTCGGTAGGAATGGTAGAGAAAATCTCTTTCTGTGCGAGTTTATTTAAATTTGCTTGGGAAAGTTCAGGAAGCGTCACAATTCTGAGTGGAGAAGGACCGATGACAGGACTCTTCCGACTGCGAACAGAAGGTGATCTCGTAGGCTTGGGTTTCATACGCGAAACAGATGTCTGCGAAAAGCGACGTGACGCTGTATCCGATACCATGTCAAAGGCTTGGTCCTGAGGATCTGAATCGGTATCGGTATCGCTGCTCGGTAGCTTGATTTTTGGAGACAACGCATATGGGAAAGAGATGTAGCTTCGTCCCTCGGCTGGAGCTAAACCTGGGAGGCCGGGAAGTGGAGACAACATTACTGAAGCCGGCAATGGAGGTAGAGGAGGGATACCCGAGCGATTAGATTTTGATATCGTTCTAAAATGGGTCGAGGAAGGATAGGGCGAGCTCCGTTCAAAGTCAAGGAAAGAAGTATGACTTTTCGGTGAAAAAGGTAGAGGTGTGTCTGTATCTCTAGTCGAATCGATCATCCTGAGTCCCGGAGTAGATAAAGAATCTGAGCGACGGCTCTTGGAACTTTTAAGACTAGAGTGTCTCTTCCGGCGATCCTCAGAGTTGACTTGACGCGTTACAGGAAGAGAATGGCGCCGACTGGACGAATTGGTCTGTGCATCAGCAGGATAGGATGGCAGTGAAGCGTAGGAAGGAGGAGGACGCGACGTAGCGACTAGAGTGTTTGAAAAAGCGCGACTTGGGTAACTATCCGAGTTGGTCGAATAGTGACGAGTACTGCGGCCAAGTCCGCCAAACTCGCTGATAGAAAACCTCGAAGTACGATTCTGGCTGCGGCGAGACTGAAATTGAAGCTGATTCGAATAGATGGATGGCCCATCATAAAGAGTCTTTACGCTAGTCTCCCAAGAAGGCGATCCAAATAGGCCGACAAAAAAGGCAGCCTTACCAGGCTTAGCGAGCTTTTCGGAACTGTAAAAGAATGAAGTCACAGAGCGATGCGAAGATTGAAGAGAACAATCGGAAATATTGTAGGAAACATGGAGGCGCCTGTATCTCATATACAGCAACTTGGCGATGACCAGGATAGTGACAGAAAGAGCGACGGCGAGCAAAGCTGCAAAAGAAGCAGCGCTGCTCGAAGAATTCAACACATTGATAGGATACGCTGAGACCAAGGGCATTAGAGGAAATAACAGAATTATTGAGGACATGACGGTAAGAGCGAGAGTTTAGCGCGCGTCATATCTCAACATTGAAGTTGCTCGTGTGCAGCGATTATGGTCAACTTGGCGGCATATTGTGAAGCTATTGTGTTAGTTACTCACAATGCAACATCGAGCCGTTTGGAGCATTTTATTTGTACATTCCGTTTGGTTCACACTACAATTTCGTCGCTACATTATTTAATAGTCCCCAGAGTCAGCAAGACCCTGCTCGGCCTGCTGCTTGGCCTGGTGCTTAGCCTTCTCCTTGTCAACATAGTCGAGCTATGAACCCAAGTTAAATATATAAGTATCAAGAAAATGCGCTGGCACTCACTCCCTTGGTCTCAACCATGCGGTCAATGAAGCCACCGGTGAGAGCAGCAATCATCTCCTTGGCCTCAGCGTGCGAGTCAGGCTTGCCATTTTCTGCGCAATGCTTCTCGTAGGCCTTGGCAGCCTATCGAACAACCGATTAGAAGTCGTCAGAAACATGGATCAGCACCACATACCTCGTAGGATGCAGCACCAGCGAGCAATTCGTGACTTAGCTCAGCCTTGTGGGGCGCGTTGTTGACTTGGTCCCAAGCATTAGCCTGGTCACTATAAGGAGCGAATGAGCGGGTGAACGAAAGAACCGAGCGGATAAGGGTACCTGTCGCTAGAAAACCAACCCATATTGTGTTATAAAAAGAGGTGAAGTGTGGTGAAAGTGTTGAAGAGAGGAAAGGTGAGAAACAACTGAGCTTCTGACCGACCTTTTATACCCAGATCGTCCCAGATCCAAAAATACCCATGACGTCCTTCTTTCCGCCATCGATAGCGACTCGGCCTGGCTGTGTACATGGCTACAATCTCATCTCATCTCATAAATTGGCTTTAGCTTGTTCTTTCAGTGATATCATAGAAATTTAGCCCGAAATCATGATGGATGAGCTGGAGTGACTCTTTGAGCACGTTGACGCATAGAAACCCTCCTTTTCGGATTGAACTTGGCGGTTCTTTCTGTCTAATTTCACCGGCCTTCAAGATAAGGAAGGAAGTGATGATTGAATTTCGACAGGTCAGCTGCGTATTTATTGCGCGCAATCAAGCCATCGGTCGCTGCAGTAAGGTGATCAACATACAAACGATGGAAGCGATGGAACGATGGACTCGAGCTTTGGGGATTTGGAGCTGCACTAAGTAGTAAATAGGGGTGTGAATATATGAGCGTCATCGAGCCGATCATTTGACATGGCGCTCCTCTGCGCTCCTTCGGACCCAAACATCCAGAATGGCAAATACCAAACGACTGGCAGAACTCCTAGAAACAGACTATGTAGACGAATTGTAAGTCTTGTCTTAGATATTGTTTTGCTGTTATGACCATGTAGACTAGGCATATGCAAGCTTACGCCGAAGCTTTGCGCAATGACGAGGTTCCCAACCCCGAAGTCACCTCACCATTACCTCCTGGTTCTCCAGCTATGAGCTATCACAGCGGCATCTCCAATAAACGTTCGAGTCGAATATCAGCCTTGTCTGATTTTGCTCCAATAAACGTTCGAGTCAAGCGGTACGCGACTTGAACCTGTTCCCAAAAGCTGGTTGGCTGAAGTTTTGGTAGACGGAAGAAGAAGAAGGGTTCATCCTCTGGCCGGAAGCACGACTGGACTTTTCTTTTACTCCGATGGCCCCTACTGGTGAGCATCACGCAACCAATTCATCTCATATCTTTCTAACGCGTCGGAATTCCAGTTTTTCATATTTCTCTTTATTGCTGTCGAATTTGGCCTCTATGTGCTTATCCGGCAGGTCGTGAACACAAAAGAATGGATTTTCTCATGTACGATAGGATCCTAGTCTATTCCGCTTCCAGAACACATCATAACGATAACATCAGGGCGCGGTCAGAAAGGTGTTTTGAGAAAACGTCTTCGTGGAGCACAGACCTATCAGGTACAGTTACAGCTTTGGCGGAGAATCGCGAAATTCATTTCATCCATTGTTCTAGGAATGGAAGGAACGCGCAAGCGAGTTGGACAGTTATCTACACTTTGATGAATGGAAGAAAATCGACGAAGACGCATTCTATGACTGGAAGCTCGTCAGGAAAGTGAAACGGTCTTTAAGGTCTTTGAGGGAAAAGAAGGATGCAAGGGGCATACGTGATGTGCTAGAAACGTGTATTCGAGCCAACTTTGCGGGTGTGGAATCACCGAGGTGAGCACGAGTTTATACCGGAACATACAACCAACTGAAATCTTTCATTCAGGCTGTATAGTGAAGTGAGTTCCAACTTTTATTCAGCGTTGCTTAGGTTCACTTACATAGCCCATGCGCAGACTTACCTTGGTACAAAAGACTTGATAGAGTCTTACTATGACGAACAGGAGAAAGCCCTTGAGTTTCTGCGTGAATCCCCGGATATAACCATCGAGGAAAAGAAAAGGCGTGTATACAGTCACACCGCCCTATTCGAAACTGACTGTATCCTCAAGGTTTTTTAAAAGTGCTAATACCAACTACGGCATCTCCGCGCTTTGTCTCTCTGGAGGCGCATCGTTTGGCTATTATCACTTTGGCGTGGTCAGAGCCTTCCTTGATGCAAAGAAACTCCTTCCTCGGGTTATAACAGGGACCAGTGCTGGAGGGTTGATAGCTGCACTTGTCTGTACTCGGACTGAGGAGGAGTTGAGAATTCTTCTAGTTCCTGATCTGGCTAACAGGATCACAGCCTGCGAGGAACCGTTCAAAGTCTGGGTAAAACGATTGTGGAAGGAAGGATCGCGTTTTGATTCAATACTGTGAGTGAAATAGACATACATACTTCGAAAATGATATCAGGAATCGAACTGACTGTTTACGATACAAGTTGGGCCAGGAAATGTGCATGGTTTACTCGAGGCTCAATGACATTCAAAGAAGCATATCTTCGCACAGGCCGCGTCTTGAATATTTCCGGTATGTGCCAGTATGTGTTCAACGTTGCCTTTTGCTGATGCCCTGATTATCTTTCAGTCATTCCAGCAGACAGACACAGGTATGATTGAAATCTCTCTGATGCGAATATCTTGACCTCAAGGTCGTTCTCCAAGTCCGACGAAATTGTTAAACTATCTCACTGCCCCAGACACTGTCATCTTGGACCGCTTTGTTAGCATCGGCGGCAGTTCCAGGCATTTTGAATCCTGTACCGTTGATGTCAAAACAAAGGGACGGCAGTCTTTGTGAGTGGAATTGGGGAAGCAAATTCAAAGATGGGTCGTTGAGAGTGAGCCGGAGGTTTCTTTGACCGACATGTTGGTACTGACCCACAACGCTATCTTTTCTGATACTTCATTCTATTTCATATTTCTCCTGCGCAGTCAGATATCCCAATTCAGGCTCTAAACCTCTATTTCAATGGTGCGTTGGTGTTAATCTTACCACCTCCCCATGTTGACTTTAAAATAATTGGGCTAGTTACCCATCCGGTGGTTTCGCAGGTGCGTCTTTCTATTCTTCAATCGCCTTCTACTGACTTCTGTTCCTTTTCCTGGAGGTTAATCCACATATTCATATGTAGAGGAGAAATGCTGCTTGATTGACCTCTACTAACCTACATTTCCTCTAGGTTCTTCTTTGCACCCCGAGGTTCAGCTGGAAAACCCGTAGCTCATAGTCGGGGCAAAGGTATGACTTCCTGGCCTCAATACACACCACGTTTACATATGCTGAAACGCGATTCCTATTTCAGGTTGGAGGGGTAACTTTATTCTCTCCGCTGTGGAACAAGCCCTAAAGCACGAACTCACCAAAAACTTTAAAGGTGCATCCAGCTTTTCGGATACTTTGTCCTGTATCGCTAATCTCCGAATTATCACTAGTGATTCGTGATTTGGAACTTCTTCCCCAATTGCTAGGGCAAGATTGGTCTTCAGTTTTTCTTCAGCGATTTGATGGTGCAGTCACGTAGGTTGTTTCGATTTGTTAAGGCTGGATCTCATAGCTGGATGCGTGCAGGATATGGCCAAGAACGAGGTTTTGGGATTGGATACGCATTTTGTCAGGACCCAGATCCGACTGAGCTGTCCCGAATGATTTCAGTCGGGCAGATCGTCACCTTTCCAAAGGTACGTCTGTACGACCAGGATTACAACAATACTATCTGTCTGATATTACGATATTTAGCTGCATATGATTGAAAATCGAGCTCGGATTGAGAGGCAGATATTCCTTGGTCGCCAATCTGTTCGTCGAACATTGCAGACTTCCGGAAGACAAGCAAGTATGGAAAGTACTGCATTGCCAGCGCGACTGTCCACCACCCCTCCTCCTACAGGCACGGATCAACCCTTGTCAGTGGATACTGACGCAGAAGCTGCTTATGCCACTGGCTCGCGCAAGTTTTTCCGTCGCCGCCGTCAATCTTCTACCGGACAATTGACACCTCGACCGAGTGACGGCGGTCGGCTTAACTCCAAGAATCAGAATCCTTCCTCGGAACTTCCTCTAGATCCTGCATCTACACACGACCAGCGCACAGAACCTCTGCTGAACAAAATGACCAACGGGGATGACCTTCCATCGGGCTATATGTCGAGGCTACAGAAACCCTTTCCGATTGCGTTGCAATTCAAGGAAAGTGAGATGGATGAAGATGGATGGAGTAGCGAAAGCTCGTCTGATGATGACTTGGCGAAGGTAAATGACCATCACAGACATTCGATTCATTCGTCACTACCCCCAATTGAAGATGGGGATGAACTCGAACGAGATGAATGGTCTGGATAGGAAGGTTTTAGCGACGTAGTAATGCATGTAGTTCTGTAATTTTAATATCACTGTATCTTGAAAATGTTTGTACTTGGTCGCGACGCGTTTCCACACGTGATGCGCGCTACCGAATGAGTCAGCAGGCCACAGGATCGCCATCTTCAGTGCTTTCATCTAACTTTGCCCACCATGACGGATCGAGCCAGTCTGCTAGCTGAAGCAGTAGAACGAAGAATTAGCGCGCAAGAACCTCTAGGTTAGCAGGATTTATAGCTGCTATCATAGAATAACCCGGTCTAATCGTGCAAGAACCTCTAGGGCTAACACCCGCTCAGATGGCAGCTGAGCATGAACAGCGCCAACGTTTTAGGAGACTAATCGACCCGGGTTCTTTCAGAAATTTGTTTAATATTGAATTCTCCTAATCCAGGAGTATTAGGTATTTTACGGCCGAATCCAGAAGCTCAGGCTGTAGAGTCGTTAAAGGTTAGCTTGTCAATTCTATCAGCTTGAAGTCTATTTGATGCAGTTTTTGAAGATTTTATTCAAGCTTTCGGAAAACCTGATACAAGAACCCGAGAATCCGAAGTTTCAGAGATTCAAGACAACCAATGCGTGGGTTTTGAATATTTGGCACTTTATATGGTATTAATCGGACCCACATAGTCAGATACAGAAACATATCATCAGTCCAAAGGGCACAGTTGAATATCTCAGAGAAGTGAGTGTACGTGGATAATTTGCTATCCTCAACTCATTTGTGGCGTCAGCTTGGTTTTCATCCAGAGGTTCGCCGAATTTCTATGTCTTTCTGTGTCAACTGCGTGCCTAATGAGAATGACTCTAATAGGTCGTAGATTGTGAGTGTCTAGCATAGCATAGCATCAGCCGCCATCCCCTCACACCACCCCATCCAGTCCAGCCATTTTTCGTGTTTAATCCGAAATTCCTATCCGATTTAAAGATCGGGAATGCCATGCTGAAGGAGTCACTGGATCTCCAGGACGAGAAGAAAGCTCGAGCGATGGTGGTGAAACAGACTGTTCAACAAGCCAGGGCAGAGGTGGTCCAGAAGGTACAACTAGCATTTATGGAAGATCGCAGAGCCAAGATGGAAGCGGATGAAAGGGAGAGAGAGTTGCGTGAGGCCCGTGCAGCTATTGCGGCACGGAAAGCAGCGCAGCAAAGCGAGAGTACCGAATCGGGCAACGATGTCGTAGCCGAGGATGATGACGGCGCGGAGGAGCACACTAACGTTGTGGGATCAGCGCCTCCGCCATACGATGATGACCAGTGAGTTCGCATTTAGTAGTTTAGCTTGGTATTTTCTCTTCACATGTGTAACATAACTTGTTCAAAAGTAAGCAGTATACGAAGGACAACGAATGTGTATCTTGCAGAATAGAGGATTAAATTTAAGATTAGGTACCGAAAGAAATCAATTCTTTGGCGTATCACGGCCTAGACTGAGTCACTGAAGATGTACGACGTGGGGGCAAAACTGTGGGTAAAGCAGGCAAGCCTCCAGTAGGAGGAGGGGGAGGAGGAGGCATCGGGAACTCTTTCAGAGTCCTGAGTGAGAGTCGCGAGGAATGCGGTTCCGCTAATGAATTGAGTAATTAGCAAAATATCCACCCGAAAATATCAATCACTTACTTTCTTCAAAAGCTCTTATTCTTTGTAGTACAACACTGTCTCTTTTTCGAGGCGCCAAAGGGGTGCTGATTGAAGGTGCTACAGGTCTTTGACCTACTGGAGCAGACCGCAGTGGACTCGCTTCTGCGACTGGAGCAAGACCACGATTACCTCGCATCGCAGTGGCGGAGGAAACCGCCCTTCTCAAGGGAGCTGGATTTGACAAGTCCAAATCTGAGGAAGAAGCTTGAGGCGCAATTGGCCCATTGCGCAACGACGTGCTTCGCATAGGCGGAGCGCTGGAAGGAGGTGCGACAGGCTCAAGGGTAGAGGCACGGAGGTTCGGTCGAGGAGGCAACCCAACGTGAGAACTAAGTGGTCGGGTGGCAATTGAACCAGACCTAGAGCGAGCAATAGGTCGGGATGGTTCGGGTGTGCGTGCACCTCGGGGTGATACAGGCGGCCGAGAAAAATTCCGCACTTCCAGGTTCAGTGAGAGGGTTTCAGAGGAGGGAGTACACACTGCACCATCCGGGAATACTTCATCATGCAGACTACGGTGGGAACGATGCCCTCTGTGTGTTACAGCAATCTTCTTCGTGAACCCGCGTGTTTTGGGAAGCGTTCCGCTGGGTGTCGATACAAGACCGTCAGGGAAGACCTCAAAGTGAAGACTTTTGTGAGAGCGAACTGTCTTCAGTGCGGGCTGCATAGCTCTCTTGACAAGGTTAACCTTGGGCGGTGCGGCAGTGATGCCTCGAGAGGAGAGGAGAACCTTACGGAAAGGAACAGGATAGGGCATCAGAAATGGATATACCGCAGGATCTACAGAAGAGTGAGGTTGGCACAAGCCTGTAGGATTTGTAGTCTTACATAGATCAAAGATTGGGTAGCTCCATGCTAGTTTGACTACTTGCACATCCGGAAGCCGTTCTCGCAAAACGGGAGGATGAACGTCGCCGGTAGGATAAGGCGTGACATGGGGATATACACCGGGGTCTAAAGACATATTTTCAGTCTGGAAAACGTGCTTTCAGGGCAAACTTACAGAGGTCAAAGATCGGGTAGCTCCATGCAAGTTTAAGCACTTGCACCTCTGGAAGCCGTTTTCGCAGAACCGTTGGGTAAATGTCGAAATCTGGGTAGCCGGAAGATCGACCCTTCGAGGTTCCGGGCTGAACAGCAGGGTCTGCACACTGTATGAGTATTATAAAGCAGAACGTTTGATCATCGCAACCTACAAAGATCGAAGAAAGGGTAATGTACATCTTGAACCTGTTTGCGTAGGGTAGTCGGATAAATCTCAAAATCTGGATAGCCACTAGCTTTCACGAGGCCTTTCGCAAGGGATCGGTTTTTCGCAGGATCTACACAATTGTATGAGCTTGACGAAGCAGAATATAGCCAAAATTATATACAAAGGTCGAAAAAAGGGTAATGCATTGCTGGCTTTGAGGACAATTGCTTGACAGAAGGGTACAGTTCAAACACCGGGTATCCGAATGAGCACCCGACATTACTTGTAGGAGAGGGCACAGCAGGATCTAAACATGCATAAGGTTAATGCAATCCAGCGATACAACCTCAGGTACACTTACATAGGTCAAAGATCGGGTAATGTTTCATTCCCTGCACTTCCGAAAGCTGTTTTCGCAAGACGGGCGGATAAATGTCGAAATCTGGATACCCGCTAGATTTCACAAGCCTCTTAGCAAGTGACTGATCCTTCATGGCTACTTTTGGATGAACAGCAGGGTCTACATAAATATATAAGCTCGGTGAGGCAGAAAGTGATCTCAGGTACTTACAAAGGTCGAAGAACGGATACTGCACTGAAGGCTTCATCACAGATTTTGACGAGGACGACTGTTTAACTGAAGGATACAGTAAAAATGTTGGATATCCGAAAGAGTACCGGGGTAAAACAACTGCATTGCTAACAGGATAGGGCGCCGCGAAAGGGGTAGACCGCAGGATCTAAATAGCATAGCAATTTCAGTCCAGGGAGTTACATCGAATAAGCAGAACTTAAACTCACAAAGATCAAAGATCGGGTAGTTCCACACTAATTTAACCACTTGCACATCAGGAAGCCGTTTTCGCAAAACCGGTGGATAAATGTCGAAGTCCGGGTAGCCACTAGTTTTCACAGTAATAGCTCCACTCTTCGTAGCTCCTGACTGGACAGCAGGGTCTGCAAATTGTTCAAAGTCATGAAGCAGGATGTAATCGTAGCAACCTACAAAGATCGAAGAAAGGATAATGCACGTCCCGAAGTTGTTTTTGTTGGGTAGATGGGTAAATGTCAAAATCTGGATAACCACTAACTTTCACGAGTTCCTTAGCAAGTGATCGATTCTTCGTTGCTGCTTCAGTTTTTCCAGCAGGATCTGTACAATTGTATGAGCGTGATGAAGGAGAAAATCACTCAGATTAACTTACAGAGATCAAAGAAAGGGTAGTGCACTGAAGACTGGATAGCGGGCTTTGAGGACAACGATTTGACTGGAGCATAAATTGCAAACGTTGGATAGCCAAACGAGCGTCGGGTCAGAACAACATTATTGATAGGATAGGGCGTCGTGAATGGGTAAACCGCAGGATCTAAAGAGGGATTAGTAAGAAGCCAATATAAAAGCAGGAAGTCCTACAAAGGTCGAAGATTGGGTAGTTCCATGCTAGCTTAACCACTTGCACATCCGGAAGTCGTTTACGCAAGGCAGGCGGGTAAATTTCCAGGTTGGGATAACCATCAGCTTTCGCGAGTTTCTTAACAAGGGGTTGAGGCTCGGCGGGGTACAGATCAAAGTGTGGATACACAGAAGGATCTATAATGTAACTCATCAGTAAAAACCTTTCATGGATTGAAGGGAGCAGAAGCATACAGATCTTCAATGAAGGATAAGCGCACGCAAGATGAACTGATACCGGGGGAAGTCCTTGAACTGATTGCTGTTGTCCGGATGATGGATAGATGTTGAAGTCAGGATAACCACAAGAGCCCAGAGACTGCTCTGCAGTAGCCACAGAGGGATCTGTCATTCATGCTGGTGAGTAGATTTAAACCATAGTGAGGAGAAAGACTAACAAATATTAAATATGGGATACTCAGAAGTAACACTCGAGGAAGGTATTTGGCTAGTAGCGAAGCTGTAAGGCCATGAATGGCCCCATGGTTTTGCAGTAGTGGAAGCACTGGCTGAGCTGTAGGGCCAGACCTGACCCCAAGGCATAGACGTAGCAGAACCACCGGCTAAAGTGTAGGGCCATACCTGACCCCAAGGCGTAGATGTAGTCAATGAATGCTGCTGCCAGTAGGGCCATCCCCAACCAGCACCTTCCCGGTAACATAAGATCATCAGAGTCAAAGGCTCGTTGTCCTGCGTCCGGAGTGTGAACATAGTAAGGCGTGGAGGGACTGGGGGGCCAAGAAGCAGGTCCCCACGATGTCGCTGTCATTGGAGTCGGGGGCGGACTGAAGATAGCGCGATCACCAATGTCGACTGAAGAAGCTCTGCTGAAACTCATCGGTGAGGCAGGGTATTCAGACGGAGGTCCCCACGACGTCGCGGTGCCAGGAGTAGGAGGGCAATCTTCGTACATTCGGTGGGCAATGTCCGGTGTTAATACGCGCTCCAAGCTGGGGACTGGTGATGGCAAAGTGTAATCCGAAGGACCAAACGATGTACAATCCGAGGGAGTCATACACACCGAGCTCTCCATACGACGTTCAAGATGAACGGATGGCAGACGATCCCACGACGCAACTGAACCATCTTCCCAGTCGTTTGGACCTAAGGAAGAGATTGACCATGTGAAATCTTCCAAGTTAAGTTCCTCTTCCACTTCTGCGTCGGCAACATCATCCAAGGCCATACTAGTTGGGTAGATTGGCAGGTTCCAAGCTGGTTTGGCCTTTGACCGCGAGGGCACTAGGTGTCAAGGAAGCACTAGCACGCCATGTGTTCACTCGTTTTTCGAGGTCTACGATCTTCGCAGTTTTCGGTTCCTCTTCTTGAAAAATCGGCGATAAAGCCTGAACTGAAGCAGAACGCTCCGGCGACGATGCCGATGTCTGATGAGTAGCCCTTGCCACCGCACGCAGTGAAGAGTCTAGTCGGTCCACTAATGACAATTTCCTTGGTACATGACGACTAGGGCGGCCAGACTGAGGAGACACGGATTCGCTATCGAGCTGGTCAAAGTTTATCTCGAGGTCTGTGGCCCTACTGTCCTCTCTATAGTGGGCTGCTACAGAGGGTGCGGCTGTAGAAAAGCCTACGGATGCTGGGACGTCTACGTGTTCTCTGTGAGCTGACGCAATCCAAGCTGAGTACCAACGAGCATGTCGTGTATCTATATCGAATTCCAATTTTCCAACGATAGGAACTCGCAACGAAGGGACAGATGGATCAAAGACGTTACTCCAAATCATTTGCCAAGAATCATCGCTGATGCGAGGCATAGCAGTGATCCCATTCTCTGTAAAGTGAAAGTACAGACAGAGGCCTGTGATGCTCGGGAAATTGAACTCCTTCGCGATAGCCGCAAGCTGTCCGTACAACTACAAATATGTGTGAGAATTAGAACGGGACATTGTGAAAGTACACTTGCGGTAGGAAATAGAGGCATCAACATTCCCTGAGCCAAACGATGTCTCGGTCCCAGAGATAAGGTGTTACCCAGCTGACCGTGTTCATGAAGCAAAGTTGGAGGAGGAATGACGACGACAAAAGATCTAGAGCTTCGCTGAACCGCTCTTTCCCGACTCTCCCGAAGACCTGAGCTGTGATATGCCAAACTTGACACTCTGCGAAAACGAGCTCCTGCAGTCTCCGGGCTCTGGGAGCGATGTACAGGTTCCGCTTCTACATGCGGGTCCACTGGAACTCCACCTAAAACCGAAATGGTGGTCGGAAGAGCTGATCCCAGATGGTCGGACAATGTTTCCGGTGGGCTCAAGGGAATCCTTGGAAACTCGAAGGGAGAGGGTTTATGAAATGGTGACGCAGTGAGTCGAGACATTACACCAGGTAACAAAGGGCCGTAAAGAAAGGAAAGAGTGGAAAATGGTACAAGAACGAAACGAAGAGGGAGACAGCAAGCAAGCTCTGTCTAAATTGGTGTCTTTAAGTGTAACATAACTTAGTGATTGGATCAGTCATGATGAGGCGGTAAACACCCACCCGAAACGACGATGATCTGGCAACGAATGAAACCTGCTGCCAAAACCAAGCCAGTATTCAATATTCTCAAGCGTCGTAAAAAGTAACTAGCGAGTATCGAAAGACCAGAGCCTACAGCAGTCGCGCAGCGCCGTGTAGTGCAAACGAAGTGGAAAAGAAAGAGAAAGCCGAGGGAGGAAACCGTAGCTAAGGCCCAATATATACTCGTGTGCATTCTGTGCAATGACGGCAAGCGTCAATGTGTGAAGATGAGTGATAGTACGGCTGCCGAACAAAGCCGTCCTCAAGCTCCAAGGATGTTCATTCCGACTACTGCTCATCCAAAGATTAGCTTCAAGAATGCTCAAGTCACTTACTGCTGCTCTGGTCAGCAAGATCGCAGCTAAAAGAGAAATGTGGGATCGGCCTCCCGTGGAAGTAAAAATTGGAAGATCACAGTCAATTCTCTATGTCAACAACGATGGGAGTATAGAAAACCACATCTGATTGAATTTATGTGTTGAAGAAATATAAAGATGTAGACTATACCGTTGCAGGCTCAGTCTTGATATGCCCTGCCGCCACCCTCCATTGTGTCAACCAATTAATTTTCTCCAAGTCCTCCGTCTTTCTCAAATTACTTTCTATCCTTTGCAAACACCATTTCAACCATGTTTTCTCCTTCTCCAGCGCCGCAACACCCTTGTTTGCCCTCTCTTGTCTCTCAGAGAACTTGGGCGTTAGAGACCGTGTCCGTGCATGAGAAGAGATGGAATACAAGGAAGGGTCTGTGGAGGAGACGAGTTCGCGAAGGGATTCAATAAGGGCCTGGAACACTTGTTTGGAGGCCTGCAGAGTTTTGGTTTTCAAGGCTTGTGGTTTGGCAGGCACAGCAGATTTGGACGCAGGTGGTGGTTGCGTCGGATGAATTTTCCCTGCGAGTGCCCTGCACACCAAGCCAAGGCTGACTAGGTCGTCAGCAATCGGCGTCAAATTGTAAACCCGGTATAGCGCAACAGCAGTCATGACCTGCTCTAACGAGTGTTTCGTGTGAAGAGCGTGAAGAAGGTGTCGGGCTGCAGGCAGAGACAGCGGGACTTGGTATTTTGCATGGTCAGAGAACATATCCAAAGCAACTTGGGGGCAGGTTAGAGATTCGGCGCGAGCTAGACAACTTTTATTGAGCTTGAAATTCAGGCGTGTAACGGTGAAGTAGACTCACTGACGACCATTTCACCCCATTGGGCTCCAAGACCACCCTTATCCTTCTTGTCCCTATTTACATCTTTCCATTTGGGAGCCAGCTCGATAACTCGTCTGAGTTCATCCTCATTCTGGGCGAGATCCAAAAGATGTGTCCAGACCGTATATCTCATCGGTGGCAGCTTTTGTCGCTCTTTTCGGTTCGGATTAAGATGCGGAAGGACATTTTTATAGAGTTCTTCGAAGCGAGTATGACGGACAACCGGTTTCAGACGCTTGCTGGGCGTGGGTTGTGGCGAAGTATTGCTCTCAGCAGGAGCAGAAGGAGTGGTATCAGGAATAGAAAGCAGATCCTCTCCTAGGTCGTCAGAGAAAAGTTCTTCAATTTCGACTTTTACTTTCTTCTTTAAAGCTGGAAAAAGCTTAGTCGGAACTAGACGGAGACTGACGAAAAAAATAGACCCACCGACCGGAGAAGCGTGTAATGTTCTTCTTCCTAAATTGGAAGCAGTATACACGCTCCCAAATCCGCGTTTTGAGAGCGCAAAAAGAGGTTGACGCGCAACAACGATGCAGCTGGCCATCGTCGAAAATTAGAAAGACTTGTGGATTATGTCATCTATTTAGCGCTCAGCGCGTCGATTACAGCGTATTTTAAGTGGCAGCTTCTCCTCTAGAGTCAGGACAATTCTCGTTTCCCTCTGTTTCTCCTTCTCCTTCTCCTCTCTCCGGAGCCAGTCCAAAGGAAATCGATACCACATGAAAGTGATTCCAACTCAGTATCCACGTCCAGCGCCTTCAGGCGAAAGCGAGTAACTGTAGTTGCAGGTTAATAATTAGGAGTAAAAAAAACACACCTAAATCGATTTTCAGGGTCCCATTTCTTCACAAGCTTCTCTCTGCAGGATCCACCGATAGGCACGTACAGGTGCTCCCAGATTCTTACTCAGGCGAGATCGTATAACGGCGTTCGCCTCCCATTGACTACCTCGTTGACACGGTGGAAAATCGTTGAAAGCACGACGACGGGGAAATCTAACCATCTGTGAGTAGGCTATACGGTACAGCGAGGTCATTGACATGACGGTTCGATTTTCTCAAAAACCCGCCGAGGCCTACTCCCTTATGTTTATGACCATCAGTCGACAAATCCAAACTTGTCACTCAATATCAACGTTTCATCCAGCGTGTACTGAGGGCTGTCTTTCTCTAGATTCGGAATTATATACATCCTCTTTCTGTTGTGGAAATAGACATGGTGCAATCCAAGACAAGGGTAGTGTACAGGCAAAAAAGGCAAGAAAATCAAGAATTATTGGTTTACACAGTCATCGGTTGCATTGGCATCATCTTCCGTGTTTATTGTGGATGCTCGAACCGAAGCAAGCAGCGTAACGAAATCCAACCTTCGGATACGAGACCGTAGGTGACTACGATGGAGATTCCTCTGCATGATCGATTCGGCTATAGACATGCGAGAGTACTGACTCTCCCCAGTGGTAGGGGCAAATAACTGGGTTGGGAGAGATGCAAATAAGAACAGTAGAGAGTTGAACACGCATTGCTTACCTTGACCGTATGATCAATTCCAGAGACCGCAATCAAAGGTAGTTTTGGATGGCCTTCGACGACATTAACGACGGCGCCGTCTCCTTCGTATATACCATGTAGTTTAGAAGTGGACTTATGCCAGACAAAGAAGTTTCCATCGTCCGATCCCGAAGTAACAAACTCGTCGCGGGGCCCAAGGAAGTTGACTTGGAAGAGAATCTCAACGAAAGAAAATTTATGAGATATATAGATGACGCACCGTCTTTAACGGTTTCAACATTTCGGGCCCCAGTGTATCGTCGTCGAGGATTTACAACGGGAACCCGAGGATACAGCGCCTCCGGTTCTTCGCTTGGAGACTCATCAATGTCCTCGTCTTCCTCTTCCTGCTCCTCCTGCAGTCTGGTCAACAACTCGTCGATCTCCATGCCTTCACCAGATTCTTCCGTATTTGAAGATGAAGGCATCAAGTCGTCTACTTTGCGACGTTTAGAGTTTGGAGAAACTATATTTGAAGTAGGTGTGTCCCCGCTCTCCAAGTCGTCCAAGATCGAAAACAAATATACTCCTAGTCAAGTAGATGAGTCTCGCCATTCTGGTACACGACACTACTTACCATCAGACGAATATGAAAGCAGTACCTGTGGAAACTATGCATATGGGAATAAGATTAGGGCAAGAGAATCGCATACCTCATGTCCATTCTCCGACGAAATTCTAGCACCAGTAATATGTTCACCATAATACCTACGCCTGTTGCTGGTCCGTGGATAATTTCCGCGGCCAAAACGTCGAACGCAGGTAGTAAGTCCGTCTGCTTTCATGCCCCACTCATCTTGTAGATCACGGCCTGTAAATCGTCGATCGAAAAGATAGCCCTGTAAAGTATTAGGTTAAATGAGTTTATTCTATCCAGCGAATATAAAGGTATCTCACATAGGGCGAATCCCCAGCCACAACACAGTAAAAAGAAGACGTTGCAAGTGCTGAAAGTTCATGCCGAACCTGTATTATCGGGGCAGGGCAACCCGTTCGACAGGTATGTCTAACCCTAAGGTCGTGTTGGCGCACGGAACCGTCCTAGGATATGGTTAATAAAGCCTCTAGAGAAACGATAACACCTGCCTCTGACACCGTGAGGAACCGGTCAGGACTCTCTTCGGTTGCAATCCGCTTTACTCTATCTTCATGGCACCGCAGGGTATGTGTCCTAGAATGCAATGTACAGTACTCTTGCTATCAGACCGACAGCGGAAGCTCCATGGTCCTGGCCCACATCAAATATGCGTACTTGTCGATCTGCAGCTACAGTAGCTATCCGAGAGGAGTATGGAAGCATTTGCGCATTGAAGATATTGCCTGTGTGTCCTGTATGAATCGCCGTACGGCATACGAATGGATAGGCTTCTTCCATCTCTGTTGAATCCATTCTCCAAATAAGAACACTGAGAGAAAGGTATAAGTATGAAGATCTCGGACTCAAACAACATACGTTGTATCATCCCCCGCACTTAACAGTAGCTCCCCCTCACGAGCCCATTGCAAGGCGTTAACGCAACTTTCAAACCAAGCTTTCAAAACCTCGATTCAGATGTAAAGGATTTCAGAATGCTAACCCAGCATGACCGTATTCCCTGTTGTCACCAAGAACCTTTACTCGGTCCCAAGTTTGTTCCAAAGATTTACCCAATCCTCGTTTTCGAAACTGGGCTGTACGCGTGAACAAGGGAGATGGCTGTCGATTCAGATACGACTGAATCGAGAAGGAGTCTGCGTAGCTAGAATTCATTGAGCCATATGTTGTTGTGGTTAGTCTTATGCTGTCTTATGCAATTAGCGGCGCTTATGGGATACTGTATCACGCGAACCTTAGCGTATTTTACAGTAGTCGCGATTTTGGCGATTTTCCTGTCCTATTATAGCGTATTTTAGACCAAAAAATTGCTTCCCTGTCCCAATAAAGCGTACTTTAGGTTGGCGCGTGCCAAGCGCTGAGCCGAAAAATATAAGGTATGTGGCCAAAGAAGCATGAAGCAAGAAGCACTATGAAGCGCTGAAGCGTTGAAGAACATGATCCAGTCTCTTGAAGTATGTACGAATGTAGAGTCTAGTAGTAGTAGTAGAACCCAGTTTCATTTTTTCCGAATTCACATGACCGTCCTGTCCGAAATAGTAGTACTACTAGTAATAATTAGCAGTGAGCACTTGAGGCTACTAGTACTTGAGGCACTTGGCCGGACAAGGGTAGGGTAGGTGGAGTTTCTGGGGCCTCGCTTATGGAGTTTATCGATGTCAGGTCGTGAATAATAAGTCATTCCAGAAGATTTAATATACAGGCATGGGCAGACGATGAAAGAGTTAAAAGACATGTATTGTACTAAAACGTTCAGTTCACTCAGCCCAAGTGGCTCCTTCTAATTCATTCGCCTACTTGGCCTTAGCGAAACCAACGGCATCCCTTCCAAGGTCATAGACAGTGTAGTATTTACGCAGGAAAACGTCACCTGAAAGAGGAGGTGGAGGTGAGTCTTTGGAACTTCGTGGAAAAACATTACTTACCGACAATCCAGAGAGAGCCTCCGTTGGGCATGGGGATATCAAGACCGGTGAAAGAAGAGATACAAGTACCTTGCACCTCAAGTACATAGTCGGAGCCCTTGATAGGGAAAGGCTCTCCGCCAAAGTAGAAAGTGAGCTCAGGTAAGTTGGGGACCTTTGAAGAGAAAGATTAGTTCCAGTACCAAAGAGAAGAGCATGATACCCACTGTCTCGCAAGGTACAGTGTATTGACCGTTCCAGGACTTGGTGGCACCGATTTGAGCATTGATCATCTCAGCAAGATCGGAGGGAAGGGCAATCAAAGATGTTCCTATGAAGAACAATTGAAAAATGCTCTCATTGCATACAGGGAGAATATACTGACCAGTGTCGATAGCAGCACCAGTGTTGTCAAGTTCAACTTCTTCGTCACCAAAGGCAATCTTCTCAAGCTCGACTTCCCAATAAGCCTTGCGGCGAAGAGGGACGTAGGTGAGATCGCCAGTGTAGGCAGAGTCATCAACACCACCAAACAAGACCTCACCACCGTCGGATTCGTCTAAACCAAGTCTGAAGGAGAAGACAGGTTCATCGACGAGCTTCTTGTTGACCATGTGGTAGAACGGAGGAGTGATGTGGTTGACTGCAATGGTGTCATACGCAAGTCCCAGGATACCGTCGAACCTATTGAATCTTGGTTAGCAAAAGGAGACAGTTGCGGGGCAATGATACATACTTTCCAAAAGCAAAAGCAAGACCAGGCTCCTTAGTTGCTTCAGCAAAGTCCAAGTCGGAGATCTCGATATCTCCGATGGTCAATGTATCAGACGAAACAAAGCCCTCCATGGAACCTGAACCATACTGAATACTGAATTCGGTGCCGTTCTCCTTGTATGTGGAGGATGACCCAGCCTCATACTTTGCATGAAGGAAGCAAGCGATGGATGTACATTTCGAGCTAGGTACCCAAAGGTTGCTGGACCTAATTAAGAGTCAGCAAAGCGTCAGTCTCATTACGTATGTACATACCCAGTGTCAAGAATGACTTTGAACTAGAAAGAAGGTCATGAGTACAAGCATGCAGGCCATACTGAAGAAAAGCTTACTTCTTGGGGCGGTGTTCCCAGAGTAATAGGCGCAAAGTACTGCGCATTCATGTAGTCTAAGGGCAAACGTTGTAAACGAGATATAGAAAGACAGACTAGAGATACATACTGCTCAGAGGGAGACTGTGGCCGCCCTTGATCTGTTCTTGGGTCCAGAAAAGGTCGTCATCGCCTTGTTTGAGACGACGCCCAGAGCCACCAGCGCCTGCGAGAGGAGCCTGACGTTGAGGAGCTCCATATTTCTCTGCAAGGTGAAGAGTCTCGAGCTCTGGGTTTCCGAGAGCAGGAGCCAATTTGTTGAGCTTGAGTCTGTGTACCTCTGCAGACGCAAAGGGAATCGAGAGCAAAGTTGCAGCGGCTGCTAAGAGGACCATGTTGGTAGTTGTCAAGAGAGGAAGCGCTGGATTCTCGTGCGTAATTGCTTTGATAATTTGCACGTGGTAAATTCGATAAGATTATGGAATTCCCACGCTCAGTTCTCTCCAGTCTACCAGTACGTTCGGCGCGTTTCCACATCCATCGGACATTCGTCCAAAATGGCTGCCAGTACTGGAATGGATGTTTCTATGATTATAGCCTCTACGGGTGACCTCGAACAACGCGCTGCAAGAATTGCCGATCCAAGTATAGGTGGCTAATTTGAATTGTACAATTATTTCCGTACTCAATATCTGGCCTTAGATCTCAGCACAAAAAATGCAGTCGCTTGCGAAATTCGCGACATGCTCGACACTACCAGAGATACAGATACTTTGCGTGTTCTTCCCTGGCTAATTCCTACTCTCTTGACTCTCCTTCGCACCGGAGAACCTGTCTTTCGCAGGACGTCCCCGAATATCAGTTTCGCAAAGTCCTATTGGAGATTCTAATTCGTATACCTGTCGGAGAACCCGCGCGGACTCAATCAGCTTCTATTGTCGAATGTATCCTGCACCTTCTCCGAAACGACAACGAAGACAATGTTATATTGGCGTGCAAGATTTATGTCGACCTCGTTCGAAACTATAGATGTCTCACAGAAGAGAATCTGACCAGCTTCACTACCATATTTCAAGAGTCCCAGCACCGCATGCAGGCTCTTGTCCAAAAGTATCTCGCGGAAGACTCCGAGGTCGTGGATTCAAATGAAGTCTTCTCTGGGATGGACAGTCCCAAGGTCGTGGCCGAGATGAGTTTGGACATGGCACTATTCTCCCAATTCTCGCGTAACATGATTGTCCCCGCAATTAAAGCCACCATCCAATCTTCCTTCAGTTTACTCGATCTCGAATCCCCAGCCCAGAAGAAAGCTCGAGAAGATTCAGACGCCATGGGTTCTGTTTGGACTGGAATGTCCACAACTATAAAGAATCCTACCATATATCACGATTTGATCAGCGCGCAGATCAAGGTATGTTGTGATTCTCTCATTGCAGAGGCCTTAACTAACCATTCATACAGATGCTTTCATACCTTGCCTTCGTTATGCGGCATTCCCCACCCGAGCAAAGTGACAACCACGGGGATCGACTCATACTACACGCCCTTCGACTACAACAAGATTGTCCAGCCAATGGAATGTCATTGCGAAAGGTATGACTACTTTCTATCCATTACCGCCATTTACTCAAGATTCTGCAGGAGCTTATCGTCGTTTTTCGTCATCTAATGGCCACGCCGTATCGGAGGTCTCTGCTTCCACAGCTGGACAAATTACTGAATGAACGCCTTCTTCTTGGCGACGGGCTTGCTAGTAAAGAATTGCTTCGGTGCGTCTCTGTGGTACATTCTCTGACGAACCCACCGCTTACTGTATTTCCAGAGCTCCTGTATACACTGCAGTCGCCGATCTATTCCACCACTTGAAGCCCGATCTTAACACCGTACAGTTGACCAAGATTGTGCACATGTATTCGCGTCTCCTCCACAACGCTGCACTTGGGATCAGCCTTCATACTCTTTTCGCCAAAGTGCTAATAGGTCTTAGTGATGCCATAGTTGCTAAAGAAACACCTCAGAACGCTGCCTATCTCATGACTCTGATGTTCGGGACTTGTCTTGATCGTTTAGAGGCCTTGACCGTGGTCCACGAGGAAATTGCAGCCGCTGCGGATAAAATCAAGAACGGAGAAAGCCCGGTCGTGAATGATGCTTTTATCGAAAAGGCGCGGCCTGTAGGTGGGGTCGTCTATTCGGAGAAACCAGAAGAGGTTATGGGCGGTAAGTTGACATCTGGTAACCGAGCATGAGCATCAACTCACTGCTAAATCTAGAATCCCGCATGCTGTTCCGGACCTTGTTACATGGGTTTCGAGTTTGTCTGGCAGGCCTGAAGAAATGTGAAGGAGCTGCACCAGACGGTACGCTCATCTGCAGGATGTTCGAAGGTTGCATCCGATGCATGACATATTTCGAACTGGAACGCCCCAACGAACCAGTAGAGGCGATTGACTGGTTCGCCCCCATATTGCTGGAAATCAATCCTCACGTTTTTCAAGAAGTTTGGACCCAGAAGATCGAATTCTTCTTCGACTTTGCTCAGAAAAAAATCGCTCTTCTGAACATCTGCCAAGCTCTTTTTTCCAAAGAGATCTGTTCACCCGCGCTGTTGTCGATAGTTCTCCGGTTCCTTGTCGACAGACTACCTTTGCTGGGAGAATATGACGACCTCACAGCCGCTGCAACCATCCGCTGGTTCAAGATGACGTTCGCTGCCGTTACAGTGTTTCCTACCGCCAATGAACCCATTTTAGCTTCACATCTTGCCAAGCTTCTCATGGACTGTTTTCCGCTCGCAGTGAAAGCAACGAAACCTACGCATTACTTTCACCTGCTCAGGGCGTTGTTTAGGTCTATCGGTGGTGGTGGAGGGCGGTTTGAGCTCTTGTATAAGGAGGTTCTTCCTCTTTTACCGGAAATGCTGGAATGTCTCAATCGTCAATTCCTTTCATCGGAAGGTCAAACTCGAGACATGATAGTTGAGCTCTGCCTCACTGTCCCCTTACGTTTGACCCATCTCCTTCCGTATTTGACCTATTTGATGCAGCCGCTCGCTGTGGCGCTACGAGGAGGCACCGAGCTCATAGCTCAAGGATTGCGTACTTTGGAGCTTTGCATCGACAATCTTACTCCTGATTTCCTGGACCCTACGCTCAACATCGTTTTAAGGGAGCTGATGGATGCCCTCTCTAGCCATTTAAAGCCGCATCCTGTCAGTCACCAGCTTGCTCACACCACTATCCGTATACTTGGAAAGCTCGGAGGACGGAACCGCCGACTCTTGACGAAAGAACCTGCTTTGGAGTACCACCATCACTCTGAGAACCCCAAAATTACCATTGCGTTCATCGGCATTCAGCAGGAAATTGCCATGGCCCCCGCTGCAGCTTTAGCTCGCCAGAACATTGCTAAAGTACCTACCACAAGCGCCGGCCCCGCTTATGATTTCATGGAAGCAGCTTTGACTTCCCTTTTACACCAGGTGAGTATGCCATGATGTTCGATTAATTTATATAACCTGACGTTTCAACAGGGAGTCAAAGGTCGTAACGCAGAAGAGCTCTTCGTAAGCACCCTTGAAGGTGTTTTCGATGCAATTCACATCGCAGAGGTTCAAGAGAAAGCAGAGTCGTTCATCCGAAAACTATCTCAGGCTGTGTTTGATGAAGAGCTCAAACGAGGTTCTTCTCGCGAAAGCACAACGTACCGATCCTCCACATTACTCTCCTCTTACCTCGAGGCCATTCCATACGCCATGGCTCGTACTCAAGCTGACCAGGCTACGAAAGCCCGGACCTTGATAGCTTCCATCGTGCAGGACCTTGTCACGTACACCAAGCAGAACAACTTCAACATTCAAGATCTGTATCTTATCCTGCACCAGTTGACTAACAGGTTTACTGCATTATGTTTGGATGATGCTTGGACTCGGAAGGTTGCTGGATGTGGTGGCATTAAGATGATGACTGAAACCGCGGACGTCGGGGTCAAGTGGGTTCGCGATAGAGAAATCGATCTAGTTCGCACTTTGCTTCACATCCTGAAGGATCTCCCAACCGACTTGCCTAAAGATGTGGATGACATTATTGGGGTTCTCACCGAGGTCCTCAGGATAGGAAGTTCAGAAATTGATTTCCACTCCGAAGCTGCATCCCAGAGCCCCCAGGTTCGCAACAAGCTTGTCGCGCTCGTCGGCGTCTTTTTTCCAGAGCTTCAGAGCGCTATCCCTGTTGTTCGTCAGGCAGCTCAGGCATGCATCAAGTTTTTGGTGAAACTGAGTGGGCGGCCTGAAGTTGACCTTCTCCTTCCCCATCGGGATCGTATGCTAATCAGCATTTTCACCAAACCCCTCCGAGCTTTGACATTCCCGATTCAGATTGGGTTGATTGAAGCAGTTCGATACTGCGTCAGTCTAAATCCTGGTCTTCTCGATCTGAACGATGAACTGCTCCGACTTCTTCACGAAACTCTAGCATTGGCTGACGCCGAAGATTCTGCCTTACTCAGTCGCAGTAACCCTAGGCAGGGTGCCATCGAAGTCACTAAACTACGCGTAGCTTGTATCAAGTTACTGACCGCTTCGATGCCCATGACGGATTTCTTCCATAAACACCCCCAGACGAGACAAAGGTACCTTTTTTCCTGAAGCGTTTCAATACTTGTTGTTGATTACATTGGTTTGCAGAGTAACCGGTGTCTACTTCAAATCCCTCTATTCAGATTCTTCGGAAGTCAAAGACGTTGCTCATGAAGGTCTTAGAATGGTTCTTGCTCATCAGAGCAGGCTACCAAAGGAGCTTCTTCAGACCGGTCTGCGCCCCATCTTGATGAATCTAGCAGATCCTAAGCGATTGTCTGTCTCGGGATTGGAAGGTCTTGCTCGTTTACTAGAACTTCTCACCAATTACTTCAAGGTCGAAATTGGTCACAAACTCCTCGATCACTTCCGTTTCGTCGCCGATCCCCAGATGCTACAGGCTTCTTCGAGGTCACCTTTAGGAGAAAACGAAGGCATAACGAAACTCGTTCGACTTGCGAATATCTTCCATCTCCTGCCATCCACCGCCAACATTTTCCTTGATAGCCTTGTCAATGCTATCGTTCAGACCGAAGCACAAATGCATTTTTCGGGTCAGAGCCCGTTCTCGGAACCATTGGCTAAATACCTCGATAGGTACCCAGTCGAAGGAGTACAATTCTTTGTGGACAATTTGCATCTTCCCAGACATTTGAGGACGTTAAGAAGCATTCTCCAAGCTAGGCTGGCTCCGAATGTACAGCGTGTATTGGCTTCTCGCACAAACGCTATCCTAGCTGCGTGCTCTTCGCCGGCAACTGGCAACGAGGTTACCTCCCGCGTAATACCTGCGCTCTCTTTGTTCGCTGATCTCGCGGCTCTGGATCCCTGCTGGATTTTGGAGCACAACAATGTTACGGAAGCTCTGGTGGCTTTGTGGTACACAGGAATGCAACAGCCTGAACGGGAGTCTCTTCAGCGTCACACCCTGATGATGTCAATCTTCCGTTCGGCTCTGGAGAAGTCCTATCGAATAGACCTGATCTTTCCACTCGTTGATATTTACACCCGCAACCTGGAAATCGATCTAGTCCAAACTACCCACTTTCTCTACCAACATGTAGCACTTAGCAACGACACCATTTTCCAGCGAAATGTGCTCTTGCGTTTCCTGGCATGGTTTGGAACGAGCCCGTGCACTTGGTCTCACAAGGCCTTTTTCATACGCTATGTCATAACCCCCACCCTCCTTGTACACGCTACGCGAAATCCTTCCAAGCAGCATTTACTGGACACTTCTATTGTGGACCGTCTTCATCTTCTTATCTGGAGGCGCATCGTGGAAGGAAACCATTTTACAGAAACCGATGACATGTTCAAGATCGAGCTGCTACACCTGACAACTGTCTTGGTCCAGCACTACTCGTCGGCAGTGAGCCATGTCCAAAAAGACATTTTGAGGTGTGCTTGGGATCTGATTGGATCATGCGATGATCCAATTGTGAAGCAGACAGCCTTCCTCTTGAATGCCCGTTTTTTTGCAGTGTTCCAGACTCCAGCGAAGTTTATTCTGCGAACATGGACTGAACTCCTGAGGGCGCCTCAGACAGAAGGTCGGGCAGTCCTTCGACAGGAAGCGCTAGCGGTATTAGCTCCATCCCTTCCCAACGAACCCGCTGAGAATGGTTATCCAAAGTGGGCGGTCACTGCAAGACGCTTATTGGCAGACGACTTCTCGCAAACCCTTGCGATATACCATCTCATGATCAAGCAACCAGCCCTTTACTATCCCGTGCGCCGACTTTTCATTACCTACATGGTCAACTCTCTGAGCAAGCTGGGGCTAATGTCTACAAGCAACCCTGAGACGCGGCTTTTGTCTATCGACATCTTGCAAGTGATTTTCAACTGGGAAAGACAGGCATTGAGCGAACGGGAAGGTTCAGACGCCAAAGAGGTTTGGCTAACGCCTTTGGGCTACAGAGAGAACATGGTCAGCTATCTAGTTCGCTTGGCCACGTTGATCAACGATGCTCCTAGCCGAGCGAATTTGGTTCCTCGAGCACTATCACTGCTTCAGCGAATGGTAGGACCTAATGGTTGGACGGATGTTGCCTTTGGCTTGCGGTACTTTTCACGAGCGCTTGAAGTGGTATGTTAAAATCTCTCGAGCTCTCTCGACCTATCTCATAACCATGTCCTTGCAGAACGAACTGAACTCGGAAGCTGCGTTAACGCTTGCTATAGCCTCCGCTAAAGTCCTTCAAGTCATAGCATCGGAGCAAAACGATGAATGGTGGAACGTTAACGCCGTCGTACTGCAGAAGCTCATCCGGAAAGGCTTGGTCACCGAAGAATACGGTCTCCATGATGCTCTGCACCCGATATTCGACCGTCTCAGCCGCATCTATCCTCTGCCCAAAGAGGAAGAAATTGAACCCCAGAGTGAGATGGGGGAGTTCCATTCATACATCTACGCTTCCATAGGGGAAGGGCTACGGAATACGACCTCACTCCGTGGTATACTGTTGATGCTGAAGTCCATCGTTCAAGTAAATCAAGACCGCATCGAGCAGTTTAGTCCACTGCTGATGAAGTTGCTGGGAAAAATTCTCAAGGAGCATGTGTCCAGCTGTACAACCATCACGAATAACCAGGATACTAGTGTTCGGCTCCTCATCTCGATCGTGGATATATGCGAAATGGCGATAGGCTCACTAGGAGAGCAGAGAAAGTGGCTTCTCAGCAATCTCATCGTTATGGTGGACAAGTCCAAAAACCTTGCTCTTTGCCGTTATATCCTCGAATTAGTCAAAGGGTGGTGTATCGTTAAAGCAGAGTCCACTCCGACAATGAGGGAGAAGGCGTCTCTACTACTCAAAATGGTCACTTTCGAGTCCAAAAGTGAACCTCTGTTCAACTCCTTCCTCGAACTAGTGTATGAAATTTATACCGAGCCTACACTACGGCGAAGTGACCTGACGGCGCGCTTGGAACCTTTGTTTTTCATCGGATGCCGTTCCAAAGACTTTTCACTCCGTGAACGTTTCCTGGACCTGTTGGATGTCAGCGTGCCTCGATCCCTTTTCAGCCGTTTGATGTACATCTGTGCAGTTCAGAGTTGGGAGCCTGTCGCAGACCACAATTGGCTTCACATTGCTTTGCACCTTATCCTTGGTGCTGCGGACCAAGAACCACCTGAACGCAGGATTTCTGCTCCGTCTTCTCTCGTGGCTCGTCCCAAGAGTCAGGATTTGATACGGCCTTTATTGCGTCTGGTGTTGACAGTCCCCCAGAGTGTTCATGACATGTGGGTTTCAGTCTTCCCCGCTGCTTGGGCCTGTCTTTCTCGGCGCGAGCAAGGTGATCTCACGCAGCATATGATCAACCTGCTCAGCAAAGATTACCATATCAAGCAGGCTGAAATGCGGCCAAATGTTATTCAAACCCTTCTTACCGGTTTGCATGCCTGCTCGCCTCCTATGGTCCTTCCTCCGCATCTCATTAAATACCTTGCGAAAACATTCGGTGCATGGTATATTTCACTGGAAATTCTCGGCAGCTCTTTAGATCATTTGAAAGACGATGAAATCACCCTTCGTGAAAACGTCTTGGACTCTCTTGCTGATGTTTATTCGGAGCTGGCGGAGGATGACATGTTCTACGGTCTATGGAGGCGCCGCTCTCTTCAAGCGGAAACGAATAATGCTATCGCATTGGAACAAATCGGCATGTGGGACCAAGCTATGAACGCCTACGAGACTGCGCAACAGCGCGCTCGATCCGGTGCTATACCGTATACTGAGCAGGAGTATTGTTTGTGGGAAGACCATTGGATACTTTCAGCGGAAAAGCTTCAGCAATGGGATCTCTTATATGACCTTGGTCGGAATGAAGGGGACCATGATCTGATCCTTGAAAGCGCCTGGCGGGTGAAGGACTGGTCCGAAAACCGCGAAGCCCTTGAGGATCATATTTCTCAGCTTCCCGAAGTGCCGACTCCGCGTAAACGAGTGTTCGAAGCGTTCCTTGCGTTGTTAAAACTCCCGACCTCGGCTGACAAAAACTCGGAATTTACTATGATTCTTGAAGATGGCATGCAGATAGCTCTTCGAAAGTGGATCTCACTACCTCCGCACCTTTCTCCAGCCCATGTCCCGCTGCTTCAGCACTTCCAGCAGTTTGTTGAATTACAGGAAGCAGTCCAAATTTTCGGTTCTCTGTCCACAACCAATGCCCAGAACCTCGAAAAGAAGTCATCTGATCTCAAAATGGTTCTGCAAGCCTGGCGGGAGCGCCTTCCTAACGTTCACGACGATATAAGCATTTGGAGCGACTTGGTGGCCTGGAGACAAAACGTGTTTCACTCAATCAACAATGCGTATATTCCTTTGATTGGGTCGTCGACACAAGCTGGCGCTGCGAACAGCAACACAGCAGGATATCGCGGATACCATGAAACGGCTTGGATCATCAATCGCTTTGCTCATGTTGCTCGAAAGCATGATCTTCTGGATGTCTGCCACACAGCTCTGGCGAAGATATACACTCTCCCTAATATCGAAATATCAGAGGCTTTCCTGAAGCTTCGCGAGCAAGCTCGTTGTTATTATCAGAAGCCGAACGAATTACGGGCAGGGTTGGATGTGATCGACAACACGAATCTTGTTTACTTTTCTGTATCGCAGAAGGCCGAGTTTTTCACCCTCAAAGGGTTGTTCCACGCCCGCTTTGGTCGTCACGAAGAGGCGAACGCTGCCTTTGGACAAGCTGTTCAGATGGACATGAATCAAGCGAAAGCATGGGCTGAGTGGGGTAGATGGAATGATCGTATGTTCAAGGAGCACCCTTCCGACTTATCCCATGCAGGCAACGCAGTTAGCTGTTATCTTCAAGCCGCGGGATTATACAAAAGTGGTAAAAGCCGACCTCTTCTCGCCCGGGTTTTATGGTTACTAAGTGTGGACGATGGAACTTTGACTGTATCTCGCGCGTTCGACACTTACAAAGGCGAAGCTGCATTTTGGTTCTGGATCACCATAATACCACAACTTTGCGCTTCCCTCTCTCATCGTGAAGTAAAGCAATCTCGCTACGTACTCCTGAATTTGGCTAGACTTTATCCTCAGGTGCGTCACATGTTTCACCGTTCATGGCTTTCACTGAACTTCTCTATAGGCATTGTTTTTCAACCTGAGGACTACCCGTGAAGAAGTCTTAACTACTAAGAGACTGATTCCCCGTCCTTCCGTCCCTCAAGCTCAACCCATTCCTGCTCGAACTTCTGAGTCTTCTCCTACAAATACCAATGGAAACGATGTGCCCATGGCAGATGGAACCAGCTCCCAGGCTTCGACAGTTTCCACAGACAGTTCTCAAACAGCTGTAACACAGAATGGACAGCAGTTCATAGTCGACCCTTCCGCCGTACATCGTCCAACTTGGGACTGTGTGGAAGAACTGGTGCAAAACCTGAAGACTTCCTTCCCTCTCTTAATTTTGAACCTAGAGACGCTTGTTGATCAGATAATCAGTCGGTTCAAGCCGACACACGAAGAAGATATCTATCGTCACATATGCATGCTATTACAAGATGCGTTATCAGTACGTTGTTTCTGTGACGCTGATGTGATTCCAAAGCTGATCGTTTCCCAAAGCACTATCTGGTTCGCGCGAATCAAACCGAAGACGATGGTCAACTCACTGCCTCAACTATCGCCCACCTGCATCGTTTGTCTCAAGGAATCACTCAGCCCCAGGTCAAGGTATGGTTTCGACCTTTTGATCCAAGTAGTTATTTGCTGATCCATGAGGATGAATTCAGAAAGAGTACGAAGAAGACTTTATCACTGCCAAACTTACACACTACGAGTATATTCAACGCTTGCAGCAATGGCGTGACAAGTACGAGGTGTTGCTCGACAGCCGACCACGAGTTCAGCCGCTTGACAGTCTCAGTCATTATCTCACCGAGTTCCAGTATAGCAAGGTTGACGAGTTGGATGTACCTGGGCAGTATACGGAGGTATGAGAACACTCAACTCAACATGAATTTAAAACTCATCGTAGCTGCAGGACAAGGATAACAGTCAAGGTTTCATAAAGATACAAAAGCTTGTGCCCAAATTCGAAAACACACGGTCTCAAGGCTGTTGCTGGAAACGTATCACAATACACGGTAGCGACAACTCGCGGATTCCATTTATCGTACAACATCCTTATCATCGTACGTTCCGTCGCGAAGAGAGGGTTTCTCAAGTCTGTCGAACTTTCAATGGGTAAGTAAATATAATGCTCCTGACGAACACGAAACTTATCCAATATTAGCGTTCTCTCACGAAAGAAAGAGACTCGCAAGAGAAACTTGAACTTTCATCTGCCAGTGGCAGTCTCCTGTAGCCCGAACATACGGTTGTACCAAATGGATTCGTCATATATCTCGCTTTCAGACATATACGAGCTTCACTGCGAATCGATGGGCTTCCAAAGGGAGGATCCGATTCTTTACTCTGGCGAAAAAGTCAAAAAGGTTATGCGCGAAATAAAGCAATCTGGGCGCCAGGTATGTCTTCCTTTCAGAACTTGGCGTATTGGCTTATTCATATGTTTTAGTTTGGCAAGGCCGACTATCTTACATTGAAGAAGAATGTCATCGATGAGGTCTCCAGTAAGATGATTCCAGATGATGTACTCACTCGGGTAGGTCCCCGCTCTTCAGCTTCAAATCATTTTCTTACTGTGTTTAGTATATGATCCGAACGATGGACGGTCCAAGCTCGTTGTGGCGCATGCGCAAGCAATTTGCTCTTCAACACGCTGCAAACTGCTTTATGACATTCATTTTCTTCATGTCAAGTCGTCAGCCTGCGCGGTTCCAAGTGTCGCGCTCTACTGGGCTCGTTGCCATGACCGAATTGTTTGCAGGTAAGACTCGCTTTCTTTCTTTCTTTTATTGATTGATTGTATTGACGATTCCTTTAGGATTAGGAGGCCAACAGCAGCCGATCTTTTCTACGAGCGATGTCGTTCCATTCCGTTTTACACCTGCTTTCCAGAATTTCCTCGGCCCGATTGTTACAGAGGGTGTATTTGCTCCTAGCTTGATGGCTATTGGACGCTCTCTGACAGAGACTGAGGTGTGTAAAGGCAATTTGTTATACAAAGATATTCACTGACAGCACTACAGTATGCTTTGGAGACTCCACTGCGTCTCTTCGTTCGCGACGAAATATGCGGTGTCCTCATTCAACGTAACCGGCCGGTGAATATTGACCAGTCATTCCGCCAGGCTGTCAATTTGAGCATCGATGCTGTGATAAATCGAGCAGAGGCATTGGCATGTAAAATAGATCGGGAACAAGTGAGTTTGAACGATTTCCGCTCCTGCTCAACCGCTAATGTTGCTTTTTTATAGGCTGCGACCGGGACCGTTCCAGCTATTCAGACGGTGACGAGTACAATCTCTGCTGCTACGAATCCTGTCCAGTTGACCAAGATGGGTGAACTTTATTATCCGTGGTTTTAGTGTTATTTTCTTTCTTGATCTGTATGTATCATATTCTGTCGATCTTAATTGTACAGTACCATGTAGAACCAATGTATGTACTCAGGCATTTAAAATATCTCGCTTTGACCTCGTATAGTTTTAGCGCTGAGAACTCCGCACAAAGCCTTCGCTCTGTCTAAAAGTCTCAATGTATCCGTCACACTCCAGCATCATCTAGGAAAAGTCAATTCTGTTGTAGTAAATCGAACAACACGCAACTCACATCTTCTGTCATATTATACACGTCTGACCCAGGCCTATTATACATCATGGCGTTTGCAAACATGAGGTAGATATCCCGTTGAAACTCTAGAGAGTTTGAGATAACACCGTCCTTGATTTTCGACTTGATGGTTTTGAGATCCATTGGTCGTTTTACGATATCACGATAATCCGGTGCTTCCGACTTTTTAATGGGGTTGTGGAAGATGGTCCCATTGCGATGTTGCGATATTTGGGAATGAAGCATGCCAATAACGTTTTGAAAGCGCTTTGAAGCTTGATTTTCTGTCCGTCGTCGCCGAGAAGACGAAGGGACTCCTATGAAGAGTAAGTGTAAATATAAAGAAAGATTGCGGAAGGGACAATATGTACCAGATCCCTCTTCGTCATCGACAGGTTCCGAGTCGGCACGCATACGTGTTGAATCTCGTGTATCGAGCTCTGTGAAGGAGGCCCTTCGTTTGCCTTGCATTTGAGCGTTAGGTTGAGATATTTTGGGGATAAAGCACGACCTCTTACCCTGTCGTTTGGACGATGTGGGTTCAGGTGCAGGAGAGGCCTCATCTTCCACCGCCCCAGGTGTTTGGGCTGGCGTTTGGCCCTTGTCATCTTCCACCATGGGTTCAACTGATTCTGGAGCCGATTCTGCAAGAACAGAGGTGCGACGCAGACGGCGACGAGTTCGTGCTTGAGGAGTACTGGCCTTGCGTTGGCGTTTGAGTGCTTCTATATGAATTCTTAGTGGAGATACATGGAGGTATAACTGCATACTTACTAGCTGTACGGGCTTTCAGGAGTGGTTCGTCTCCCGACGTAGCTCCTTCTTCGTCGGCGACGTCCATCCGCTCCTCTGCGGTGGATTCATAGGGAGTGGCAGCTTGACTAGAGCGAGAGGCTTCGTCTTCAGCACCAAGGTCAATAGGAAGGTGAAGTGGGGATTGGGCAGCACTGGTAATCTGAGGAGTGTTCTCGTCCATCGGTTCGGCGGGTGTGGGTTGGCCGATTGGAGACTCGACTTGCTGAATTTCTTCTTCATGGTCTATCTCCGTCATGGGAGCCTCTTCATCTTCAGGCTCGGGTTTCAAGAGGTCCTTTTCAATCATCTGTGGGGAAGGTGCCTCTGAGACGATCGCGGGTGTTTCTTCCTCAAGTGCATCAGTCGGGGAAGCTGCGGACACTTCTATAGGACTTGGCCCAGACTCAATCTAAAAACGACTGTCATGGCTATGAAGGAGAGATCAAAGAGCAAAACTGACCTTGCCGGGAGAGGAAGTACTGCTTAAATCCGAAATGGAATCTTCTTTGGCGACTTGCTGAGCTTTGGCGGCATCGTCCCGTAGGTCCTCGATTTCAGATACAAGCTTTCTAGCGTCGTTTGGTTTCAGTAAACGATGGAATAGAAAAAAGTGGCGTACTTGAAGTTTTGTTCCTCGACTCGGATCAAGTCTTGTAACTCAAGAATACGGGCCTGGTAATGAGTTTGGGCGAGCTCGAGGTTGAGAGGGGCTGAAATGGACATGATTAAAGAGTTTATGCTGTGAAAGGAAACGTACCGTGCTTCTCTGCATCTGCCTCTGTTCTGCCACGGTGTTAGTAGGACATGCAAGACTGGTATTGTATGCACTCACATTTCCAAAGAGGCTTCTTTCCTCAAATGTTTATACATGGCTTGACATGACTGAATGCAAAGATAAGATTTGGAAACAAGAGTGGACTTTAGACCGACTTGTGCAGTAAAGAATGATTTTGGATGTGAAAGCAAAGGATGTTTTGATAACAAGCTTGAGATTTTAGTCCATGAGCTAGTCCCGAGTTGGTATACAGTTTGAGAAAGAACAAGGCAGTCGAGGTTCGTGAGGGAAGAGAAATCTGGCTCTGGCTGAGTTCTGCGCGTTGCTCGACCGCCCATGGATGTCCTGCTGCAAGCTGAAGAGCAATCACGAGATCTCATTACTCCTTTTGAATGTCCTCCTCGACCAACCTCCTTCCAACTTTGGAATCTCTCGTATATTCTCTCGTACCAGCATCAAGAAACGACGAACCTCTCAAAAATGAGCTTGTCGCTCATTGCCAGGAAATTCTGACAAGGTAAAGACCAGATCCTAATCAAACTACAAACAAAAAATAACTTTTTTCGCAGTCGCATTGGCCAGAGCCATGAGCCCGACATAGGCCATCTAGCAGACTTGGTCAAGAGACAATGTATTTATTAAGAATCTGACGCGATTTTTATGTCTCTGTTGACTGAACATCCAGTGCTTCAGTCGTCTCCTTCCGGGACCGCGTCTCTCAAGTTCACCAATCTACTATCGCGTCTTTTGGATCAGGTTCGCGTCAAAATTCGTATTTGAATCCATAAAACTGATCTCAATCGAAAGCCCGTGCTTTCTAGAAAGCAAGCCTCGATACAATTCCTTCATTCACTGGCTTTATCGCGTCAACCATCAACATTAGTCCCTTTCCTCCCCTCCCTTGCACCCCCGCCTCCTGCAAGAGCATCACCGCTACAATCACCCTTGGAAAAGCCCCCACTCCCCAAATCTACCGCAAAGTCCAAAGCCGAACTATTGAGAGAGTATCGCGAACAGTCTGGCCGTCCACATCTACCCGAACATCTGCTACTTCGGGATACTCTATATCTTTTACAAGGCATCTCGGGGAAATATGTACAGCTTTCTTCACAGAGCGACAGTAACCAACAGGAGCATAGGCTTGAGTTTGTGGATAACCCGGTGTGTTTGATTCTCTTGTAGCGCTATTGGAAACTAATAGCGCGTTTAGAGATATGTGATCTCGGTTCCAACAAAAACCCTCATCCATCGTCTCTCCGAGGTTGGCTACCTTTACTCTAGAGTTGATTCCTTTGTCCGAGCACGAGAAGGGTCTTCGGGAGTTGGTATGATTGAGCAGAGCCTATGTCATCACCTCCAAACCAAATTGACCGAGTACTATCGATTGATCGCTGTCCTCGAGTCTCAAATGCCCTCTGTGAACTCTTCTGGAGATGCAAATGCAATCGATTTGAGGGAGCAGGAAACGGGGCTGACCTTGCGCCGTTTGGATGTGTGGATCAATGAATGGAGATTAAGAATGCGGATGATGAGCGTTTGCGTCGAGGGTGCTAGAGGTGTGGTTCTAACCTATACAGTAATGTGGAGGCTAACGTCCTTTTTTGCAGACTCTCAAGGCGGAGCGTTGGTCAACCTCATTCACAGCTACACAGATAACGGGGATCCATTCGTACGGAAATTCACTGATCAGCTGCTAGAAGAGGTATGCGTTATACCTAAATTTGAACGCTCATCTCACCATTCTTCAGGTATCAAAGCCCTTCTTTGCTACACTACACAAGTGGTTATTTTCGGGGGAACTGTATGACCCATTCAACGAATTCTTTGTTTCTATGGACCCAGGACTAGCTCACGTCCAGTACATGCATCCTTCATCACTCACAGGAAACATCAACCAACTTGCCAACGACGGCTTTGTTTCGCCAGACCAGGATGACCCTCGTAATAGACGGGGTGGGTTCGCAATTTGGGAGGCCAAGTACAGGTTCCAGCAGGACATGCTGCCGATGTTTGTCGGAGAAGCTTTTGGACGCAAGGTCAGTCTCTATAATCGGTCCAAATGCTTGCTCATGGTATGATATCTAGATCTTTTCAACAGGCAAGAGCTTGAACTTCATTCGCTATAGCTGTCATGATAGCGATTGGGTCGTAACAAGAGAAAAAATGAGCAATACTGGCGGATGTGAGTGGTTTGTTGTCTTATTGCACAAGTTCCCGACATCATTATAATATAGCTTTAAAGTATAGCGACATTGCTGGATTGGAACGCTCCATAGACGCGGCATATTCTACCGCGAGTCAACGTCTTTTTGACGTGTTCCTAGAAAAGTTCAAGCTGCTGGACCACTTGTCTGCATTGAAGAACTACATGATGCTAGGGCAGGGAGATTTCGCTGATCAGCTCATGATTGCTCTCGGGTAAGTACTCGGTCCTCATATATGCGATCAGCAATTAACCTTCCACTCCCTAGTCCAAGTCTATCTCGTCCAGCCAATACTCTCTTCCGACACAACCTCACCGCTACACTAGAAACCGCCATCCGCTCCTCCAATGCACAAAGCGACCCTACAGACGTTCTGCGTCGATTAGACGCGCGCATGCTTGAGTACTCTCATGGTGAGATTGGCTGGGACGTCTTCACTCTTGAATACAAGGTAGACGCGCCAATTGACACAGTCATCGATCCGGACGCCATGATCAAGTATCTAAAACTCTTCAACCATCTCTGGCAGATGAAGCGAATCGAGGGCACCCTAAGTCGTGGATGGATGCGTGTCGCTGGCGGGGCACGGACGACGTTTCTAAGGTTGCCAGATCTCGAGCATTCATGGCATAAGATACGGATTGCGATGGCAGAGATGATACATGTTATCAAGCAGCTGCAGTCGTATTGTCATTTGGAGGTTATCGAGTGCTCATGGAAGAACTTGGTCGAGTTTTTGAATAAGAGGGAGGGTGATTTGGATGCGATGATTGATGCGCATAGGACATATTTAGATAGGTTGGTGAAGAAGATATTGCTGTTGAGCCCCAAGGCAGGGAGAGAGGTATGAATGAGCTGCGAGTTTTGCTGAACATTACTGATATAGCTCTGTTGAAGGAGAGCGTGATGAATCAAGTCAAGGACTTGTTTGCAATCGTGCTTCAATTCCAGGATTCAGTGGTAAGCAAATTTTCATCCTCTTAACCTCTCTGCTGATTTTTACCTAAAGGAAAACTTTTACAATTTTTGTCTAACTGAATCTACACGACGAGATCGAAAACTTGACTCTGACCGAGGGCTTTACACTGGTCCAGAAGATCCAGATTCGTCTCTAGTAGATAATCTTCCGCGACTACTGCGACCAGTGAACGACTATGGATCACAGTTTTCTGAAAAGGTGCAATCGCTGGTGGCTGCATTGCAGACACACCCGGATTTGGACTGTCGATTTTTGGGAGTGAGATTGAATTTCACAGAGTATTACCGGGGAAAGCAACAAAAGGAAAAGGAGAAGGAGAAGCTGGAGAGGGCGGAGACTGCGACACCTAGGTGATATGTATTGGATAATATCTGAATGTATTTTTCGTGTACTTATTCTCAATGTGGCTGACAACATTAGTGACACAATTAGTGACACATAATAGCCGGATTAAGCGCTCATATGCGCTTTTCTTTCTTCTACTCAGTATGGCCGCTCGCAACAAGCAAGTTGCATTAGCCTCATCGTACCCTCCTGCGGTAAACACGAAGGTGACGATTTATCTCTCTCCGTAGTATCACCATTAACCATTTGCTGGAGGTTCCAATCTTTTTACAGAAGCTGTTCAAAATAGTAAGCGACCCCAGTACAAACGATGAGATATGCTGGTCGGAATCCGGAGATTCATTTTTTGGTAAATATTTCTTGATTTTATTCCTGCCGAAACTCATTCTGCTATCTCATTAGTACATGACCAAGAGCGTCTGTCAAAAATCCTTGGACACTGGTTTAAACACAACAAGTTTGCATCGTTTGTACGGCAATTGAACATGTACGGGTTTCACAAAATACCCCATCTCCAGCAGGGCGTATTGAAAAGTGATTCAGACGCAGAACGTTCACAGTTTGCACATCCAGACTTTCACCGTGATCAAGAAGATCGCTTGATCTTCATCGAGAGGAAGAAGCAAGCTGCATCCAACGGCAAGGCCGAGCAGGGTATTGTTGACTTTCCTACTGTCCCTGCTCAGCCAGTTACTCAGGCTCCGACTGACCCGTCAACGGGCCAGGCTTTGGATATTCATGCCATCGTTAGTGGCATCGCTGCAATTCGACGCCACCAATCCAACATATCCTCTGAGCTGAACGAGCTGAAGCGCTCAAATCAAATGCTGTGGCAAGAGTCCATGGACGCTCGCAGTCGGCACCAGAAACAGCAGGACACTATCAATCGTATTGTCAAGTTTCTGGCGGGTGTTTTTGGGCAGCATGGTACTAGTAGTCCTGGGGGCAAAGATCAGGAGCGAGGACCGTCTCCTCACTCTGTCTTGCGGAGTTCGCGACTCATGATTGAGGATAAGAAGAGAGACAACAATGTTCCCAAAGTTGGAATTGTTGAGGTGCAGGATGAAGAAGCTGCTAGTCCCATTTCGCGGGGTGAATCTCCATGTACGTTGTTCATCTCCTCATGTTTGATGTGGTTGTGTAATTATGTTCTTTCCAGATCCTTTTGCTTCAATTGAAACTCCAGCTTCTACCACTGCTCCTTCCCCAGTTCCCACTGAACTATACTCTCTCTCCGCCGTTACCACTCCACGCTTCGAGTTACCATCACCTACTTCCGAGCTACCCCCGGCAACTCTCTCCGCCGTTACCACTCCACGCTTCGAGTTGCCATCACCTACTTCCGAGCTACCCCCGGCAACTCTCCCCGATACTCCTGCCTCTCCTCACAATTCCATTATTTCCACCCAACCTCGGTATCCAGGGACGGATACCGCACAACAGGAGGATGGACTGCCCTTTTCTCCTTCTCGCTCGCCTGCTATCGACGAGCGCATACAAGCTGCACTCAACTTTTTGACTCCGGGAGATATACAGCAACTATTCAACTCTTTGAGCACACATATGCCTGCTTTTTCTAGTGATTCGGTTGACCTTAATTCGCTCCAACAAGGCGCACAATCAAACCAACTACCATCCACTTCGTCCTCGCAAACCGTCATTTCTTCCAAACCGCCTTTCGACTTTGGTTCATTATCGTCACCACAAATACCTGATACACAGGGAACAACACTAAATGGCGTTGATGATCTTATATCGTTTGACGCGCCGTATATGGATCAGTGGGATAAGGCGTCTGATATCGAGAAGGAGGTCGATTCGATGAACGATGGAATTGACGAGTTGATTCATAAACTGGGTCTCGATCCGTCGCTTATTGCCAACGCCGAGGTGAACCAGACTGGTGGAAATGACTTGGATGCGTCCGTCTTGGATACGTCTTTTCCTTCCGCGGGAATACCTACAGCGGACCCAGCGACGCAGGACGATCTGTTCAACTCTTTTCTGAATACGTTTTCTTCCCCAGAGAGTAATGGTAATAGTAATGTCGGAGGTGGCTTGGATTTTGGAGATGACAGTATGGGCAGTATCAATCCGGTTACACCGTTTGAGGAATCTCCTGCAGAGACCATTGCTGCTGCTGCTGCTAGCGCAGGACTTGGGATGAACACACGGGCACAAAAGCGCAAGTCAGATGCTGCTACGGAACTGGCAACGCAACTTGAAATACCCTCGGGTCCGAAATTGAAAAGGCGAAAAGACAAGTAGGTGAAGGTGTGGTTGTGGTTCTTTTGGCATTTACTGTCTGTAATATCAGTTGTTGCATTCATTATCTTGTCTCATATTATCAACATGTACTTGCATCCCCACTTTTTTGGTACTCACGAATTATATTAGTAATTGTAGATCAATTGTACAATAAAAAGCAAAATGCCTTTTACTCAGTTACTGCGGCTGCGAATGGCAATGTCAAAGCTGTGGACATGGGCGCTTTATTTTTACTTTACTCGACCCTGGGAACACACCCTTCTTGATCACTGATATCATCTTCCATGGCCTCCTCCGAGCTCCTTGCAGCAATTCAAGCTGGTAAAAAGCTGAAAAAGGCAGAAACAAATGACAAGAGTGCACCTGCCATAGACAAACCGAAAGGAGGTGGAGGTGGAGGAGGAGGAGGGGGAGGATTCTCATCGGGGGCTTCGGGAGCTTCCCCCGCAGTAAGCATGGGTGGAGGTGCACCTCAACTTGGAGGATTATTTGCTGGAGGAATGCCAAAATTGAAGCCAGCAGGACAAAGTAATCTGGGTAAGGTTGATGATCTGATTTAGTGTCTATAAATCTAACAACAACAATAGGTAAACCTCCAACACTGGGGAAACCGCCCTCAATACCACGAGCGACTCCAGCATCACCTCCAGCACGTGCTCCTCCTGCTCCTGCGCGAGCACCACCACCACCAGCACGAGCGCCTCCTGCGCCAGCTCGAGCAGCACCAGCTCCGACACTCTCAGCTCCGACACCCCCCGCACGAGCACCTCCTCCGCCTAGAGCTGCTCCAGTTCCTCCCGCAGCTCCAGCGCCTAGTTTGCCTACACGCAAACCACCGAGCGCTCCTGCTCGGCCTACTCCTGCTCCTCCGTCACGTGCTACACCTCCACCTCCACCACCAGCTCCTACTTCGCCTGTTTCACCGTTGACCCGTGCACCTCCGAGTATTCCTGCACGGAAACCCACGGCAGTCGCAACGCCAGGACGAGCACCTCCGCCTCCGCCTGCACGGCCATCTAGTGTAGCTGTATCTGCACCCAAATCTGCACCTCCTCCTCCTCCAGCTAGGAAAACGCCAGCTGCACCTCCGCCACGCGAGACACGGTCTAGTATGCCTCCCCAACCTCCTCCTCCGCCTACTGCTCCGAGGTCACGTGTTGTGTCTACTCCCGCTCCTCCTAAGCCAAGTAGCAATGGTATTTCCCGCAAAAGTATTTATTTTCTCTTATTAATATATCTGAATGCTATCTAACAATATTTCTAGTTCCTTCTCCGCCTCCAAATGCCGGATCTCACATGTTCCCAGTAACCGACTTTCCGCCTCCCAGGCCTTTCACGGCTGGAGTTCGAACCTATCCTAGTGGAAGACAGAAAGGGAGTGACTTTGATCTCGGCGTATTGTAGGAATTTTAGGAATTTATACTTAGATGTACTAGCGAGAATTATACGACAGGGGTTATGCTCGGGCTCACGTAAAGCGCTTGGTCAGAGTGACACGTAGCTCAAACGTAGCTTGTATTATAAAAGTCAATAGCGGCTACTATTCTACATCCTTTCCTTCTTTCTTTGAGGATGAAATTCTCAATACTCTCTCCGGCATTGGCTCTTGCCTTTGCAGCCTACGCGCTTGCAGACGATTCAGACGTCATTTCTCTCACTTCAGATACTTTTAGTTCAGTTGACACTGAGCCGCTCATTCTCGTAGAGTTCTTTGCTCCCTGGTATGTACTGCGCTTTGTCGGGCTAGATTTTATTCTCATTTTCTTCAGGTGCGGTCACTGCAAAGCACTTGCTCCTCATTATGAGGAAGCTGCTACTGCTCTCAAGGAAAAGAACATCAAGCTTGCCAAAGTCGACTGCGTTGACCAGGCCGATCTTTGCCAGGCAAACGGTATCCAAGGATACCCGTGCGTCCTTTCTATTTGCTTCTTGACGCGTTGCTCACTCGCTATTTAGGACTCTGAAAGTGTACAAAAACGGTACTCCTACAGATTACGCTGGTCCGCGGAAAGCCGATGGAATTATTAGCTACTATGGTCAAGTATGTTCTTAACGAGTTTTTTTTAATTACTTTCCTTTCTAATCTTTTCTCCAGACAATCCCTTCCTGCTGTCACAGACGTCACCGCGTCCAACGTTGGTGAAATCAAAAATGCCGACAAGTTTGTCGCTATTGCATACGTGTCTTCAACCTCCGATGCTCCTGCTGCTGCCTTCAGCCAGGTTGCAGAGGCCCACCGTGAAGACTTCCTCTTTGGTCTGTCTACTGACAAGGACGTTTTCGCTTCTGAGAACGTTTCTCCTCCGACTGTCGTTGTCTACCGTTCTTTCGACGAGCCCAAGGTCGCTTACCCTTACCCTATCGTTGACGCCAAAGCCGAGGACTTTGAAGAGTGGATGGCCGATCTTGCCATTCCCGTCATCGACGAAGTCAGCAGCGATAACTACGGTATATATGCTCAGAGCGCCAAACCTCTCGCATACGTCTTCATCGACCCCAGCGTCGAAAACAAGGACGAGATCATCGCCTCTGTGCGTCCCGTCGCACAAGAGTTCAAATCCAAGGTCAACTTTGTCTGGATTGACGCTATCAAGTTTGGTGACCACGCCAAAGCGCTCAACCTCCAGGAACCAAAGTGGCCTTCGTTCGTTATTCAGGATGTGAAGCAGCAGCTCAAGTATCCGTATGACCAGACCAAGGAGGTGACTGCAGAGTCTGTCAGGGACTGGACGAAGAAGTTCGTCACGGGTGAGCTCGAGCCAGAGCTTAAGAGTCAGCCCATCCCTGAATCTCAGGACGAGAGTGTGTTTACCCTCGTTGGTAAGCAATTCGACGAGGTTGTCTTTGACGACTCGAAGGATGTCTTTGTTGAATTCTATGCTTCATGGTATGTTGTTTCATTATTATCTGTCGACAGCAATTACTAACCCGACAACTAGGTGCGGTCACTGCAAACGTCTAAAACCCACCTGGGACCAGCTCGGTGACAAGTACGCTGATGTCAAGGACAAGCTTATCGTAGCCAAGATGGAAGCCACCGAGAACGACCTTCCTCCCTCGGTTCCCTTCCGTGTCTCTGGCTTCCCAACAATCAAATTCAAGCCTGCAGGCTCGAGGGAGTTCATCGACTACGAAGGTGACCGTTCATACGATTCACTTGTAGCGTTCGTCGAAGAGAACGCCAAAAACTCGCTTGTGCCCGTCGCTCTAGGTGACGATGGAGCACAGACTCACTTTTCGGCTGGAAATGAGAGTGCAGAACCGGTAGTGGCTGAAAAGCATGACGAGCTTTGAGTATACTGGTCTGGGTAGCATGTATTTGTACAACTTTCAGTAACGTAGCTATAGCTTCAGAACTGCTTAATATCACTTTATTTATTGAAGATTTGTGGTTGATTTGTGTAAGATTTGTGGCCTTTTTATTTATTTTTTAAAAAACCATTGTTTAAGTATTCACCATGTGCTATATGTGGCAAATGGTCCAAGCATGTACGGGTGTCGTATAAGACGGTGTGTTCGTGTATGTCGAAACGGTAGTTGAATTTGTGGGCTTGAGTGGGTGCCAGTGTTAGCGGGACAAACGGACCGATTCATTTCCTAATCGCGCTTGAAATAATCGGCCTTGTTAGTACTTTCGTGTTGTTCCCTTTACAGCTCTAAATCTGGACTTGGGATTGATTTGCGCTTGCTTTCCTTGAGGTATTTATCCAACTTGCAATTATTCCTGTTAATTTAACCCTGTTCCACTTTAGATTCTGAACCCGCCAAATTGCTTCAGTGCTTCAGTTACCTTGAATTCGAACCACAACCTCGGGGCCTCTTTTTACGCTGATCTAGGCCTTTCCAACTTAATCCGACGCTAACCGACGTAATTTTTTTTGTCCATACCGAGTCCGTGACGCCCGTTTCATCGCGACTTTCAAGATGCCCCATGGCCGGAAACGAAACAGAGGCAACAAAGGGTACGACGAAGAGGCCAAGTCGAATTTCCCGCGAGAACGAGAAGACGAAAGTTCCTATTCGCGTTCTTCTCGTCAATCAGATGCTCACAGAAGACATTCTTCGGGTTCTGCTAGAAATTCGTACGACTTTGGCACCAGAACCCCGCCCCCAAGAGAGTCTTATTGGCAGAGAACGGATTATGGCAGCAGCGCTGGTGGCTATCAGGACAGATACCACAAGCCCGGGGCTGAAACTAGAGAGTCAGAAGGCTGGTCTGAGCCTTATTCGCTTCCTCAGCGTGAAGAATGGCCTCCGCCTCCACGTTATGACCATCCATCCTATCAGGAGTATCCTCCAGTCTCCAACAATTCCTATTCTCAGCCGTGGCAGGACGATATGCGTCATCAGCAGCAGCAAAACTCTCGAATAGAGACTTCGAGGTGGCAGAGGGAGCCGCAGCCTGTGAGAGAGCCTGTGAGAGAACCCTACGTCCAGGAATCTGACAATGGATGGGCGACTCGACATCGGAGACAGAGCTGGAATGAACCTAGTACTAGTAGTCGTTTTCGCAGTCGCAGTCCTCCCCCTTCTCCAGCTCCTGCTAACCGACAATGGGAGCCAGCTCCAAGCTGGACCTCGTCAGAGTCGCAGAATCATCGGTCTTATCACCAACAGCAGCAACAGCAGCCAAACGGTCATCACAACAAGAAGAGCTCGAAAAATGGGAAAAAGACACATTCAAACGGCAAGAGTAACGGTAGTAGACGGGGTTGGAAGGAGGAGGACGATTTGAACAAGTATGTTTTTTTGAAACTATTTTTCTCTTCTCAAAACTCAAATTTGTTTGTTTAGCTGGTCTAGACGAGAAAGAGAACGAGAACGAGAGGGTTATGATGACAAGTACAACTCTCATAGACAACGTAGTCGCTCGTTTTCTCGGTCTCGGTCTCCTGCAGAGTCCTACCACTCTTACCGGTCTCGAAGACGTACTCCATCACCATCACCTCGTCGACTTGGTCCTGTCCGCTCTCCCCGTCCATCTCCAAGTTATACTCATCCAGACTCTCCTCCGCCTTCTAAACGCCGGAGGCGAAACTCGAGCGCACGCTCACCCCGCACTGCCCGCAGTCGCTCACCGGATTATGGGGAGAGAGGGCGAAGTGGTTGGCCTTCATCATCGGAAGATAAGAGATCTCCAGTTTCTCCTGCGAGAAGTAGCAGGAGAGACAACAAGGTGATAGGTAGAAGGAGTATTTCTCCGGTTAGTGTCCGGAGCCACAAAGCTAGAAGTGTCAGTCCGGTAAACTATGCTCGAGCTCCAACTCCACCACCTCCATCCCAACTGCCTACACCTAGCGCCCTTCCTTCTGTTGAAGTTGAAGTGGCTCCTCCCGAGCTATTGCAACAGCCAGAACCTGTAGCGGTCGTTCAAGAGCTCCCACCACAGAAAAGCGGGAAAAACAAGAAGGTAGTGTTTTATTCCCTTGAAATACAAAACGTCTCATCATCCTGCTCTTAGAAAAAAAAGGGCAAAAACTCACAAGCCCAGCCTACACAGGCTGCACGAACTCCCCAGCCCAGTGCTGTCAGCCAACCACCACCCCAGCAGATGCCGCCTCCTCAACAGATGCCTCCTCCCCAACAGATGCTTCCACCTCATCCGTCCCAATTCCCTCCTCCCAACCAATACGCATACCCCTTTCAATATCCTGGCACATACTATCCATATCAGATGCCTCCTGGTCCTATGGACATGTATGGAGTTCCTCAGATGCCTCTTCATACTCCTCCTCTGCCGCTGCCTGCAGCGCAGACCATTCCATCATTACCTGAACGACCTTTGCACTCGCTCCCTCCTCATCCTTACCTTCCGATGGGAAATGTGCACAATCTTCCCCAGAACCCGAACTTCATCGACACAAAGAGTCCTACCGCTCCTCCTCCAGGTACCTTTGTTTCAATACGAAGTATTAAAGCGCCGAAACCTTCGCTGAAAAGGTTATATCCTGCTTTCGCCGAGGATGACGATCCAGCTTCCAATACACCTTCAGAAGTACAACCGCAACCGCAGCCTCAAGCGGAAGTGGAAGCTGAGGTCACGCCAACGAATTCCCTGAATAATACTCACGCGATGAACACCCCGCACTTTGTGCCAGCTTCGAATCAGCTGCCTCCTCCTTCCCCGGCCTCCGAGCAAAAGCTGACGTCCAAGGAACCATCGCCGTCACTGCAGGTCGACGAGTCCTCGCTCATTACGCCTTCTCCTGCGTTTGGTGCGGTACCTACGCCACCGGCTTCACGGCCAGAGCTCTACTCCATCGTCGGCCAAGTCGGTGAAGGGACATTCGGCAAGGTCTACAAAGCGCGTAACACGATAAACAACGTGCACGTAGCGCTGAAGCGTATTCGGATGGAGTCGGAGAGGGATGGCTTCCCTGTGACTGCGATGCGCGAGATCAAGCTTTTACAGTCCCTACGACATGATAATGTTGTAAGGCTCTATGAGATGATGGTCTCGAGTGGTGTGTAAACCTTGGTTACTCTGTTCTCTACTTGTCTACTGACGATAAAGCTATTTAGGATCCGTGTACATGGTGTTTGAGTACATGGACCACGATCTAACAGGTGTTCTTTCGCAGACGCAGTTTCAGTTCTCGGAAGCTCATCTCAAATCGCTCTGTCATCAAATGTTCCGAGGTCTGGCGTACCTTCACCACAAGGGAGTGATACACCGCGACATCAAGGGTTCCAACATCCTGATCAACAATCAAGGCGAGCTGAAGCTGGCCGACTTTGGGCTGGCTCGATTTTACCAGAAGAGGCGGAGAGCTGATTATACAAATCGTGTCATCACTCTGTGGTATCGACCGCCCGAGTTGTTGTTTGGGGCAACTGTCTACGGACCTGAAGTGGACATCTGGAGTGCTGGGTACAGTTTACTTTGGACGTATCTTTTGATTCAAGAACTGACTGACCATCTTGTTAGATGCATCATGCTCGAGCTTTACACCAAAAAGCCGGTATTCCAAGGCAACGACGAGATCTCTCAACTCGAAGTAATATATAAAATCGTAGGTACACCGACTCTTCAGAGATGGTCTGGCTTTGCCAATTTGCCTTGGTATGAGTTGGTGAAGCCAAAGGATCCCATTCCAAATCGGTTTCGGGAGTTATTCCGCAAGTATGTACATTGTGTCTGCTGTATTTGAGCATTTGGTGACTGACTTCCTCCATAGATGGATGTCACCTGCAGCACTGGACCTTGCTGAGCGACTGCTAGACTACGATCCTGCTCGACGTGTCACTGCAGCTCAGGCGATGGAGGCTCCATACTTCTTAACAGATGAACCAAAGCCTGAAAAACCTACCAGGTAAGTTATTGATTCATTATGTACCATCTTTTACTAATATTTTGTTCAAGTCTCGCTACATTAGAAGGCGAATGGCATGAGCTGGAAGCGAAACGCGAACGTGCCAAGAAAAAGAAGCGCGAGTAATACTACAGAAATGCGATCTGTTATGGGGATGATGTACATTAAAGCTATCGTATCATTGCTGCAAACTTCTCAAACATATCGTCACGCCTGCACAGTGGCTCTAACCAAGCCTCTTTCCGTCAAATGCTGGACGATCGATTCAACCTGAGGAACTTGGTTAGGGTACTTGTTCATGTCACTGGAATGAAATCGCCATACGTTTGCAGCAGTTCACTCGGATTTGTGCGTCCCAACGCTTGGTGAAGGGTGCACCAGTATCCTCTGCTTCTTCGACCTCCCCTAGACCTCCCGCCTTCCCTTGCGCGTCGTCTTCCTCGCGGTTTCCCTCAAACCATATGAGCTTGTCCACTTGATCGATTGTGCCCCGCAATCTACCCTGCTCAATCATTTTACGAGCCATGTTTTCTGCTGCGCCGGGAGTCAAGTCGAGCAAGGCACCAAGCCCACGGAAAGTGATATTGTTGTATATTTTCGAACTGGCGAGCAGGTTGTGCTCCATGACAGCACGGTCGAGGACGGTAGCTGGTGCGGTACGAGTGCTTACAGGTGGATCGCTGGGATTTCCGATTTCGTCGTCATTAGTAGACGTAGCCACTCGGTCGTTGGAGGATATAGCGATTTTAGCGAGCTGGTGAGGCTTAAGGGTGCCTTCAAACTCTTTGATTTCGGCTGTCCGAAGGATGTGGTCCAAGAACATTTTAGAAAGGATGTTGTAGGTAGGAAGTTCGGCAGTTCGCTCGTCACGGTACAGTGAAGCTAAAACGCGAGATCGATTAGGACCTGCAGGTGCTAGGACAGCAGCAGTCACTGCGGCCATTCTTGGAATTGAAATGAGATGATGCTCGAAAGAGATGGAATTTGCAACTCACAGCATGTGGCGTCGTTCTTCCTCGTCAATATCAGCAACGAAACTAAGCTCGTGGTATCGGCTGGCTGCTTCGAGGAACTTTCGGCCGTAGTCGCTGATCCTAGCTTGACATAATTTGAACTGAAGCAATGTTTCTTTATCCGTGGTTGAATGAACGAGCAGTTGTGCACGATTGAAGTATGATTCAGCTTGAACAGAATCCTCTTCTTCCAAGAGAAGACGGACTATTCGTACATAGACCTGCATTTTCTCTCCATCAGGCATAGATCTAGTATAATTTCAGCTGAGAATATTGGCCATAACTACAGAGTCCACCAACCTTTGGTTGGAATCCAACTGTATACCCATTAAAACTCGAGCGCAATCACTCCATTCTTCTTCAGCCTCTAGAATATCAGCTAGTTGGAACCTCAGTGTGCTCACCTACCAAATATCAATGGCTTGCTAAACGAGATACAAAGGAAACTCACTTGTTCCTCGTAACTAACTATCTTGGGCTGAGCAACTTCAATAGTCTCTTCTACAACGCGTTTTCGGACTTCAGGATTCGATATTCCGCCCTCTCCAGTAATCCTCACAAGCTCGGTCAGCACCTGTCGGCCTACGACGAGACCAACAGATTCCTGATTAACGACAAAGCCAACGAGAGTCTTGATGTCTGGGGCGACTGTAGACTGATCAGAACGAGAGATTATTTCATTGATGAGTGAGATGAAGACAGGTCCTTTTTCTTTTTGGCCTAAGGCTGTAATTTGCTCTAATCTGCTTTCCATAGTGAAGAAGCAAGTTATAGCGTGTGATCACAGCTGCCTGTGACAAGCGCCTTAGTCACAGAACGCGCCAGAGAATATATATAATATTCAAGTATTCAAGTACAGTTGGCGTGTCTTTCTTTGTATGGTATACATAGTCCCAAGGTATCAAGTGGTCAAAAGATAGGCTGTCGTACTTGAGCATTACAATCATAGAGTACGGACATATTTAACCATAAAAACAAAGTTCAACTTTAAATTGAATTCGTCCTGATAATGTACAGTGAATCAGCGTCTTGGAAAACGAGGACCGGAAGGGGAAGCCACAGGTGCCAATAGATCCGGATTCGTCGTTATCCTGGCCCCCAACTCCATTGCCGCAATACCATCCTCAAGATCGTATGACTCAGAGTCCGTGTCGGTATCATCGACAATGACAGAAGGGGTATCTCGGGGATCGTAGGATATTGGTCGTATCCTGGCGGAAGCTGGGTAGGTAATGGTAGAACGGCTATCGCCAGTTGACAGACTTGGCGATGAAAAGTGGCTAGTGATCGTCGTATCTAGATGAATACTGGACAAAAGAGTTCTACGGCGTTCAGAGGTCTCACTTCCTGTGGCAGGATCATTAGGAGGGCGCGTCACAATAAGAAGCTTGGGTCGCAGAGACTTGAGAGTTGGATCGGGTTTCCTAAGCTCCTGCTGAGTGCTCCGTGGTTCGAGCGTGGTTTCACGAGGAGGCTCATCTGCAGTGGATGTTGCCGGAAGCCTTTCTCTTCTTGCTTGCTGAATTACAGCGTCTCGAATACTACGTGCAACCGATGTGTCTATCGTTCTAGTAGTGCGTGCTGTTCGTGAACCCTGCTGCTGCTGATCTTCTTCCCATTGTTGTAACTGGAGAGTTAGATCAGGTTTCCGAGATTTTGCCACATTTTTAGCACTCTGTGGATCGAGGGTGGTGCTACGCGGAGGCTCATCTGCAGTAGATGTTGCCGGAAGCCTTTCCCTTCTTGCTTGCTGAATTACAGCATTTCGAATGCTGCGTGCAGCCGTTGTGTCTATCGTCCTAGTACTCATGCGCGCTGTTCGTGTACCCTGCTGCTGCTGGTCTTCTTCCCATGGCTGCAGTAATAATTCCGGGTTGCTCAAAGAATTGGCAGAGTAGGGATGACCAGGAACCCATGTCGAGTACGTCGGTGCATTAAATGGAGCAACATCGCGCGCGGAGATTGGGAGACCTGCAGAAGCAGGTTCAAACGACGGTGACATATCTGGAATCTCGTCCGTTTGAGAGCTCCCAGTCATCTGCTTTATGGCTAAATGCAACTTGAGATATTGTCAGTACCAATAAGACCGATGAGAGATAGATCAACTTACGCAAAACAATGATAGCACCAATACTGTAGGGGATAGATTCCGCCAATATATTCGTAACGGTCGCAGAGGGTACGGCAGTTAACAAAGTGATCACGACAAGCGATAAAGCTCTGAGGACTCGAATGTCGAACAGTTTAGCCCACCTCTGTTGCAGCGAGTCTCGAGGAATCCGCGTGCACAGACGGATAACTATGAAGACCTCCAGTATGATGTACATTGCAGATGAAACAACGGCTGCTGGGAGGAAGCTGGTTATGGTCATTCAGGAGATGATATTATATCGAATGGAATGTGGAAACTCACTGTCTTCGGAAACACAGTGATATATCGAGGGGCTACTATAGCTCTATAACAATTTCGGATCAGCAAGCAGGAAATGAAACAGAAATGAAATGTTTATTCTCACAGTGTAACGCTTGTCGCCAGAGCAGCCTCAATGAATACAAAAACTAGGTTATTAATGAATTTATCGCATCCGGCAAGACCTGCTGAAAAGACTCACCGAGAGCAATTACTAGCCAAATGAGAGAGGCAATGAGTTCCCATCGCCTCATACCCTAAATGCCTCAGGGTAAGCAGAAGCACAAATACACCCATCAAGCGAGCTGTTTCTGTAGAGAGGACACCCCATGCAACAGTGAAAGCTAGAAATCGTGATTTATAGTGGATGGCGTGAGTTAAGAATTAGTTAGCTTACCACAGAGCTCTCCATTTGCATTAAACGATAGTAGAGATCCAAAGTTGGCCAGACTTCCCGTCAGGAAGCAAACAAATAGCATGAGAATGAGGATGTGTTGAAGGCTATCGCCTCTAGAAGATGGTGCATGAATGGAGCTCGTATCATCCACAGACTTCCCCATTGAATCCCTGGAGCCAGCAGGTGGTTGACGCGTCGCGGGTACCAGTAGCTTTCGGAAATACATTGCAATACCCTTCAGCTGCGAAGAAGTCCAGAGAGCGGAAAGCGATGCATAGAAAACCCATCCGAAAAAGAAGGCTGCTACTGTAGGACTTTGCAGGGGAATAAGTCAGTATTATACATCAGAATAGGATGGTAGCACTCAACAAATCTGGATGATTGAGAAACTGGGAAACATGAGGTTTTTCCAATGATGCTGCTAGCAGCATAATTTATATGGTACCAGCCCGATACGAAGGAACGAAGTAAAAAAAGAAGTACAAGAAAGAAGTCAAAGTCTTAACTCAAACGAGGCCTGCTCTGAAAGAGGAAGAACTTTAACATGAAATGGAGGTAGAACGCAAGAACTGACAGCAATGATGCCCCTGCAATCAATCACACGAATATGGCGATACGATCTAACTACGTAGCATTGCCTCCGATATTCTAAATGCGGCACTACAACTGCAGCCTGGTTACATTTAGTTGCAACATCAGTACTAGCTCTCAAGCAGAATCAAACCTTGTCACTGTATTCGACGACCAGGAACGACGTAGGCATGAACGAATGAAACGCCGGTTATCGGAACGATAAACGCAGCAACTCCCGGGGCAGATACATACGCTAGTTGAGCGAAAAATGCTAGCTTATGATGAAAATAACAATACTTATACAAAGGCTAATTTACCAATTTATTTCTTGATCATACTTTCTCTCCCTGGACCGACTCCAATCCACTGCACAGGCACTTTGAGGAACTCCTCGATGTATTCTACGTACTTCTTGCAATTTGGGGGAAGGGCTTCGTAGTTTGTGATGGATCCGATTGATGACTTCCATCCAGGCAAGGTAACATATTCGACTGTGACCTTGTCGAGAATATCAAGGTCGGCTGTGGAAGTGTCGGTAAAATGGCCGAAGTGTTAGAAAAATGGCACTGACCAGGGAAACCGGGTAGTTCTTCCCCGTTCACTGTGTACTTGACACCGACTTGGATTTCAGCCAAATCGTCGAGGACATCCAGCTTTGTGAGATTTAGGGAGTCGTAGCCGTTTATCAACGTGGAGTGTTTCATTACGACGAGGTCGAGCCATCCACACCGCCTTCTGCGTCCCGTTGTGGTGCCATACTCGTGACCGACCTCTTGTAAATGTACACCAATGTCCTGGAAAGATCAAACAAAAGTGAGGACGAGATGTGCAAATTGTTATGGATGAAAAGACCAACGTTAAGCTGCTCTGTAGGGAATGGACCGCCCCCGACACGGGTGGTATATGCCTTGACGACTCCGATAGTATGGCCAATGGCTTTGGGAGGTATACCAAGACCTGTACACACACCTCCGATACCAGTGGATGACGAGGTCACGAATGGGTAGGTTCCATAATCAAGATCAAGCATGAGTGCGTTGGCCCCTTCGACGAGGACTTTCATTCCGCTGGATAGAGCTTTGTGTATGTATACCACGCTGTCAATGACAAACGGGCGTAACCTCTCAGCTAGAGCCTGAAGTACCAAGTTCAAATCATATAGGATGTAAGAAGGGACTTGTATACCTTGTACCGCTCGATTTCACCTTCAGTATCATATTCAAAAGTGCCATAGCGTTTGAAGCGGCCCTCTACAAGTTTGCGGAACCTTTGGGCAAACGTTTCATGGTCGAAAAGGTGATGGACGCGCAATCCCGAGCGAGAAGCTTTGCCAGAGTAAGCTGGACCGATTCCCTTCTTTGTGGTACCGATGCTGTTGACCAATAAGGATGGCATTGTTGGATTTTTTCGCGGAAGTAACAAACCTCGAACCCCCTAGTTCAACTTCTTTCAGGCCATCAACAATCTGGTGGAAATCAAAGACCAGTTGTGCTCTATCAGAAATGAAGAGACGGTTGGAGCAGTCGAGACCTGGATGCGAGACGAAGATGAGAATTGGAAAGGATGGCATACGTCCAAACTTACCTTGAGATTGTAGAGCGTCCAATTCCTCGAAAAACGAAGGCACATGCACAACAACACCAGATCCAATGAGACCAGTACATTTTGGATTAACAAGACCTTAAAATCGTTTGTGAGATCGCTTTCATCGCAAGCCTCCTCGGACATACCACTTGGAAGTAGATGGAACGCAAAAGTCTTCTTAATTTTCTCTGGACCGACAGGAACAACGATGGTATGACCAGCATTATTACCGCCAGCGCACCGGGCGCAGACGTCAATGTCGGCAGAGAGAATATCTACGAGTTTGCCTTTGCCTTCGTCTCCCCATTGAGCACCAAGAACGACCGTAGCTGAAATCTGGATTAGATTGAATCGAATTCACGGCGTTACCACGTACCGCTCATATGGGAAACTTTCTTTTAGCTGGAGCGATTGTCTAGCGATAGAATGATACGATGAGATGAAAAAGTAAAGTTGAAAGTTTCTGTTGAGCTGTCTGTGATAAGATAAGGAATCTTATCAAAGTCACGTCCTTTCTTCCTTCTGACCAGTCAGACTGGCAGTGACCACTATGGCCCGTTTTGAATCGAAACCGCTGAATCCAACCAGACTCAATAGAGCTGTTCAAAAGAATCCAGCGCTCTTTGGCGTTCCATTCATTCTACTTATGGTCGCTGCTTCATATGCATTGACAACCTTCACTCAAACGCGTTACGATCTACATGACCAGAAAGTCAAGCATGTGCGATATCTAGCTTTTGTTTTTTTTACATTGAAACTTACAACTTTGCCTCTAGGTGACCAAGCAGGAGGAACTTGGATTGGACAAGGACAGGAAAAAGTTTGATATCCGGGAGGAATATTATGTGAGTGGTCAGGTCTTGTATGTACTCTATAAGCCGATTCAATCAATTCTTAGAAACTCAGTGCTCAAGCGGACGAAGATTGGGAGCCAAAAAGAATTCAGCGACCAAAAGGCTTACCAGAATGGGGTGTCGCACCCTCAGAACCTCCGCTAAAATCAGACAACAAGAAATCATAGCTGTCGCCGGACAGTTGTTTCCTTTACTCTCCCTACTTGTATTATCTGGATACCACACAATATGTATCATATTTCCTCTATCTGGACTGTTAATATTCTGTGGTTCCGAACCACGAACCTTTCAGCGTTCAATGGTGAAAGCCTGTTGGGTGAGTTCACGGAGATGAGAACGTCGAAAATCTCATATTAGCCAGATAATTAACCTACCCTCAATGTCTCAGGTAGGTAAATGCACGTACAAATGCGCGTTTTCGGGCTCATCGTGTTATGTCTACAGGCCCCATTTCGAACGATATAAATGATGCGCCGGAAACTGGATTCTCTTGCTCAGCGTTGGCAACTACCGTCACCCTGACCAGAAGTGATAATGGCACCATATCGTCTTTAGAACTTGTACCTTCGCTCACGCTGTACCTCTCAATATTTCCTTGGTCCCTGGCGCGATGGTGGCTGTATTTTGGAAGCTGCCTATTGTTAATCATGGAAAACCAACGCCGACATTCGCTGAACTTGGAATATCTGAACCTAGGTATCTTGGAGACTCATTTGCGAAACCGACCCTGATCCAAGTCCAATGCATACCTCCTGGAATTCAATCATTGGGATCGCCCCGACAGGTAGTGGTAAAACTGTTGCATTTGCATTACCAATCCTGCATCATTTATGGGCTAATCCTTAAGACCTTTTTTGCCTGTGTACTGGCACCACAAGGGAACTTGCGTTGCAGATTTCTTCGCAAATTGACGCATTAGGGTCAGCAATGGGTGTTCAGACGGCTGTCATTGTGGGAAGAGATGAAGACCGTGTAACACAAGCGGCTAAAAAACCTCCTATCGTTGTCGGCACTCCAGGGCGGTTAATCGACCATTTGAAAGTCACCATCAGTTTAAAGAGTCTTAACTTCTTGGTGCGCTCTGGCTCTTATCGACTCGAGCGACACTAAACGCATTCAAATGAATCCTTAAAAGCTGACATTCTGATTTTAGAGTTGCACTTGCAAAATTGCAGCGAGCAAATCTTCGAAATCCTGTCAGTATCTACCAAGTTTGTCTTATGCTCCTTCATCAACTACAGATGCGGCCAAAAGACATTCCCCAGCTTAACAGGGAATATTGTTCCCACGTGGGGAATATCTTTTGGCCGCCTCTGTATATATAACGCTAGATCCCATCGCTTCTGCAACATTACCTTCTTTGTCCTCTAATCAACAAAGAGGTTACCCTGATGTCCATACTGAGCTCTATGGCTCAAAAGTCTGTCATTGTTTTCGTTCGCACCCAGGAATATTGTCAAAAGTAAGAAAATCTTCCTCGTTGCCATGTCCATCTATGTATAGACTAGCAGTTATGCTCCGCATCCTTGGTTTTCGTTCCGTTCCACTTCACGGCGAACTATCTCAAAGTCAACGATTAGTTACAGTCCATTCTTACAACAATGTCCAGTTCGATTTGAAACTTTACAGGGGCGCTCAGTCATTTCAAAGCAAAGGAGACGATCCAGACGATTCATTAAAATATATAACTTGGATAGTTGCAACGATGATGAGGGTACGAATGTTGAGTAAGAGCAAGTGGGTATCGAATTCTCAACTCTCTCTAGCCATCGGTCAATTCCTTCACCAATCTCAAACACGGGACGACGACCTAGATGACAAGCGTGAAAATTTGGAAAATTTGTCAACTGAAGACCCAGCTCGAAATTCAGTGATGAAATCGTATCCAACGCGATTTCGCTCGATGCTGGCGTTTACGGAGAACTTTTATCCTTTAAAACCCTCTGACATTCTTTGACCGTGATCTCAAGTACCGACCCCACAGCAGAGATGATACAAATGTTTCCTGACAACGCTTGTACAGAAAATAAACTGGAATAGTATAGATAAATCAGAGCTTGACTTCCTTCAGGCCGTCTTTCCAGAAAGTGAAGAATGCTGTGGAAATAATGAGCTCAGCTTGGACATACGAAAAGAGTTAAAAACTTACGCGTAACACCGTCCTCCTGTAGATGATTACCGCATTAGCAAACCGTTGGACAAAGGGAGGTCTAGGACATACCCTGTAGTTGAGAAGCGCAACCATACCGTCAGGGTTCATGCTCTCGCCAGTGTACTTTTGACAATTCTCAGTATAGTCGAAGAGCAGAAAGTATATAATCCTACTCACGAATTCATAATCTTTAAAGTTGGCAACAAGCTTTTTGGCGAAAGCAGCAGCACCTTTCTCAAAGGCCTCAACGCGTTCTGGGTTAGTTTCCGACAGTTTAGTTTTGACTGCCTTCATGTAACCCTACATGAAAAATGAGTCGAAAATATTACTCGATGAAGTAGAATAAAAGTTACCTTGAGGTAGGTAAGGAAGGATTTTTTGTCAAATGTCGTGGATTGAAGACGGAAAGAGTAGACGACATTGTTGATCTGGGTTGCACCCTCCTCGAGTTCCTCTCCTCCTTCCTCAGCCGATGGGTTGGCACCTATTACTTTGATTAGTAGATGTAAGTACGTATCGGATGGCCTGAAGCGCACCAATATCAACATCGGCACCAGCCTTTACAGTGATCAAAGAGCAATCAACCTCGTAGACAATGTCATCGACGAGTTTCCTGAAAAAAAAAGATATGAGGAACATTTAAACTGGAAAAAGGCGAAAACTTGCATAGAAAAAGCGTCGGAAAACATCTCATCTTCAGTAATGATATCGGAGTACAACAACATGGTGCTGGAAATAAGGAAGGGAGGATCAGACTATCAGGGTACGAGGGAGGAAGCAAGAAGAATTTTTCTGCTCAATCACAGATGATCAAGATAGGCCTGTGAAAAACTCAGCCACTCATTTTGACAGCGTCTAATTTTTTGCAGCGCGTCTTTCCCTCGTACCCCGATATGGAGTACCAACCAGTTATCGTCAAAGCGCATCCTCGCGTATCCGCATCCAAATCTAGTCCTGAATCAAGATACTGGCGTCAATTTAAACACCCTGTATTTGTTAAAGAATATGCTCCAGTAACTTCGGTTCATTTTTCGCCTGCAAAACCGCATCGTTATGCCGTGACTGCAGCGACCAGAGTCCAACTCTATGCCCCTCGCACTCAGAAAGTTACAAAAACCATTTCTAGGTTTAAGGATGTCGCTCGGAGTGGCTCTATACGTGCAGATGGGAAACTTCTCGTTGCGGGAGACGATACAGGCTTAATACAGGCAAGTGCTTGTTTCTCGAAAAAAAATGAAAAGAAAAACTTAATCATATTAGGTTTTTGATATAAATTCACGAGCCATTCTCCGAACGTTTGATTCACACAAACAGCCTGTTCATGTCGCAAAATTCTCTTCATTAGCACCCACACAAGTCCTTTCTTGCTCGGACGATACTACAGCCAAAATATGGGACGTCCCTTCCCAAGCCTGCATTACTACTTTCACCTCCCATACCGACTACGTCCGGTCAGGGCAGTCTTCGACGTCAAATCCGCACTTGTACCTGACCGGCTCGTATGATGCTACCGTGCGTCTGTTTGACTCTAGATCAGGCCAATGTGAGATGGTAATGGGTACAGCAGGAGGGAACTCTGGAGGAAATGTACCTGTCGAGCAAGTCCTGATGTTCCCGTCAGGTACTGTCGCCGTATCCTCAGCAGGGCCAATACTTCGTGTCTGGGATATAGTGGCTGGAGGGCGTTGTGTACGGGCTTTGTCTAATCATCAGAAAACAGTCACTGCGTTGGCATTCAACAGTTCCGCTAGTCGCTTACTTACTGGTGGACTGGACCAGATGGTCAAGGTGTATCGATGTGAGCACGTACAAGGTTGTACATACCATGAGATACCCTGCTCCTGTACTATGCTTAGCAATTTCAGTACGCGTTTTCTTTGTCTCGGTATCTCCAATGCTCATACGATGTTCATTTGCAGCCAGATGAAACTCACATTGCCGCAGGAATGACGGATGGCACTCTTTCTGTGCGTAGGCGGAATCCCAAGGCTTCAGAAGCGCAGTCTGACGCTTCACTCGCTGCTGCGGTCCTACGGTCGGGGACGTTTGAATCATTCATTGGTGGTTCTTTACCAGCAATTGGACAAGGAACCGTCAAGGGAAAAGAAAAGGTCAAGCCTTTAGGCGAAGTCAACGAGTTTCGGATAGAGAGCAGGAGAGCGAAACGACTAAAAGGATATGACAAGCTTTTGAAGACTTTCAAATATTCTGCTGCACTAGACTCTGTCCTTCGCAAGGTATGCCGTGGAATTCTATTTCAGGTTGTTGTTTTTAACCTTGCTGGTAGCATATACCTCCCGTTACAACATTTGCTCTCATACAAGAGTTGATTAACCGCGACGGTCTTCGGATTGCGTTAGCAGGTCGAGACGATGTCCTTCTGGAGCCTGTCTTGCGTGTGCTGGTCAAGCATGTCACCGATCCACGTTCGGAGAGATGGTTTGTGATGTTGCGAGTTTGGTCATACGTGAGTTTCTGGGTGCACTTTCATGCTTAACTTGTCTAACTCCCATATCCAGAGATGTATACTCCAGTCTTGGGCCAGTCACCGCTGATCGACACGCTCTTCTTACGGCTGCGTAAGAAGGTTATAGCTGAGCTGCGGTTCCAGAAGGAACTTCGAAGGACAAAAGGTGCTTTGGATATGATTTTTTCAGCAGTCGCGTCTGCAAGCGTCGCATTACGATAATCCAGGCAATCAAAAGTAATACACATAATAGATAATAATTACTCTGCCAGCGCGTTGATGAGCCCTTCCAGTATGGTCTTTTGTGAAGGAGCCTCGGTGTCGGTACTATCTTCCTCTCCAACATTATCGTGGTATATTTGCAGTGTTTTGACAATGTCTTTCAACGACTGGTTCTTCCTCCCAAGCATCTGTAATAGATGTGAGCGAATCCCGTCGTCCTCCATTGCGATCCAGGCGAGAATGTAGTCAACAGTCTGAAGAGTGAAAAGACCGCCATCCAGTCGCTGAAGATACCAGGCATCCTCATCTTCTGCTGAGATTTCTTCACCATCATCCAGCAGTTCCTGGAAATATTATAAGTAAGAAAGTCTGGAAAAGAACTTTGATTACTTGCCTTTTTTTGTGTCTCAATTACAGTATCAGCAGCCTTGAGACGAGTTTGAGCATTGTCCCGAATATCCAAAAGTTTATCCGTCTTCTCATAGTTGTTTTCGACAAATTTTGTCAAAAGACGTATTCGCTCAGGCGAATCCGACGCTAAATTTGAGAATAGAGATGAGATGATTCCTAATATATGTGCAGCATCCTCCGAAGCCGGAAGTAGGGTAGCTGATTTTTGTTTCTTTGTGCCCTATGGAGTAGCGGTCAAGGAATTGAATATGCGGAAGGAACAGTCATACCTTGCCCATAAAAGCAGAAAACAAGGTTTTCAATCCCAAGGCGTCGATGAATGCCTGGCAGCTCGCAGTGCCAGCAGGACCCGACATTGCATAGTCCAGCGTTTTGATAGATTTTGACCGAGACTGCTGGAGTTTCTCTCTGGTACCGCGTTAGCGACCAATATTTTCGGAGAATGAATAGACCGACCTCATTAATATAACCATAAGATCAGGACCTTCAGCCTCCACGAAAAGTGTCTTGTTACTTGGTTCAGCTAGTGCGGAGCAGAGCGTGTCAAAAATATTCTCCATAAACTCTAGCTCATCAGCGTCGACAGGATCCCGACGACGCCATTGCTATGGAAGCCGGTTAACACCTTTCCGTTTCTCAAGTTTTGGTATACTCACCGAAACAACCTTTAAAATTGTCTCGATACCATCTTTTTTGCCCAGTTCCAAACGATTAACTTTATTATCTTGTAGAAGAATAGAAAGCAATTCAGCGGCATAGCCCCGGTTTTCTTCGTGCTTTTTTCGATTGGATTCGTTCGAGGAGCCACGGAATGATATTCGTCTTTGATCCCAGTTCGCTGGCGAGAGAAGGGTTGAAGCCGAGAACGTTTTCGAAAAATCCTATGCATTGGTGGTAAGTAAGGTAACACTGGTGCGGGAATAGATAAATCTCACCAAGTATGTGGAACACACCCTGTCGATCAGACTCTTCCTCTTCATTCAACCGCTTCAAGTTGCCAACGAGAAGGTCTAATATGGAGTTGTCCAGCTAGACGGAAACTGTTCACTAACGAGGCCAATGAACAATCCAAGAAACTTACCAATGCTTCGATGAGGAGTTTGAGACTCTCAGCATTTCCTTCATTATCTGCATCCTCATCCTCCCCTTCCTCTCCGACATCTTCATCTGTAAGTTCATGAAGAACTTCAACAACGTCGATCACAATGTCCGCATTTTCGTGACTGAGCAACCCGACTAGTAAAACAATCGTGTCTGACCGTACAAGCTCAGAATACGCAAGTGCGGGGGCCTGAGCTAATGGAAGGAGGGATTTTAAGGCACTGTCAAGGTCTGCTTCCGACTCGATGAATCTAGTGTTTGCATTGAGTTTCTTTCACAACTCAAAAGTTATTCCAATCTCACTTTGTCGGGTCGTCGGGATATTTAGACCTCTGGTCCTGATTTTTGTTGGCTGCTCGTTCAAATTTGAGCAGGGTCCTGCGTATACCGGTTATTGTAAGTTCATCTGACTGGAGAAACACTGTATTTAGTACATATTAGACCGCGGAAATCAGAGTGTCATAAACTCACTTGAGCTAAAGCTTCATCGCCTGCACGGTCAAAGATATTGAGAATATCTTTCTGTTCACTGGTGAAGCCCGCCGCCAAAGAAACGGCCGTCCTCGTCTTCCTCGATGAAGTAATCGGCATCTTTGAACGATTCAGTATAAAGCTTTGAGGCTAGGCTATGAGGTACTCACCTCCACCCGGAGCAAAACTTGCGTCTTCCGAATCGTCTTCGTCCATCGCGTCCTCAATTGTGACGCGCGCCTTTCCTTTTCCTTCTGGTACGCTTGGAGGAGTTTCAATATCCTGGACCGAAGCTTCCGAGTCCATTCGCATTTTCTTCAATATTTCCGGGCTTGGGTTGGCTGGCATCTTTCTTTTGTTCCCACCCAAGGGGACTTTTGGAACCTAAATGGTATGTTAATATGGAAAAGGGCCAGTATAGCAGAGCAAACCTTGAAAAGACTGTCGATATCCATGGTTGGTTGAGGTATAAGATGCGAATGAGCCAGCGCTAGCCACGCGCCACAAAGCATGTGATGACCTAATTAGCGCGCCCTGAGTTTTTTGTTTCTTGTCTCTCTTCATCATGAGTCGCAACAATGTTAGAGGACCTACCTCTGCACTGACAGATTTTCTTAGGGTACTTTCACTAAAATTCTACTAAATATACGACTCTATATACTAAAGTGCCTTTTAGGAACATCAAATCACCCCTACGACTGTCGCAGCCAGAGCAGCTACAGCAAACCAAAATCAGCCTCAGCCTGTTGCAGGGCCTAGTAGTTCTGCACAAGCTGAAGTTGCACCTGATGCTACAGACCAAGTAGAAGAACCCACGTCGCGTCGCAGAAGACGCACTAGAGCAGCGATAGTACGTTGCAGAAAATATCGAGCGCGTTTTTATTCACTTTTGTACAGGACTATGATTCAGATGCTTTGGATGAACCAGAGACACAAGCCCCCAAGAAACAAAAGACTTCGAAAGCCAAGGCCAAGAAAAAGGCGAAGAAAGACGACGAGGACTGGCAGGATGAGGACGAAGATGCATACACAGCGCTGTCGAAATCCTTCCGCGCTGGCAACAAGCCTCCGAATGGTAGCTTAGAGACTTGCGCTGAATGCAAGAAAGAATTTTCTGTGGTCTGTGAATCTCATCTCCTGGCAGCCCATTGCCTGATCTCGCGTTTTTTTTTCAGAGTCAATACACCATAGCTGCCAATCCTGGACCTGGTTTCTTGTGCCATCCATGCGCGAAGAAGCAGGGCAACGATCCTTTTAAGAAGCCCGCTGCACCCAGGAAGCGAACCAAAGCGGCTGAAAAACGAAGTATCGTCCATTTTGAGCAACGTCGTTTCCCGACGCTGGTGTCAATGTGCATCAATGTACGTGTTCTACGAATGTCTGCTTTGTTGCTACTTAGTCATATCCAGATTATCACCAACCATATCGACGATATTGAAGCATTTGGAGATATTGGTGCCATGAACATGGAAGCGATCTCCAAGGCGATCTCCAAGAAACGTAGTCTGTCAGTCTGTCTTTTATGTTTCTGTCATCCGACACTCACTTAAAGGCTTGTAGCAACTCGGAAAACGTGCAGTTGTTTTACGGCGCAGAACATACATCGCTCACATTATACGATGTAACGAAATTGTCCCCTACTGCATTGATTACGCTAGGTCACCTGAATCCCAACCTCACCACCCTTCGTCTAGACTTTTGTGGTCTGATATCGGACGAGGTCCTGAACTCGTGGTGCTCCTCGCTTCCAAACCTAGCTCATCTCCAGCTTCTTGGGCCATTCCTCGTACGCCCGCCAGCGTGGATTGCGTTCTTCAAATCTCACCCTCAATGCGAAAGTTTCCTCATTACCCAAAGCCCTCGCTTTAACCTCGAATGCCTCCAAGTCCTCGTCGACACTAGCTCGAAAACGTTGAAACGGTTAGGTCTGAGGGAAGTGGGTTTGCTCCGCGATGATTTTCTAGTTGCAATTGGCTCGCTATCGGGCCAACTGACTTATCTAGACATCAGCGAGCCATCCAAATCGTGCAGCGACCAAGCTCTCATCAGTCTTCTTGAACTTGTAGGCTCAACACTTACATCTCTGAACTTGTCAGGACATGTCGAGCTTACAGATGATGTGCTGCATTCGGGTATTCTTCCCAATGTCACCAGCCTTCAGGAGCTCAGTCTTTCAAACCTTCCTCTTCTCACTGATGGAGGTGTCGCTCAGTTTTTCTCTGAATGGTCCAATCCACCATTAACTGCGCTCAACCTCTCTCGTAATCCGGTATTGTCCACCAACTCTCTCATCGAGTTGCTCAACCACTCTGGGGAAGGAATGCAATTCTTGGATGTCAATGGGTGGAAAGACGTTGGCGCAACTGCGCTTGCGAATATCGGAAAGCAGGCTAAAGATTTGCGAAAGATTGACCTTGGGTGGTGCAGGGAAGTGGATGACTTTATCGTGAAAGCTATATTGGAGAATTGCAAAGCGTGGCTCAATGAAGTCAAGCTATGGGGATGCAACAAGGTCGAGGGTAAATGGGTCTCCAGTGGAACAAAAACAAAGGCAAAAATCGTGGGTATCGAATCGCACACTGTTATTTGAAGTTTTGTCCAACGCGTAAATACAATACATAAACGAATGACTTGAGATACTACCAGAATGGTTACATGCTGCATTAGAATAAAACGAACTGACCGTGCTTTAACACGGCGCATATGAGAAGACTGTTCAATTGGAATGAAAAGACATACTACTCCTGCCGACACCCTCTAGTAGGGCTTTCCTCGGTTCTTCTTCAAATCCTTCTCGAGTTGACGAGCTTTGCGATGGCCAATCTCTACAGGACGAATAGCAGTATCATCGGCCCTTTTAAGTTTAACAGGTCGGTTACCCACGTACTTGCCTGAAAAGGATATTAGTTTCTGATAAAGGCAAGATAACAACGACATACCGTCCATTTCTTTCCAAGCCTTCAAGAAATCTTCAGGATCAGAAAACGCAACAAAGCCGTACTTTGCCTGGAGAAGAAAATGTGTGAGAGAAAAACAGATACAAAGAAGTCAACGACGAACCTTCTGACTCAGTCTGTCGCGAATGACTCGGGCCTTCTGGAACGATGTGTATTTGTTGAATGCATTGGCTAGAACATCGTCCGAGACATCATTGCTAAGATCACCAACAAAAAGCCTGAACCAAGCTGAGGAAATAGTGAGAATGTAGCGTGTGAGATTGAGAATAAAGCTTACAGGGATTCCATTCCAACAAAGTCTGGTCTTCCCAGACCTTTCCTCCTCCTTTGCGAAGAACAGTGGTACGCTTGCCACCTTTGGCTAGTTTACCGCCTGAGCCACCTCGTTTGTCAATCATTGCACCGGGAACATAGACACTTTGTTGGGCCAAGATACCGACATCGTACTCGTAAGCGTTGGCAGGAACAGGAGCGCTGTGAGAGGAGGAGGATCCAGGAATCGGGTAGGAAGGCCCAGCATATGGCCTGTGGTAAGGATTGTCGTAGGAGGATTGGTTGTACGGGTTTGACATGGAGGAAACGGAGAAAGAGTGATACGTCACGCGTAACATGTTTCTTTGCTATAAGTCATACTAATAGAAATCTACTGCTATGCTGGGATAACTAGTACCACCAGCTGTCTTGATTGCTCTACTATTTATCATGCCTCGTACACCCAAAGCCAAGCTCTTTCATCCAAAAACGAACAAGAAAAATACCACTGTTTACTCTAAACCTTCACCTCTAACGACCATCGACGATGAGGCCGACATGCAGCTGCCAGAAGGCCCTTTTCAGGAGTACCGAATCATGTCTTTGGCGCTGAACGGATGGAAATACGACGGGATGAAATTTGACTCGAGGAAAAATGTCGATATTCTGCGGTGGCAGGCACCTATAAAGTTGAATAGGAAGGATTTGAGGAGAGAGGATCCCTCACTGAGTGGAGTTGGTCAGGCTGTACGCCCAATGCTGGGTCCTGACGGCCAGCCTGTTATCGGTCCCGACGGCAAAACGGTCATGGTTGATAACGAAGGAAGACCCGTTAGTGAGAACGGCGCTTCAGGTAGCGGTTCTGCAAAGGGTAAAGGCCCTGCAAACGCAAAGAAAAGGTTTCAGAAAAAGACAAGACAGGTCTTTATTGTTCCCGAGGAGGTGCGCCAGGTGAGGAAGGAGGAGCGCTGTCCGTGGGTCATTGAGGATTCGACCGGTCAGGAAATGTGGACTGCTCAGTTGGACGACCTAGGAAAGGCAGAGACTCATGCATTCTTCATGCCTGCTGCCAACGACATGTTCAAGTTTATTCCCTCGCACCGGTATTACAAGTTTCAGAAGAAGCTTAAACACGATTTACCTACGGATACGACGACTATTGAATCTGCGGTAGTGTCGTAGTGTCGCATCTCTGTTTACTTATCTCTGCTTATACTTTCTACAGTACCAGGAAAGCCTGAACCGAGATCCATCCACTTGGCTACACCAACGAAATGGTAAAGGTCCTTCAGCTGCTACCGCTGCCATGTTCAAGGCCGAGACTGAAGGCCAGGTGGTCACAGGTGCTGGTTCACTGGTATATGCCAGTCAGCAGAGTCTCGGTCCCGGTGGAAGGCGCCTCAAGGCTGTTGATAGTGGTGCAGATAATTTGTTTGGAGACGACGAGGATGACCCGGATGCTGCGAAACGTCGCGCGAGAGAATTCGGAGGTGAAGGTGATATGGATGAAGCGGTATACGAAGAAGACTTTGCGGATGACGAGGAGAAGATGGAGGTGGAGGATACGAATGACCAAGAAACTAAAGAGCTTGAGGTTTGTCAATTGTGGCTTTCTCGTATCGTACCGACTTATATATGATTCTTCCAGGAACGCTTGAAGAAAGAGTACAAGAACGCAAACAAGACCCGCGAAGGTTATATCGACGAGTCGGAGGACGAGGGGATAAGCCAGGAATGTCTAAACAGGCCAAGAGGATGCAGAAAATGCTTCAAACTCGGGAAGGCAGCAATGTCTATGATAGTGAGGAGGAAGAGGTAAAACCCTTATGCCTCATCTGTACGTCTCTATCGCTGTTTCTGTTTCAGCGTTACCTTGATCTTTCTATAGCAAGAAGAGGAAGAGGAGGAACATATCATCTCTCAGACTGGTCCTGCCGTTCAGCCTCAGTCTCAAACCAAGCAGACATCCCGGCCTGGCTTGGAGAGACCTGAATCTTCCCCGGTGTTCCCAGTCTAGGTGCCATCTATGGTCGCCAAACGAGGTCCAAGGTTCCGAAACAACAGTCCTCTTGCCACTACTCCTACTTATCTCCAAAATAGTTGACACCTCCCGTGGTGCGCAAAATCGTTCTAGACGAGAAAGCACGGTAACTTGCCCAGTTCTCAGCGGAATTGAACTAGGTCGAGCACGTTTTGAAGCGATTTTGAACCTCTAGAGAGCCATATATAGATCAACAAAAATTTATATTTTTTCTGTGCTTAAATCTTGAGGCCCAACACCTCCAAAAACAAGATAGCATGTAGCTCCAGCTTTCCTCCACCGTGACCTCTACCTAGGTGCAGTAATTGCACTGACCTCACTTTCGAACTTCTGGACCTTCTCCACTGGCCCACTGTTTAGACCCTGACAATAAATCTAAACGGACTAAGTATCTGTTCAGCGTTCGAACACCATCCAAACTCCGTGGAAAAGCATTCCGTATGTCAAAATAGTTGGTTGTTTATGTTGTTGCCACTGTTTTGTCTATTCAATCTTTTCTTAAAAGGAAGATTTTCGCATTCATGACTCGGAATCAGAAGCATTTAACAAAAAATAATTTAATTTAATTTGTTGCCAATTTCCTCTCCAGCTCCAGCAGACTATCCACCGTCTGAAGGACTGTCTCTTCCAAATTCAATCCCTTCACTCCAAGCGTATCCATAGCCAATGTCGAATCAAACCTCGAAATCGTCTTTCCTTCCATCGGATCCGCTTCCGGAATCAACGGAAGGCGGTCTTTGAGCTCTGGTCTAGCCTTCACAATGATGTTCAGCATCTGATATATCGTTGCCTTCCCCTTGGAAAACAGGATGCGCTTTCCTACTACGGATTCGGATTGCAAGGCTTTGATATGGACCTTTGCTGTAGACACAACGTCACAAAAAGAGGAGACTGCATCCGGAGGAAGGTCCTTGGAACCGTTGATCAGCGAATATATGATTGCGTTGGAAGTGTTGAGGGATTTTAAGGATGAGATAGGGTGTATGACGGGGCCGTAGACCACCGTGGCTGTTTAAGCGAGAGTCTGAGTCACAGAGAAGCAAAAGAACTATAGGCAGTAGCACGCACGATTGATTGTAGTCAACTTTAACTCGGGGTACTCCTTCACGAAGTCCCATGCGGCTAACTCGGCAAACTTTTTGGACGCAATGTAAACAATAAAACCAGGTAATTGTCCGCTAGAGGCTTCTTCATAGGTGAATGGGAGCCTGAAAGGTAGATACATAGTTAGATGTTGATCCAAGGTATAAATCAAAGGAAAAGGCTTACCAGTCGTCGGGCCCGTAGGTCACATCAGCAGAAAGCACTAAGGGCAGAATTTAGCACAAATTGCCCTGACTAACTCTTCTACTCACATTCCGGTTGACTGGGTACAGCTCCTATGGAGGAGGTCAACACAACGCGTTTAATCCCGGCTGCTTGCGTTGCACGTAAAACACTCAAAGTTCCTTCGACTGCAGGATCCAACATGTCTTTCTTGGGATCGTTAACAGACAACGTGAAGGGTGAAGCAGAGTGGATGACAGCAGTAACACCTATATAGATGAAAATAGAAGCATCGGTATTGTCTGTAGAAAATATTCCTAATTACTTACCTTTTAATGCTTCAGTGTAATCGCTCTTAATCAGATCGGGTACAATTGCCGTCTCGAACTTTTCAGAAGGAAAGACCTTCTTTAACATGTCGGCCTTCTCTGAAGATCGAACAGTTCCTCGGACAATATACCCACTGTCCAATGCTTCCTTTACAATGTGAGCTCCAAGGAAACCGTTTGCTCCTGTAACCTGGAATGAGGTTAGTTATTTATGCAAGAGAGGAGAGGAATGTATAGGGACGAACTAGAATACGAGACATAGGTGTAGATATTGATTCGGGTTGGTACAGTCCTCAAGCTGCTGGTACTCGTATTTAACCATGTCGAAGTGATTCCTCGGACCCCGAAGTGGATGACATCCTCCTCAAAGCTGATTAGACGAGAAGTTCAGCATCCGACGCGTAAGACACCGGCTCGGATTCGATTTCAAAGTTGCTCGGACTCAACATTCCCCGTGAATGACTCCGAGGACACCCAAGCTTACATCCATAATTTGTTTCAATTGGTCGGACGGGTGGAACGGCTGAATTTTTGAGAGATTATGGAGACTGAATGACGCGTAACACGGCTTGGTATATATGACAGATTAACACTGTGCCCATTAAACCGAGAGGTTTATGTAGTCCGATGGTGAATCGGGCATTCCTAGACCGCGTCAGCACGGCTGAGACTCGAGAACGAAGAACGAAGCTGTGTAGGTAGGGCTTGATGCACTGAAAAAATCATACAGAAGACTTGCAGAAGACAAAAGGAGAATATATGAATTACTATAATGTCGAAGCAACGCAATTCAGGTCTTACAGTCCGATTGGATGGTGAGCCTGTGCATAGGGCAGCGATGGAGCAGGACCAGCAGGATACAGGGAAGACATAAAGGCGTAGAGGTGTCAAGAAGGAGAGAAGCCCGAGAAGGGAGCGAGAGATGGAGAGAGCAGAAGGAGAAAGCGACTAGAAATTACAGCGTTTGCAGCGTTTGCGCTGGCTGGCTCAACGCATGTGATATTGTGCGGATGATTTGACAGTTCAGTATGCATAGTATCGCTTTATCGCACTGTCTTTTATTGTCGGACTACTAGTTGATTTTGTTTGAAAGGGTATCGTAGCTCAAGAAGAGTGTATTTCGCCGGGTGAGCAATGGTCACACATCTTCCGATCTTCGGCCCGTCACTGGTTCGCGTCTTGACTCTCCACCAACTCCACTAGCTTTTCGTCTCAGAAAATCTTTGGGAGGATCTTGGAACGCGTTTATCAGATATGCGTATTCTGACTTGGAACATTGTACGTACCTTATAAACTCACCTTTCACTTGTCTTTTCTAAGTTTCCAATGTTATAGAACGGGATTCGAACGGTGCCTCAGTATCATCCGTATGTCACTCGAGTTGAAATATTCCGCCGTCTCTGAACACTCCATACATAGGTGGAATACGCTGAAAACTCACGATGCTATCTTGAATCATCTCCAAGCAGATATCATCAACTTTCAAGGTGGGCCCGTCATCATCGTCCACAACGTACACCAATTTCTTTCTATAGAGGTAAAGTCTAGTCGTTCAGCCCTCCCAGCACCAGTCGCGCTTCCACCCTCTTTCGACGCGTATTACTCGTTCCCACTATCCAAGAACGGATACTCAGGCGTAGCGACATATACTGCCTCTGGCATAACGGCACTTAAAGCTGAGGAAGGGCTTACTGGTCAGCTTCGCCAACCGCATTTAAAACCTCCGCCTTCAGTGGAAGAACGCATTTTTAGTCTCGACTCTTACGATGAGCTCGACATGCCGTCAGCGGACCTCAAGTCCCTTGATGCTGAAGGGCGTGTGCTAGCATTCGACTTTGGGTTATTCGTTCTTATCAACGTATATTGCCCGAATGACGGTTCGACTGAGGAAGACACTACTCGATTTGATTACAAAATGGCATTTCATCGCTTGCTTGAAGCAAGAGTACGCGCCCTGATTAGGGAGGGCCGTGAAGTCATCTTGTTGGGCGATATCAATGCATGTGCGGCTCTTATTGACCACTGCGAAGGAGACATCATCAAGCGTAGAGGGGTAGCTCAGGGATTTGACGGCGACGCTGAAGAATACTTTTGGGCAGAGAACGAGGCAAGGCGATGGCTGAGAGATCTTTTGGAAGGCTACAAGAAATGTTTAGTTGATGTTGTACGGAGGTATCATCCAGAGAGAGAAGGGATGTTTACTTGTGAGTGAATTGGATTGTTTCTTATTGCGCGTTTCTCAAGAAATGTAGGTTGGAACACTAAACTTTCCGCTCGCGCGAGCAATTACGGAACCCGTATCGACTACATCCTCGTCACACCTGGTCTCCTTTCTTGGATCAAAGGAGCGGATATAGAACCTGCTATCATAGGCAGTGATCATTGTCCTGTCTGGATCGACCTTTACGAAGAAATCGAGGTCCATTCGCATGAAGGGATCACGACGACGAAGAAGCTTCGGGATGCCATGTATTGTAATGCAACAGGAGAATCTAAAGCGAAGGAAAGAGATTCTCCGAGACTGGCAACGAGATTTTGGGATGAATATTCTGGGAAACAGCGCCTTTTGGCAAGTTTTTTCACTGCTGGACCAAAAAAAGGGAAGTCGAAGGCAAAGGAGCCTGTAGAGGCTATCACAAACGTTACACCACCGCAGGCCGAATCGAAACCATGCCAGACACTAATTAAAACTTTGAACGAATCCGAGTCGTCTATTCTTTCTGTCGATGACTCTCCATTCCAGCCTTTGTTGCCTACCTCAGAATCACCACCATCGTTGGAATCTAGCCCCACTGCACCTTCTTCCTCGAACGAGTCAAAGAAGAGGAAGACTCCGCCACCTACTTCGTCACCGGCACTGGCATCATTCTCACAACCCACGTCGAAGAAGCAGAAAAAAGAAAAAGAGCAGAAAAAAACCGGTCAGGCGAAATTATCGAGCTTTTTCGTCGCTCCATCGACTGGCAAGGGTAAAGGTAAAGGTAGAGCAGCAAGCACATCGAAGTCGCGGAAAAGTGCGTCCACAGATGGCACAAAGACCGAGACACCAGCCGTGGTCGATTTAACAGCGATTGACGGAGAAGGTGACGAAGTTGCGACAGATGTTGACACAGCGGGGAAGGCGGATGACGACGGTCTTTGGCAAGCTAATCTTTCGCAAAGCTCATCTTCATTAAGCAATGCTTCGTCCTCTCAGGCCTGGAAGTCTCTCCTCACACGACCAGACCCACCACGGTGTTTAGTGCATAACGAGGTTGCGAAGGAGCTCAAGGTGAATAAACCTGGGGCTAATAAAGGGAGAGCATTCTGGGTTTGTTCAAGGCAAGTGCTTCGTCCATTTTATCATATACCTAATTAATTTTATATCTGTTCTGCTGTTATTCAGGCCAGTTGGACCTGGATATGACAAAGGCCCCTCAGAGCGACCGAGGGAGGAGGTTGATCCTAGGTGGAAGTGTAACTTCTTTGTATGGAGTAGCGACCTGGCTGCCAAGCGTGGGTCGGCGGCAGGAAAATAAAGGATGTTTCTACCCGTTCTAATGGTTCTATGTACATGTTCACAACAATGGCGGATTTTCTTGTTGATTTTTTGCTTGTTTCTAATCTGGAAAAGGATCCAAGAGGATTAGGAACCTCAGGACTTAGGTCCCAGGTGAGCAATGGTCGCACATTTTCGGCCCGTCACTGGCCAGACTGGAGCTTCGTTGTTGACAACTTTCTGACAAGGTGATGACGGTCGATCAAAAGCGCCGTACATCACGTCTTGCAGCAGGGAGTGGTTACCGTTCGACTCTCAGGCTAGTCACTGTTCAGTTTGCGTCTTGACTCTCAACCAACTCCACTAGCTTAAACTAAAGCTTTTCGTCTCAAACAATCTTTGGGAGGATCTTAAAGCGCGCAATCGGATATGCGTATTCTGACTTGGAATGTTGTACGTACCTTATAAACTCGCCTTTCACTTGTCTTTAAATTTCCAGTGTTATAGAACGGAATTCGAACGGTACCTCAGCATCATCCGTATGTCACTCGAGTTGAAATATTCCGCCATCTCTGGAGTCTGAACACTCCATAGGTGGAATACGCTGAAAACTCACGATGCTATCTTGAATCATCTCCAAGCAGATATCATCAACTTTCAAGGTGGGCCCATCATCATCGTCCACAACGTACACCAATGTCTTTCTATAGAGGTAAAGTCTAGTCGTTCAGCCCTCCCAGCACCAGTCGCGCTTCCACCCTCTTTCGACGCGTATTACTCGTTCCCACTATCCAAAAACGGATACTCAGGCGTAGCGACATATACTGCCTCTGGCATAACGGCACTTAACGCTGAGGAAGGGCTTACTGGTCAGCTTCGCCAACCGCATCTAAAGGCTCCGCCTTCAGTGGGGGAACGCATTTTTAGTCTTGAGTCTTATGATGAGTTTGACATGCCGTCAGCGGACCTCAAGTCCCTTGATGCTGAAGGGCGTGTGCTAGCATTCGACTTTGGGTTATTCGTTCTTATCAACGTATATTGCCCGAATGACGGTTCGACTGAGAAAGACACTACTCGATTTGACTACAAAATGGCATTTCACCGCTTGCTTGAAGCAAGAGTACGCGCCCTGATTAGGGAGGGCCGTGAAGTCATCTTGTTGGGCGATATCAATGCATATGCGGCTCTTATTGACTACTGCGAAGGAGACATCATCAAGCGTAGAGGGGTGGGTCAGGGATTTGACGGCGACGCTGAAGAATACTTTTGGGCAGAGAATGAGGCAAGGCGATGGTTGAGAGATCTCTTGGAAGGCGATAAGAAATGTTTAGTTGATGTTGTACGGAGTTATCATCCAGAGAGAGAAGGGATGTTTACTTGTGAGTGAATTGGGTTGTTTCTTATTGCGCGTTTCTCAAGAAATGTAGGTTGGAACACTAAACTTTCCGCTCGCGCGAGCAATTACGGAACCCGTATCGACTACATCCTCGTCACCCCTGGTCTCCTTCCTTGGATCAAAGGCGCGGATATTGAACCTGCCATCATAGGCAGTGATCATTGTCCTGTCTGGATCGACCTTCACGAGGAAATCGAGGTTCATTCGCAAGAACTTCAAGAAGGGATCATGACGAAGAAGCTTCGGGATGTTATGTTGTGTAGTGCGTTAGGAGAGCAGAAAAGGGATCCTCCGAAACTGGCAACGAGATTTTGGGACGAATATTCTGGGAAGCAGCTCCTTTTGGAAATTTTTTTCACTCCTGGAACAAAAAAAGGGAAAGCAAAGGCGAAGGAGCCTGTTAAGGCTATCACAAATGTTACATCACCGCAACCTCACCAGATACTGAACACAACTTTGAACCAATCAGAGTCGTCTATTCTTTCGCAAAGCTCATCTTCTTCAAGCAATACTTTATCCTCTCAGGCCTGGAAGTCTCTCTTCACACGTCCAGCCCCACCACGGTGTTTAGTGCATAACGAGGTTGCGAAGGAGTTCAAGGTGAATAAACCTGGTATTAATAAAGGGAGAGCATTCTGGGTTTGTTCAAGGCAAGTGCTTCATCCATTTTATCATATACCGATGTAATTGATGTCCATTCTGTTGTTATTCAGGCCACCTGGACCTGGATATGACAAAGGCCGCTCAGAGCGACCGAGGAAGGAGGTTAATCCTAGGTGGAGGTGTAACTTTTTTGTATAGAATAGCGAACTGGCTGCCAAGCGTGGGTTGGTGGCAGGAAAATAAAGGATGTTCTAATGCTTCTATGTACATCTTCACAACAATGGCGGATTTATTTATTTATTCTGCAAAAAGATCAATAAACAGACTTCAGCTACATCGAGCTTTTATTCTGATACACGCCCGAATATCCTTCGACCTGAGAGACCATGAGAACATTGAAGAACTATGTGAATCATACATACTTTTTCCTTCATCTCATGAAACACGAACTGTGCTAGCTTGGCATCTCTGTACAAAGTTATGGCATGCGGATTCTGCACTTGAAGCAGCGCACCTGATAGTTTCATTAGCCATGTCGGGACATATGCTCAGTGATGTTTGCATCTCAACCCACCAATCGCAGCCTTGTAGCCTGAATCCATTAAGTACCCCGGCACTCAAAAGCACTCCTGCATCAGCAAAACCTGGGTGAATGCTACAGCACCCACAGCAACCTACAGCAATCCACAGCACCGCTGTGGGTTGAGCGTTGCTCGACCATTCTGACATTTGTCATTCTCATCGTAGCGCCGCGTGCAGCGGCAGGTCCCCGACTCCCCGTCGCTTACTAAGCAAATAAATTCATGCCGACAATGTGAGCAGTCTAAGTTCAAGTGCCAGCAGAGAGATAACCAGTCAAAGCTAACAACATTAAACGAGAACAGGTACTGAGTGTCCTAATGAAGGAAACGGCCCAAACTTGAATTCATCCACAGATTAATGAGATGGTGGACAATAGCTTCCAAATGCCTCGCTTTTTCTAGCTTCTTCCAGACATGCAAAAACCTGTCCTGCTCCAGTTGCAATCTCTGGAAGCACCAGAAATGGCCCTCAAAGGAAATACCCCTACATAAATACAAGCTCCTTGTGCTTGCAGACAGGAACAGCTTGAAACTTCCAAGGATGATGATGCTAACCCCATTGTGAGCAAGCATGTCCCAAAAACTCAATAAGGATGAGATGTTGAACAAGGTGGCATCATCAACAATAAGGTACTTACTTGAAGGTGCAGCTGTCAACAAATTTGCCAGCACACAAGATCTGTGTTACAGCAACAGGAGAAGTTGCAAATACAAGATCTTTGCAGTGATACTGTTTGTACAATTTGTACATTGTCTTCCCTGTCCCAGACAAACCAGACACCTGTATGCACTAATACGCCAATTTTCTGGCAAGACCTCGAGAACACGATTCTTGACAAGTTTGCTTCTAGAGACAGTATAAGAGAGCTATAGTGAGTCTGAGCTGGTAGCTGTAATGAGTCTAATAAGTGTGGAAGTACTCGGACCAACAGAGCCACAGTGTTAAATTGGATATCAGCTTTAAGTAGTTTTTAGGAAACCGTAGTCCGGTAGCGGAGAGTCACTGGTATGTCAACACCAGCACTCATGTAAGGCACATTGCCCACATAGACTTGCACTCAAAAGGATACACTCTGAAGACAAGTAACTCAGGGATTTGTGGAAAGGATATGGACTTTGTGAAACAGACAGAACTAATTCAAGTGGGCTAATGTCTAGATTGTCATGATAACCAAGGTTTCCCTCAAAGCTTGATACCGAGGAAGCGCTAATAATTTGTTTGGCACCGAACAACAGATAACGGTGTATGCTGAAAGAACAAAACAAGAGAAGAAGAACTGATGAAGCCAAGAGAGCATACATAGGCCCTCAAGGTGATGTGTACCAGGTTTGGAAGGCGTATGTGTCTGCTGAGAAACAGAAGAGATGATGTGTAATAGACAGAGGTTCGAGCTAGGAGAACAACACTGCGCATTAGTTGGTGTTTTCCCACATGAATATACTCCGGAAATATAGAAATATGGATATGGTTGAGAAGCTACGAGAACAGAGAATGACAATAGCAAGGAAGGAAAGATGAATGTAATAGGCTACAACAAGAAACCAAAATATGATGGGATTAGTGAGCATGGTGCCAGGCATGCATCAGCTACCTAGCAGTACACATTGCCCAGGAAAGGACCAAAGGTGCATAACACAGACAGAAATAGGGTGTAATACTCATAAGAAGCAGACAAACAGACATTAGGGTTGCACATACATGCATATACAGACTATTTTATTATAATTTCTCCTTTTCTGAAACAAGTTGTACCATTTCTCCTGATTCTCAAAGTACTTTATTATTTAACCGGCATCTGGCCAAGAGTAGTATAAAAGCCTAGCTATATTTCCTTTGCAAAACAAGTTACCTTTGGACCTCATTTGTTGCTAGTGTGAATCCTCGTTGATGTAGCTACGGCTGAGACAGGAAAGATACCACTCCCTTGTGAACCAAAGTAATACTTCGTGTGGTACGGAAGAGAGTTGTTTATTGCACCCAGCATTAGAGACTTATAATCCTAACAACTGTGAAAAACCCGACTTAAACCAAGTCAAATTGTTGTTTAGTTTTGAGGAGTCTAGTGTGACTACCGAGAAACAACCATCTGTTGCAACTGAGCTCAGGTGTACAGGAAGCAAACTGTCTGCTATCCTGAGGGGTTTTGCCCTACTGTTGGGAATCACTTTGTTGAACCAAGCCATATTGTTGGTGGTTCTTTTTGTTGTCATTGTTATATTGTTGCCCCTATCATTGCCCTGAATCTGTATAGATTGATTAGAAAAGGAGATCCTATCCTTCAATTGTCTACCAGCATCACTTTGAGAAACACCAGTTGCTTTTGAGAGACAGAGAGTATTTTCTTTGCAGAATCTTTGACAATGCACCCTTGCTATTTAAATTGATAGCCAAACCCCCTGTTTCCAGTTGCCTAGTGTAGATTGCTCTGCACTACTTGAACCAACAGACACACAGCTTGTTAGCGCAGTGGATCAAGACTGTGCATTGCATCTCCACAATGTTCAGAATCTTTTTAGTGTTGCTTGATATCTGATAATGGGTAAGTTGAGAGCAAACATTACTTTCTGACTCACCTCTGGGATGTTGACATTTATTCTTGAAAGAGATTGACTTAGATTAGGCTTAAGTATGTCTTTTACTGTGCAACCAATTGGTATATCCTTCAATGGGGTTCAGAAATCAGGCGCCTTGTAAGCCTGAATCCATTAAGTACCCCCGGCACTCAAAAGCCTCTGCCATCAGCAAACCTGGTTGAAATGCTACAGCACCCCACAGCACATCACCGCAATCCACAGCACCCGGCTTGTGGGTTGAGCGTGCTCGACCATTTCTGAATTTTCATTCTCTCCGTCCGGCCGCGTGCAGCGGCAGGTCCCGACTCCCGTCGCTTACTAAAGAAAATAAATTCATGCCGAACAATGTGACAGTCTAAGTCAAGTGCCACAGAGAGATAACCAGTCAAAGCTTAACAACATTAAACGAGAACAGGTCTGAGTGTCCTAATGAAGGAAACGGCCAAATTGATTCAATCCACAGATTAATGAGATGTGGGAATCGATTTCAAATGCCTCGCTTTTTCTAGCTTCTTCAAGACATGGCAAAAAACCTGTCCTGCTTCCAGTTGCATCTCTTGGAAGCACCAGAAATGGCCCTCAAAGGAAATACCCTACAATAAATCAAGCTCCTTGTGCTTTTGCAGACAGGACAGCTTGAACTTCCAAGGATGTACATCTTCACAACAATGGCGGATTCATTTATTTATTCTGCAAAAAGATCAATAAACAGACTTCAGCTACATCGAGCTTTTATTCTGATACAGTGATACATGCCCGAATATCCTTCGACCTGAGAGACCATGAGAACATTGAAGAACTATGTGAATTATACATACTTTTTCCTTCATCTCATGAAACACGAACTGTGCTAGCTTGGCATCTCTGTACAAAGTTATGCCATGCGGATTCTGCACTTGAAGCAGCGCACCTAATAGTTTCATTAGCCATGTCGGGACGTATGCTCAGTGATGTTTGCATCTTAACCCACCAATCGCAGCCTCATCAGCAAAAGTGCACTCAGCATGTAGTGCCTTGTGAGATTCGGAGCTAGTACAGGGAGCTACAAGGGCCCGCAAGGGGACAATGGGATATGCAAGGTATCACAAGGATCCGGCTCACTTACAAGGTGCGACAAGGCATTACAAGGGAACGGGCATTTTTAAAACTACACGCAATTTAAACTAGTATACTAATGTAAAAGGAGCATTCCGAAATCGAAGTAATTATTAAACATCTAGTGCAAGAGATTAATACTCGGCAAAACCTTCATAAACCTCCTCATTAGCATCGTCATCCTCACCATCTTCCGGCCCAAGCTCATCCTCATCCACTTCGTCATTGTCCGCTTCGTCATTGCTGCCCTCTTCCTCCTCTGACTCTTCTTCTCCATCTTCACCATCACCATCCTCCTGATACGTGCCTTCCTGCTCGTTAGACTCACCAATTGACTCCAAAACGTCATTTGATCTTTCAAATACACAAGTTGCATCCAAGGTCAAACCAAGATGTCCAATACCACCGCCACGGAACCGCATAAACATATCACGATCTGGCCACCTTTAGAAAGATCAGAAATTGAAGAGAAATCATAATAAATTGACGTACATGTTAACATAGTAACGAAAGTAGTCCATATCTTTGTCTCGCTCCTGACGGGCAATAGAAGGGCCGACCAAGGACTGATCTGTTACACCAAATGCAAATGCAGGCTCAATATGGCATCCACGGATGACATTGCTGGGATCGAGGAATCCAAATGCTTCAGGATTGTTGGTATTGATAAATCCAAGCTTGGGCATTCGTTTGGCATGAATTCCATATTGTCGCTGTTCCGGAGCTGGAGCAAACCAGCGAACAAATAGGAAATCCATCTTTTGAGGACTAATTGAGATCGAGGAGGGACCGGAATGAACAACGTTTGCATGAAAAGCCCCAATAATTCGTGCAAACCAGTACGGGTGCTCAGCACGTACATCTGCATTTTCATCGCCTGAGAGTGTCATAACATCGGCACGAGTACGAGGGTTGCAAGAGTCCTGGTTGCGACGCATATCGTACATTGTATAGTTGAACCGAATGACCTTGTGACGATATATACAATTTTGCTGAAAGGTGATAGTGGCCCGTTCATCCTCTGAAAAGTCTCGTTCATTCTGAGGAACGCCAAGGAGCCGTTCAAGGAGATGAACTTTGAGCTTTGGCAAAAAGTCCTATGCAGGACGTCAATGCACTGAACAACCAAATAAAATAATTGAACGTACTATTACCGCAGGATCATCCTGAAGATCACCCAGCCAGGTAGTGAGATTCTCAAAATGATGCGAGCTAGAGGACATATGGTAGCGGGCAGTCGGATCGGTGAATGGAAGAGGATCTGAGTCGGCAAACGATAGTGATGGTTTCTGGGCCCTAGAACGAGTGATCTGACTGTGTGTTTTTGGTCCCTGTTTCATGAGTTTGCGAAGAATGCACGCACGATGTTCATGACGTGCAATCTGGAATGAAAATTGAATCTTGTTTATTCAAGCATACAAACACTTGACGTGACGGTGCTCAAGCTCTCCCTGTTTTGGGAATCAGAAAATTGAAATATATGTAAAAAATATTCATACTGATTGTGTGCTGTATGAATCAGTGGTCCCAAATGTTCATATGGTCCATGGGTAGTCTCTGAGGGCATGAAACTTGTAAGTGTTGATGTTTAGTACCTTCTTCTTTGGGGAAGACGTTTGCGTAGACTGTGGCTGTTGAGTAGCAGTTGATTTAGCCTTGGCTGCTCGGCGTCTAGTATCAGCAGCGACTTCACGGGGAAGTAATCGAGTGTCGAATTCGTTGGCAGTCTTGCTAGCGAATGCGCGGAAGAGGCGACCGAGCTCCTTGGTTGCAACTTCGAATGATGCTAGCATCAGTTTGGTGTGAAGCCGCAACTTTGCATATGCATGCCAGGTTGCCATCTGAGCTAATAGATCCTGTACAAGCCGGTCTATTTCTGGGGTTGGAAGAAAAAAGACCCTCGAAACATGTCAGAGCACACTACAAAGAAATTGAAGAAGTTAGTTACTATATTCAGACAACCAAAAAAGCGTACCTAAAGAAGGTCTTCAAAATCTCTGGCACCAAGCTTCTTCATCTCCGATACATTATTTACAAACCAACGAATCGTACTACGACCAAATGTTGGTATTTTTCGAAACCTAAAATGAGCAATTTTAGAATCAAAAACAAAGCAAATTTCAGCAACGAACCTTTCATTGAGCTCCTGAACAGTATCTTTGCCCATAGCATGACACATTTGAATCAGGTGTGTAAAAAGATCCTTGAAAACACCGAGTTCGACTTCATGCATCAAGTCAACAACAAAGAGCTGGAAATAATTAAATCCAAGCTCTTCAAAAGCTTCCGAGAATGCATTCTAACAACAATATCAGTCAAATACCAATCGAAAAAAGGAATCGCATACCCATATTGCAGTTGATGAGTCTGGTCTGAGGAGATCTTCAACAACGGTGCCATTAATGGGCTTTCCATGCTTGAAAAACTTCTTCCTAGCTTTCTCAACAAGCTTCCGGCGTGCTTTGCTGTCCAAACATCATAAAATTTCATGATGCTTCATGTCATTCTGAGTCCCAAGCTTGTGCACCTGGTCTTTTAAAATATTACACCGAGGGCAGAGATGGGTTCCCATGTTCTTGATACTAGCGAGAAGGACCCTGAAGCAAACAATTAGAAATAAAACATGAACTAAAATCAAGGATAACTTACTTTTCTGGATAGTCCGCAGAATACGTAAAAAACCAAGGATACAAGCGACGAAGGATACCATCTGCACATTCAACAACCACACCATGAACATAGGCGTCGAGAAATTCGGGCGTGAGTAAAACCTTCCAGATCTCATGGTTTAACTCGCGTTTGAGATGCGTCTTGATGGAGTCAGTTGGAGCAGAACCAAAGTGTTGTTTGTATTCATCTTCGAGAGTCTCGGGAAGCTAATAATAAAAATGTCAGTGAAAATATCTCGAAACTGACAAAAAAAAACATCACCGAAGGGAAGTACACAAGATGATGAGCAGCAAGTTTACTTGGTTTCGCGCATGAATATTTGGACTGTGAGCCAAACCACAAATATCCAGGCCATAATGATGCTGTTCCAAAACTCGCTAAATGAGTCGAGTCCGAATAGGCCATAATTGGTGCTACGACCTGTTCGAGATCACAGCCTGGTTCAGGCGGGCTCGCAAGAACCTCCCTTTCCATGTCGAGAAATGCATTGGAAGTATATACCTCTCCATGCACACGGATCGGTTCCGAACCTTTCTTGCACTGCCACATCTGCTTGAATCCACGAAGATTAAACTCACTTGCAGACTCATCCATATAGGCCTCTTTCAATACTGAAAGGAGGTCTTGATGAACAACTCCACTAACCTCAAGCTCAACAGCCTTCTTTTCCTTCACCGAAACACCTGAGCAAGGAAGTTTGAGTTTGACTGAGCTGTTGGTCCAGCCATCATGGACATCGAAAGGAGTTGATGATGCAGGTTGCTGTGGAACGACATTGTAATCATTGAGTCATTTAGCCTCACGCGTAGTGTTGAGCCCACGTAAATCCTTGGGATCAAAATTGGGCTGTTGGATGACTTTGTCATTAAGATGCTGAATTCCGGGAAGACCAGAAGTGTTTTTGCTATATGCCAATTGCATCATGTAGTATGTGGATGCATTAGGGAACGGTGCATAAGGAGTAGGCTTGTCCCCACCACTTCCAGATGTTGATGCGATCAACAGTCAGCCGGCTACGCAAGGCTTCCTCTGGAAATGGCTGGGCACCACTTGCAGTCACTAATAGGGTCACAAATTTGTGACTTGAACTTAGTGAAATTTCGTCTTTTCTTCCATGATCATTTTACAACATTCCTTTTCATAGTTCATTGTCTGACTATCCCGCCACCATAAGTAGCTAACATATCATCTAGACATATGAATAAACTGATACATCAACTTGAATGACTTCCATGCGTGAAAATCCGTGAAAACATATGATTTTGGTATTTCTGTCCCTCTTCCCGCAGACACTCTTCAGAATGTTGCATCTGTACCACTCCCCAGTCCCGCTAGATGATCCCCTGTGTGCTCTAAATCATCAAACAGATCCTCCTCGTCACTGAATTTGCCATCAAGATCATTATTGCCTTGGATAACATCCTCCATATCCAGATCAACATCCTCGGCTGTGGTTAATGACAATGTTGGGTCACGTACACCGTTCTCCATATCATCAAGAACTTGGTCAAACTCCCCAACCCTGTACCCAGTGCTAATATCATCCATTTCCTCTGGTAATAGCATGAAATCAAGCAGTGAGGGCAATAAAAGCTCTGCCAGTTCAGGAGATGCAGCAACTGGCATCGGAAAGGCATTGGCAGGATCACTAGGAATGAAAGGAAGGAATGGTGAATTGGAATGAGTGGAGGAGTTACTCTCAGTTAATGGAGATGGTGACCGAGAGGGAGGAATAGGTGGTTCAGTGTCATCAATGTCAACATTACCCATCTCCTTGGCATGAAAGGCAGCATGGCTCTCTCTCTATTCCTAGCGTAGCTCCATCAGCATTTCCAACACCAGCTACACCACAAAATGGCTATATAATGCCACATCCTGATCCCTCACAACTGTTCCAAACCAAGAATTCAGCCCATCCCGCAATGCACAACCAACATGGCTATCCAAATCTTCACTATTTGGATGCATTGGGTCCAACGAGTTGAGTTTCCGCTGAAAATACTGCGCCGAGAGCAGATTTGGGTGGGCCAGAATACCAAAATCACACATTCACTGGTTTTCTCGGGGGGAGAAGGTGAATAAAAGTGTATATTGGAATATTAGTATGTGTATTTGATTGTTGAACAAGTTTTGAGGCTAGTATCAGAAGTTGACAAAGTAAGAGAACCGAAACTGTAAAATGATTGCGGAGAGAAAAGCAAAATTTTGCTAAGTTGAAGTCACAAATTTGTGACCCTATTAGTGACTGCAAGTGGTTCCCAGTCCTTTGGGAGCCAACTGAGCTGTCAAAGCGCATTTCAAATTTATTTGAAATAGGTGGCGACCAAATGGAACTGGCGCCGCGAGTCTACATAAGGAGAACAATTGACACCATCAGATGGTGCCTTCGACTGTCCAAAAACACGACCAGGATCATGGCTAAGCAGTTTTGAAGTAGCAAAGGTTGCCGCATCACAGACATCATCTAGAGAAGTGAACTTGACAGGGTCATGGGTTGGATACTGAGTGAATACACAATAAAGCCCAAATTCATTTGGTTCAGTGGAGACAGTTGTAGATTCTCCCTGGTCTATATCTGGTGGCGCTGGAGTACCGGATCGAGCAGGAGATTGTGCAACAGGATTTGGAGGTGGTGGGCTAGGAGCAATGCGAGTAGGAGGCATTGGAGGACATGTCTTTGGCTGAGAAGGAACAAGGTCACGGAATGCAGCAGGAAGGAAACACTGTCGTTTTGGATGTCAAACAGCAATAGATTGATCCAGATCCAGCTCTGGTACAGGCTCATTAGGATGATTGAGCATCTCCACATCGTGATCATCCAATACATCCTAAATGAACAATCAGTAAAGGTGCAGAATTTTTCTTGATGAATCTTACATTTTCCGGGAGCTCAGGCTCATCAGTAAAGCTTTGAACATTGATATCCATCTACAATTTTATTCAGAGACAAAAAATTGCATATAATCAAACATTTTATACCGTTGTGACTTCAGATTCCCTCAATTTCTTCTTTTCCTGCTTCCTTTTCTTCTTATCCTGCTTTTTAAGTGCTTCTGCAGCAGCCAGGTGCTTTTCCTGTAGGTCCAAATGATATTTGTTGCGCCCAGGACATGTCTTGAGATGATGCTGCATTCCCTGGCCTTTTTTGTACATCCCAGGACAAGAATTGTACTGTGTTTTGACCATATTGAGGGTAATTGAAAAGAGAATAAAGAGATAAAAGATTTTATAAAGCATTTGTCAACTGGGGTGAATCATTGAGCTGCGTTGAGCAGTGAAAAGTCTTGAAGTCTGACGGCACATGACTGCTGGCGTAGCATGCTTTTAATCAATTCTCGAGCTTGTTTACTCTTTCTTCCATGCTTCCACCATGGTCAAATGTCCTGCCACACTTACCTCTGACTCAGACTCTAATTCACCAAAGAAAAAACCCAAATCTAAACAGTTATCTCAGAAGCCACTGTGAATTGAATCTTTGTCCTCTGACTCGTCCTCCGAAAGCTCAGATTCTTCAAGTGAGGAAGAAGATCATGGACCATTGGATAAAGAAAATGTCTTGAAATCAAAGAAGCATCACAGGAAGGCCGTGAAGAAACCACAGGTCAAGCGTCAGATCATCCTTGTTTCGTGCATAACCGTTACTTTGAATTGGCTCAATCTGACATTCATGCTTCTAGCAAACGCAAATCAGACAGGTTCATGAAAGCCAGTCACTGGTTTCCTTGTGCAATCAACCTTTTCATCGATATCTCAGCCATTGAAACTACCATGTTGGAGTCCTTGAACGATGATTATGAGTATGTGCTAATATTTCAAATATTCTTTTTTTATTGTCATAATTCATTCTCTTAGACCTGACAAAACTAATCAAACCTTCCTGAGAGCATGGACACAACTTTTATGCATCTGCCCATTGCTTCAAGATCTCCTCAAAAATGCTATGACTGCAGAAGGGTCAAGATCAGTATATTTGATGCACTAGACAAGGTACGTGTCATTACAACCTTTTAATGCAAACCCTAACTTTTATGCAAGACAGGTCTCGAAGGAGTCCTTTCTTCTGCTCGGCAAACACCATACAGCTGTTGTCCGTGACAACTTCTTGAGGTTGGATTTGGTTCAACAATCCGATAGGAGAGGTGCTAAGCCTCAGGAAAAGTACCACAAAATCCGATTGTGGTATTCACCATCCTGCAACGCAACGACACATTTATTCCTGCAGAGGTTTGTAGCGCGTCTACAGGAGCCCAAAGTATGTGGTATCGCCATACATCATTATTTGATACTCATTGTCTGTAAAGATTTATTGAC